>CM060951.1:33851022-33883522 GCA_030765055.1 Mantis religiosa | reverse complement strand
TGTTCCAGAATCAATAATCTATGAGCATCTGCTACTGAAAATAGCATTCCCATTATTTAGATTAATGACATAACACGAATGTCTCGCAAATTATCCAGATCACCAAATGCAACTTATAGAACAATCCAGAAGTTGATATGGAAAGTTACCGTTTGGTCAAGTGCATTGCTTTAGAAAATAAAGATTGCGAAGTACTGGAACAACACTTACCTTATGATATATATATAGTCAGGAGGAAATTTCACCATAAAAATCCTCTAGTTATGTCTTCTATAATTGACGTGATTGACGTTTTTTCTGATGTTACATAAACTGAGGAGGGGAATCCAGAATAAGAGACGTAGGATGTTGACAGAATGAATTACGCTATTGCATAACAATGCAAGACTAATGCCACACGATATGCATTGAATAAGTTTTGGATGGGCGATCTTCGACTATCTCACTACAGCTCCGAACTCGCTCAAAGCGACTTTCATCTTTTCCGTTTCATGAAATGTTTTCTGTCAGGAAAATGTTTCCACAATGACGCTGAGGTGCAGAATAAAGTAACTTTGTGGCTCCGAACATTGGCGGCAGGCACCTATGACGGGCATGTAATTCATGGTGCACCGTTACATAAATATCGCAACAATGTTGGTGTCTATGTTGAAAAGTAGCAAGCGAATATATGTATATAATTATTCCGAAAAATTTTTGACAACTAGTAATGAGTTTATTGTCTATATCGGTTATCGAAGCTTACTTTCTGGATGCACTTCGTAGTTCCTTGCTGAGTATTTATAAGGATAATCGTGCAACTCATTCAGGTGCTAGTAGTAAATAAAGGTGTTCCTTGTGCTAAATTGACTCAATAAACATGGTTTTATCAGAATAAAGAAACTAATGTAAAAAAACAGAAAAGCTAAGAAAAGATGTAGTTTTAATAAGTTAACACATACCTTCTTCGCGTTAAGGCAGCACCCGAAAAGCCTTCCTCTACCAATATCCTTGCAGCACGTTGCTGTGAGATTCTGAAATTAAAAAAGCAGATATGTAATATAAGCCTAAAGGAATGATGAATGGTAGGATCAAACACTTTCCTGTACAACGTTATTGACTAAGAGAACAGGAATTAAACAAATTCAGCATGATGTTAGAAATTAAAAACTTGATGTGTTGAAGGTTTACAGCTTTCTGTATACACTCTTCTGTTCTTTATAGAGAATAGAATGAAAATGTATACAGAACAGTTATTTCTAATCTCTCTTTATACATGTATATATTCATTAAACATTATCATTAACAACGTTGCTAGCACATAAACTTTCTTTCTTATTCCCAACCAATATATACCCTTCTTACCTGCTGGCCTTAAATTTGTCTCTGCTTATTTTACGTGTATTGATGACGCTCTGTTTTTTATATCCCTTGCTTCAGTTCCTCCAAACTTATTAGTTGATTATTACTAATCATTCTTAACCATTTCTCTCTGATGTATCCCAAGCAATCACCTATATTTCTTATATTATTTTCTCCTTCTACATATAACGTTTTTCTGATTAGTAATACCTTCCTTCCCCCCTTAAAACCATTCCATTTTTGTTGCCAAATTTATTCTCTCCACACCTTTGCTTGTTTACAATATAGTATACTGCGCCAGTCGTATCATCTTCTCCACAATTTGGGGATGTCCCTTCATCCGTATAATATCTAATACCTGTCCACGCCCAAACAATCCTTCTCACCCTAACTTATACACACTGTCTATTCCGTTGCGGCATACCCGCATGTCAGATTTCAATTGGTTGGTGTTTACTTTTGATTTGGGTTCTATTGGAGCTATGAGATCTCTTATCTTCAGGTGAATGGTTGTTGGAAATGGGTTTGTTGTTTGTTGGCTGCTCAGTTGTCTCAATAATACACTGGTTCGTTGCAAAAAATGATTTATTTTAATTCTCACTAAGTTCGTTGATTCAGATTGATTTGTAGCGGTGACCACCTGTTACTAAACTTCCTAACAGAATTCTCTTAATTCTTTATACGGCGAATACTTTGCTATTATAAACTTCTTCTGCTGCTTCTCTCACGCTGGTTGCGTTATTCTTGACTTCCCTACATTTCGGACTTAGAAATCTTTACTACCTCTTCTTCACGCGCACTAACACGTCTTTCCCCTCGTAGTATGACTGATGAAGTGATTTACATTTCGGACTTAGAAATCTTTCCTACTTTTTCTTCACGCGCACTAACACATCTTTCCCCTCGTAGTATGACTGTAGAAGTGATGTTTCGTCTACTCTGCGATTCAGTTCGTACTTTATTCTGATCCCCACTCTAACCCTTATCACATGACCAAAATAACTCACCCTTCTCCCCATCTCTCAAATCTTACATTATTATTGGTTTCTCATTTTATTTCGATTTTTCTTTATTGGTTAGCAAAACTCATCGAACTCATTGACGTTACATCCCACCGTGAGTTGGGTCACGCCTACCCTGGGCTCTTTGTAACGGTATACATCGTTATCACCTCAGCAAAGTAAATCCTTTTAGGTCTTACGCTTGACCGCATCTTGAAAACCTTATTGTTCCTACACATTCTTTGTTATAGTTCTCAGACATTGAACCTTTCCTTAAACAAAGAGGCTAACGGTCACCTCTTCCTGTCTCCCCGACTTGTGTTCAGATTTTACAGAAATATTTTCTCTCCCTTACATGGATTCTAGCATGTTAGTTGTCTTAAATTATATTCTTCCCATCTTATTCTTAATTAAACCGCTATTTTAATCATTACTCTAATTTCATTCTAATTTCATATTAATATAACAATATTTTATATTAGTTTAGCAAAGCATTTTCATTAATTTATCTTCTTTTTTAATTCTCGTGATTTCAATTCATTCGCCGCCTCCTAATCGCTGTCTGATACTGCGGTTACACCGTCCCCCATATTTTTTTATTTCCCTATATATCCTCAACGAGGTTTTGTCCCTTGTACTGGCAAAAATAACTTGACTATCAGTATCTTCTAATTTAATTCTATTTCTTTACAAAAGTCTCTATAACAAAACTCCCCATTCCTCTAAATATGTCCCACACCTATCTGTTCCATGAATTCTTTATTTTGGTTCAAGATCCTTCCCATTTTCTTCTCATTTGCATAAGGAAACATTCCTTAACAATAAAGCTTTACTGCAAATTGGCTACCCTATATAAATATTACCCTTAAGATAATTTTGAGCCTAGTTGAGTGTCTTCCCAACTATAGTTGCGCTGTCTATGAGGTGATGATTAAGGCAGACCTAGAATATATCTACGGAAGACTATATTAATAACTTACATCTGTACCTATGCTTCTTCTACTCCCCATATCTCTGGCCCACTTAGCGTTTTGTTTTCTGCTATGGCAGTATAGATCCTTTCAGGTCATTTGACACTATCAGGTACTTTTCTTAAACAGTGAACACATGTGTCTATAGTTTTTTTATTACATTACAAAATCTCATTTATACATTTAATTTTTGAGAGGATAGGAAGTAATCTTGACTACCGTCAAATTTACATTCCTTTTGTGGTAATTGACACCGGGCTTCCTTGTACTTGCGGAATGCAGTTCTATCTAATAAGATACCTATTCCTATTAATGCAGACAGACTTCCATTACACATGAGACAGTAGGAAAGGACGAATAACGTCTTACAACATGAAATACTTAGTCATGTGGATTTTAAAATTCTAAGTAGTATCAACGGGAATTTCGGACACAAAGTATCTAATTTAATAGCATTTAATTTTTTGTTAGTAATGCTGTCTTTATTCGTTGCTTTTATCGTTTAAGCCACAAAAAACGAAGAGCGCTTAAAAGTCTATTCTCAGCAAAGTCTAAACTCATACGTTGATTTTCATGCAATTAACTTATATGTATGTTAATTTATTCCAAATACTCAAAAGTATTTCTGAGAACATCACAATGCAGTAGCGCATAGTGCAGTAATAAACACACTAGCGGATTCAGAAATATGCTTCCGCAAGTCTTTATAATCTCTGTACTATGCATATAACACAGGAAGATTTCATTTCAGCGAAAAGTTCCTTACTGGTTTTTCATTGCAAATACCTAATCTGAGACACCGCCAAATAAAAACACTTTTAGAAAGTGTTACGTGTGCATGTTTGTATACTTGTGCAAGTGGGTGCGTGAGCGTATGTTGGACTATCTGGGAACAACATAACTCAATAGATAGCATCTACTTTAAGCTAGTTTATATATCAAGCATGCTGGCGTCTTTCAAGGAAGAAACACGAAGCTTATTAAAAATCTCCCTATCCCAAACTAGTTCTTAAGTAGTGAAAATTTTGATGCTTAAAATATGTTTAGTACAAATAAAATGTGTACGGAATTCCGAGCGAGTAGCCTCCAAAATGCTTTTTTATTCTGAATTACTTTTACGTAGCTTCTAAACCGTCAGAGATTCACAAATCCCAAATCAGGAAGATATAGCTCTTTGAATTACACAATCATGACAAATAATTTTACCTTTTGATGAGTGAACCACTTCCGAAATTTTCCTTGACATTGGTTAAAGCTTTCAAGTGCATAAGGCTTCCTCAAATACAGAGCTCTTATTCGTTTCTCCGTACCCATCATTCAAAGACAAAAGAAAACGAAAATTCAAATCTATCATAGGCAACTAGGTTTAAAGGATTTTACTATAGCTTAAGCCTGCTGTGTTGCCCTATTACCAATATAACTATAATATGTGTAGTAAGAATACTTCTGAAACCTTATTTCTCGATTAACATGAAACAGAAGAATAACTTCGTAAAATATGAAGCTATTAACTGTGAAGCAAACAAATATATACAAATACATTTGTACATAAAAAGTGAAATTTTAACATTTTTTCACATAAATTTGCTGTTTTCAATGGTTTGATTCATAAATTAATAAATATACCCTTGAATAAAGATGAATTTAATAAAGAATATAAACATATTATTAATACTGTTTTAATTGATAGTTTTAATAAATAATTTATAAATAAAAACTGAACAATTCAAATATCAAAAACTGTTAATGATATTTCTATCCTTAGAAAAATAAAAGATGATTATAATTTTAAAAAAAAATTACTTACCATCCTTGTGTTAATAAATATTTTGAAATTTTTTTAAAGAGCTTGGTATAAATTTAGTTCCTCAAAATAGTATTAAAATTTATTGCATTTCTCTAAAAAACGTAAACTTCCTAATAATATAAAATATTGTATTTATCAGTTTAATTGTTTCGATTGTGATAAAGTTTATATTGGAAGGACAAAACGTTATTTAGAAACCAGAACGAAAGAACATTTTCTTAATATTAAGTATAAACAAACTGATAAATCGGCAGTAGCAGATCAGTTTTAGTCATTTGACCATGAAATAAATCCTGAAGTTAAATTATTAAAACAATTAAATGTTGCGATAGATTTAATTGTTTGGGAAAATATATTTATTTTAAAAAACAAACATCGCGTAATAAATTTTGAAATACCAGCAGTCGTTTCTGTTTTTAAGTTTGTTTTATTTTCAGATTTTGGTAGTACTAACAAGAACATATCAATATATAGCGTTCGTAATGATGGCGACAGCTTTGTTTCTGGCTGAAGATCTGTATAAGTTTCACATGAAATCGCGATGCCGGACAATTTATAAGAATTATATCATTTCTTATAAGATAAGTGAAGTTTTAAGTTACAAATTGTTATATTTTTATATAGAAGAATAACTTTTTATAAGAATAGTCTACAGAAAATTGCTGAGGCTACAATACATCAAGGTTTGTTTTTTAATTTAGAGGTCTAACGGCATGTATTTCTAGTGAGCTCTGGAAATTTAATTTTTGTTTAAAGTATATGTCCTCTGCTTAATACAAGGCGAACGTGAAAATAAACTATGGAATTTATGGACGAAATACAAATAAACAACTTCAAGACCAGGAAGATGTTGTCTCTGAGGACAAGGAAGTGTATCTGATATCGGATACAAACTCTGGAAGAGCAGCAATACCTCAGGAGATTGATGGCAACTGGATCCTAATTAAGTCAGACCCTCATCAGACGTGCTGTGAGCCGGATAAGATGCTGGTAATGTTAGAATCTGACATGCTCTTCATCTCCGTGGTCTCAGCAAGACAACAGAGATTCACAATGGGTGTTCATATAGCAACTAAAGACGAAACACAAGACGTCTGCAACCTCAAAGGCCAGTCGAACGTTTCTTTGGACCTTCCTAAAGGTTACTCTCCCTTGAAGCTGATACTGAATTTCCTTCACAATTGTTTCAAATATACTTGTAATGTACTTTCTTAAAGGTAGATTGGGGCATTAGTTTTGGGTGTGTAAGTGAATTACACGTAAGAATGAAGCAGTTTCTGATAGCAATGATGTAAGTAAAATGTATCTAGGAGTACGTTCCCAAAAGAATCTGATGTGATGTACCCATATGAATTTCTCTATCCATGTACAAACTATCTTACCAAAGGAAGTTAATTATTCCTTCACACCAGCCGCGTGTAGGAAAAGTATTTGAAAGGGTAGAATGTCACTGAAAAATTCAATGCCATAGCCGGGATTTGAACCATATATCTCCCGGTCTCCATCCGGTTGCTCTAACCACTGAGATACCAAGGCAACTTGCCAGCATGACATTGAATTCTGTCAGTCCTCTCGTAGTGTGAACTATAAAGCTTGCTACTTAGGTACTTACACGTTTTAAGTCCTCATTGAGGTGATTGCCTAATATGCATATGAGAACTCATAGAGGGAAAAATGGGAGACAGTTGGAGAATTTAATGCCTTGCTGGCATATTGATATGGTAGCTCAATGGTTAGAGCAACCGGACAGAGACCGGGAGATCCAGAGTTCAAATCCGGCAGGGGTATTGAATCTCTTAGTTTGACTCTACCTTTCTTATTATTTCCCAATCTATCTACTTTAACGTAATCAAAGAAAGCCTTTATAAAAATGGTCTTGGTGCTAATGTTGTTGCAGGAGCAAGGGGAGTATAGAAATGCAGTAGGCTTTAAGTGATAATCAAATCCTTTGGCTTCTCTTGCATTCATTTTTGAAGAGATGAAATAAATAACGACTTACTACATTTGATAAAAGTATTAGGATTGGAAAATTCAGAAATAACAATAAATGCCTCTTAAATAGTTAGATCTACAGAAAATCACATAATCTGTATGTTTTGACGCCTATATTTTTGTGCAGTAAGATTTTACCCATTCCTTTGGCTTTACCAGCTACGCAGAGGTCAACTAGAATGAAAAGGCCTTCTGAGGATATTCCAAGAAAATTCAAGACATACATTTCATATAGCTGGAAAAAATCTTAAATAGTTAGTATTTTAATGGAAATCATTAGAGGTATTCTTTTGTGAGAGTCAACATTATGAAAAAAAGTAAAAGGCACCTGGATAGTGCAGTGGTTTCGTTCGCGGCTCCCATGCAAAGGTTCCCGAGTTCGGTTACCAGCTCTGGGGTTGGCGATTTTAAGTCGGCGCAATCTACGCCTTCACCTCTATCTAGCACATGTGAAATATGACCTATGCCCATCGTGGTTCGGAGTCCACTGTATAAGCTGTAGGTTCTTCTCGCCCAACGCTATCTTCACTATCACCCTATCATTGGAGGTAAAGGACACTGCCCTGTGGGTGCTTCCGTTTGTGAAATGGTGTCCGGACATCACTTGGTAGGGCGAGGTTACCCCGAAGGCCAAGGCTGCCATGTGGGGAATGCTGGAAAACACACGCACATACACTCACTCTCTCCCCCCCTCTCTCTCTCTCTCTCTGATTAAAGCCTTTTCTGGATTGAGGAGATCAGAAAAAGCTTGTAATTCCCCTGATATTTTTGTATGGAATTGTTGGATTGAGTGAAACACCTCCACAACCTGTCTGACGAATTAATGCAGTTGTTTGGAGATGTCGTTGGTGTAGTGTGGCTCGGTTTAGATAGGTCAGAGAAGGCGGGAATGCGTTGCGATACAGTCTGATCATTAAAACATCTACACATACTACGGAATAGGACGTACATTTTTGCACTTGCGAAAACGACAGCCCATGCCTTCAAGCATTCTCTAGAATATGTCCTTCTACCTTCAAAAGGAATGTTTTTTTTATCAGCATTCATGAGTTTATGCCCTATAGGGATTTCTCTACTATGTTTGTAAATCTTTAGAGAAGCTTGGTGTATAACACATTTTTGGAAGTGAGCGATGTTTTTAAGGTAAAGGGAGCAACACTGATGCAACCTTATTTCAACCACTATTTAAAACATTGTTTTATTTGCGGTTTTATCATTATCTGCCTGTAAACTGACAGGCTTACTAACCTTCGTCGCAAGTCACCTGAGAAATTCTCGTTAGTTAACAAATGTTATAGTTACTAAAACTGTGACGTTAGATGGTACTTGGTTTCGGTCATAAACATAACATTTAATGCTGATACGCTGGTTATAGATTTATTTTATCATGTTCTGTCTCTCGTAGAGCAAATGGGTCTTCCAGGAAACCCAATGACGTGAACGGTCGTGAGCTAAGTTTAATATCACAAAGAAATAAGGAGGTGACTAATTAATTTAATAAATAATTTCAATATGTTACATGTAATACACAATGAAAGAAGTATAAGGTAGACATTAGCTAGGCAATGTAAGGGCTGAGCAAAAGGCGATTGGCATAAATCAGCGTAGCTAAGGCAATTGGAGCTGCTGTGAACTCATCCATTTCTGAGATTCAAAAGTCGAAATTATCTATTATTCAGGTTACCTTTTTGCACAGAAGGGACTCGGGTTGAAACCATATTGTGACTTTGTGGGTTCGTGAATTGAAAAGTTCAATTGCACCACTCAAAAATGTTCTTTATTTCCCCCGACTTACGGTTAAACACTTGCCAATTACACAGAGTTACGTAATGCACAGAATTACAATTCACCAGTTCGTCCGTTACCGTTCCCATGCACGTACACAGTCTTCTCGTCCGTTTTCTAGCTCGTCAAGCACTCACTGACTAAATTCACTCACTGCAGCCCTTTTTATAGGAATATCACCGTCTTCTAGAAGTCTCTGGATTAGATGAAACAACCCGCACGTTCGAGAACCTAAGGGGAGGGTAAAGAGACGGCTCAGTGGCCCGCAATCCCTCTCCTAATCATCCCTTCAGTTAGTGACTTAAATTAATGGGTGGGTGTGTCCGAACGCCTCCGTCTCCTGCTGCCGCTGCCAGTCGGGTCTATAGGGAGTTCCGACGTTTGGGTGACAATATCTTGGCCTGCACTATTACACCCCCATGTTGGTAGAGGTGGGTAGAGCAGCGTTAGAGCAGTAAACTTTTGCAAGACATAGCATTGGCTGTGCAGTTAGAGTTAAAAGGAGCTCATAGAGCTTAACAATTTTACGATGTGAATAAAAGGTTTAAAACTGCATACACAAATAGGAATGTTTATGAGGATTCATGAATTGCCAGAAATTAACTCAAAATAAGCATGCATCTCGAAATTTCGTTGGACATAATCATTTCTTTCACACTAGCCGTGTGTAGCCTAAGGTTTGAATAAGTAGAGCCAGACTGAAGAATTCAATGCCATAGCCTGGATTTGAGCCACGGATCTCCCGCTTTCCGTGCGATTGCTCTAAACCACATAACTACTATGACCAACGTGCCGATATAACACTAAATTCTCCAACTGACTCATATGTTTCCCGGTAGGTCACTAGAGGTTCTCATATGTTATGAGACACTCACCGCTTGTGGCGACTTAATTGTTCTGTAAGTAAAGTCCCAGGCTTTACAGTTAAACCACTATGTTTTTCAGGTAAATTGATGGAAATGATCATGTCATGTCGGTATGTTGGCCATAGTAGCAGTTGATTAGAGCAACCTTACGGAGAGCGGGAGATCTGTGGTTCAAATCCCGTCTATGGCATTGAATTTTTCAGTCTGGCTCTACTCATTCAGCGGAATCACACTCAGAGCGTTGTAGTTAGTTACTGTTCCCCAAAAATTACCGCTTCTTCTCCGTAGGTGGCGCTATGATTTCAAGATAGACTCAGCAATCTACTATGACATCATTCTTGCTCAATCGGAGGGCGGAAAATAACAAATAAAAATGAACACCATGTATATTTTTATGTCACACAACATTTTTATTTTGTTTGGAATTCAGGGAACTCATAAATGTACTTTCATTGAAATTACGGTATCGAATTTCCTGCTCCTCTTTCAACTGTTCTACTAATTAATAATAGTAAAACTGAAGGAGGGAGTAATCAAAAACTTACACTGTTTATTCGTTTAAGCCTTATACCTTTTTGTTAAATTAATAATACTAAACACATATTTTCTCACATAGTTCGAATAATTTTTACAGTAAATATGTGGCAAAGTCAGCAACAAATCAATCAGCAAAGAATAGCGGTTTTTTGCAAGTAAACACTAAATTGCAATAAATATCTGCACTAGAGAAAAAACTAGCAATTTTGTTCACGTGGTCTTCCCTTAAAGGGAAAGAAAATTAAATATGACTATATAGAAGTGGCCAAATTATTATACTAAACCTCTGAAAATCTTCTTTATCTGATTAACACCAATGTTTGGGCACGCAAATGATACAAAAGCTTGAGTTAGTACTTTTTGTGTATTTATTTGTTGGAAATTAACATTTTCATTCGGTTAGGCATGCCTTCAACCAATGTTTTACACTTATTTCTAATATCAGCCTCATGTTACCAGATATTTATAAGTGCCTCGATAAGTTGAGTTTTAGTTATAATGTGGGTTTTCTTGATTTTCTTCTTCACAATGGACCATAAATCTGCTATCGGGTTCATATTAGGACTATTTCCTGGCCATGGAAGCACTGAAAGATCTAAATCTGTGAGTACTGAGTTATTTTCTTGGCTTTGTGACACGGTCCACCATCGTGCATAAAAGATACAAAATCATTTACGAACCAATCCTTTATCTGAGGTAGAAGTCGGGTTTCAAAAACTCCTAGGTACTAATATTGTCCCATAGTACACTCAGCAATGTACAATCTTCCAGTACCATGGAAAGACATAACGCTCCAAACCATCACTCTTGAGGAGTGTTTCACAGTTGGCTGCTTACACTGAGGATGAAACTCTTCTTGAGTTGTTCTCCGGACATACTGACAGCTTTCGTCAGCAACATCAAACTTGGATTCATCACTAAAGCACACCTGGATAGAGAAATACATAATAATGGAAGTTATTGGTCAACAATATACTTAATAAATTATCCCAAATAATACCTTTGTATAGTCTATGAAGGTTATCAATAATTGAATCTGGTTATTAAAATAAATTATCTCTGTTAGAAAGAGTAACACAGTCTATCGCATTAACTACCTTTATATAGCCAGTCATCAGAAGACCAATGTTTAAGTCCAGTTGCCTAGTCGAGCCTCTTTCTTGCCATATCTGGTGTGAGCTTTGCTTTTCTTCCACGTCTTCGAGACTTCAACCGCCATCGAACAGGGTTCTCCTGATTGTTCTTGCTGATACTTCTAGGCTTCTAGCTACTAAAGTATTCCTCAAGTCTCTACTAGTTGATTTTTGGCTTCTTCTTACACCTCTAGGACTCAACTTGCTTTTTCTAACATTTCCCGCTTCGCTGCGCCTGATATATATTATTGTTTTCGTCCATTTGTGTAATTCTGCTTACAGATTTTTATGATATTTTGAGCCTCTGTGCTACTTAATTTTGTGTATACCGTCCTTCTGCAATTGGTGCCCTGGTAATACCAATTTTTCTAGGTGATAAAGCACGTTTCTTCTCCATAACCTCAAATTTCCTTTAACATTAAATCTCACAGGTTCTCTTGTATTTGACTGCATGCATAGAACTTTAAAAGCTTTAGTATAATACACAGTAAGTCTATTGACAAAATAAATCCAAGAGTTCTAATGATAAACCTTTGAAATTTGCATGAGCACACATTAAATATACACAATATACTCTTACGACAGCTGACAGTCGACTTAGCAGTTATACCAGCATATGCTGACAAAACGTCCCACAAATCGTCATAAAATAGCCCTGAATAATTCTTATGTATCATTCAATCATAGGTACATCCAATTTTAATCATTAATTCAGAGTTAGGCTGAAATAAGTTCAATTTTATGACTGAAATTCAACTTAGTCTAATAATTTGGCCACCTCGGTACTTGGTGTGCAAAAATGTTAATATTATTTTTCTCTTTCGTAATGCAATAAAATGTTTGCATAATTTACGCTACTAAAATATGAAACAAAACACATTATTACCCAACTGTCTGTCCATAAAACTAATCTTCCTCTACATGAATGCTGGCACGGTCTGCATGTCATATCGTCCATTCTGTATGTTAATGAACGTATAGCAGCTGTGTAAACCTAGTTCAAAAAGAGAATTCTTGAGTAGCGTCACGTTGAGTTACAAATGAAGCTTTAATTGTAAACTTGAGCGCTACATCCCCTTTAGGTGGTCCACACTGCCACCAGCTTGCCGTAACGTTACTCCCCCCCATTTTTATCTGGCAGTGGAATGTGAAGCGTTTTCCTGACAATGTCACGATCTGCTTAACTCGGCCACATCCTGTAGGCTGGCAAACTGACCCGGAATCGGGAGTAACGAGCAGCTTTTTCAATTATCCTTTATTGCTTCCTTACAGAGGTTTTCTTAACTGTTCAAACATTTCTTTCCTGGGTGGGGGTTAACGTTGGATATAGAATATCTTAACAGTGTCACGTATGTTACCTTTAGCGACATGCAAGGAAGGGTGACTGCATTATTGATATTCTACCTTCAAAGAAACTGGGAAATAATGTTTGTTCGCCTTGAACTGTTTCATCGGCTGTTACAAGCTCTCCTGATATCTACGAGGGCTGTTCAATAAAGAATGATCACAATTTTCTTTTGACAACGTACCCTTACTCATCCGCATAATTTTGATGGTCCTTCTCAAAATAGTCTCCCCTGAATGCGATGCACTTCTCCCAGCGTTTCTGTCAGTCTTCAAAGACATGCTGGAAACAATTTTGAGATATCCTTCAAAATCGCCTCCGCAGCCTTCACCACTGCTTCTGTTGATGGATAATGCCTCCTACGAAGGCGTTTCTTCAAGTTAGGGAATAGAAAATAGTCACATGGGGCTAAATCCGGACAATAGGGAGGGTAAGGGATGCACTTCAAGTTGATTTTTGCAAGATATTCAGGAACAAAATTGGCAATATTTGGCTGCGCATTATCGTGATGCAGCATCCAGCCTGCTTCATGGAACTGTGGTATTTTGTGCCTGATATGGACTTGCAATGTTTTCGTGACATCCCTGTAGTATTGTCCAGTTACTGATGTGTGTGCAGGTGCCACATGCTGATAAACCATTCCATGAATATCAAAGAATGAGATGACCCTAACTTTCCCCGCAGAAGCAACCACTTTTGCTTTTTGTGGTTGGTGATGAAAGAGATTTCCATACTGAGCTTTGCTGTTTGCTCTCAGGATATAAATGATGTAGCCAAGTTCCATCAGCAGTGATTACGTTTGAAAGGATCTCCGGATCTTCCTCTAACATCAACTTTAACTTCATGTTACCTCCATTGCAGCGGTAGGCGATACTGAACATGTCTGAACTTTCCTGTATCTCACAAGCGAGTACCAGGAGTACCAATAATGAAACTACTACGCCGTGTTTGTTTCACATTAAGCTAACAGAATATAATAAGATTAAATTTTAGTGCGAAAAATTATAACCGTAACAAAATTATGATAATTCTTTATTGAACAGCTCTCGTAGTACTAGGTAATGCTGGATATATCTGACCACTTAGTATATTAACACTACCTTACGCTCTGCGGTTAGCTGCCACTCCGACAGTATGTGGCGAACTTTGGGGTGATTGCTCTTCTACCACAAATTTCTTGCCTCCCGCTTGCTCTCATCTCGTTTTTCCTTCCATGTATCGAGTGGGCTTCGAGAAAAGTTCTTCCCCTTCTACCAGGCGCCTTAGAGCCACCTACAGAGAGTCAAGTTCTCACATACTCTGCAGGAAGAAAGCTTTCCTTAGGGACTTCAAATTAAGAAATTAATTCATATGGCTGTGATGATACTCAGTTATTCTAAAGGTCTTAGTCCAATAAGCACCAAACTGGAGCATTTTGGTGCGAATTTTACTGGCAGTTTTCTTTCCAAATATAGGACCAAACATCTAAGGACGGCTTACTTTGCAATATCCTTCAGATAAAATATTTAGTTTTACTGGTTATTTCTGTGTAACTGTTTAATATTTAACACTTCATCAAAAAACTGTTTATATACAAACTCAAAGGACTTTTTTTACTTTAAAACATCACTCAGAAGTACTCGTAGATACAAAACTATGAAGGTTTTAGAACTCTAAATATATCTTGTTAATTGAGGATTATCCTTTTTTCCTGACCACATCCTGCATTTCAGTGACTCAATTATCCCATAATATGTGATCAACTTTAAAAGCAATTACAAAGTAGTTGATGTTTTGCCTAAATACCATTTATCAAAGTGAACAGTTTCAATAGTAGAACTCGAATATAGGGAAGATGCTAAAGTCATGCGTAGATTTAAAAGGAAACTCGGTGTCAGGATGGGACACATGAATTGTTTTTAAAGAGCAAATTGTTAGGACCAACGAAATAAAAAATAACCATAAAATTTTGGGTTACGTTTCATAAGGAAGGGAATTTGTCTCACCTAAGCGATATCCCACATTATATGATAGCAGGGAGGACGGACTTGTCACTATCCACCAATCTTATTACTCACTCATGAGACTCAAAAAGAAACAACAAACTAATATATTTATTGGTTATGAATGATCAGATGCAAAAGGGAAATACTACATACACTACACAAAGGAGATAGGGTAAAGTGACAAGATGACATTATTAGCCTCTAAGAGAGCAACTTTTGCAGCACATTATCTAAAGATGAATGGATGCTTGTGATTTAGGGCGCTCAACAACGTGGTCATCAGTGCCCTTAAAGAACTACTAAATAAAACAGACACATCAGGTATGTGAAAAAGTAAATGAAACTTGAAGCCATAAAACAGTTAAAATGGATAAAACTTCAAAGACTAAATTCTAAAACTGCGAGTTAAAACTAACTTAAAAACTTTGACTACCGCTTTCTGGTCGTCCGCCTGTACCTCTGCCAAGCTGGCCGGCAGCTGGAGAGACAGTCGAAGACGAGCCAGATGAAAACAGTCGACCAAAACATGTCGGACCGAGGGGGCATTTCCAGAATGCGGGCAAAGAGGCCAGAGGCCAGAGGATGTCCTAGTCGGGCGGGGCTTTTCCTCGTCCGGGTGTGTTTTGCCGCAGTACCTAGCCTCTTGCGGCGTGACTTAAGAAATGAGTCTGGTTGAAGTTTGTTCTGCTGGGGTTAGGTTGTATTGTGTAGGACATTTGGGTTGGGTGAAGGTGTACACTAAATGAATTATTCTCTAGCCAATTCTGAAAAGGAGATTGAGGATGATTTTATACATTTGTAGTCATTGCTGGTACATGTATCAACTACCCAATATGTATACATCATCTTCACCCTTCTTTCAGGATTTGTAACAGATTCATTCATTTAGTGTACATATTTACCCAGCTGCCACCTCAAATTAATTGGATTATACAAGGTTCTTATCTGATCAATTCTCGGTACTTTCTTGAGAGAAAGTATAATCTCTAAGGGCCAGAACTACTTCATTTTAGCTAAGATATAAATGAGCCTCATTCCTCGATCACTGGTAACTATTCACGCCACACCTTGCTCTTTGTAGTTCAGCTGATCCTAAAGTGGAGTTTTAGCTGGTCTGCCCATGATCTCTTATGTCGTCCTACTTTTCTGTGGCCGTTTCTTGCATTCTGTTTTATGTGCCCATCTCTTTTTATATTCACTTTCATGATGTGCCTTTGCCCACTTATACGAGATCCTGAATGAATGGCTGATGTTATGTCTTTCATGTCTGTCGTCTTCCTTATATCTTCATTGAAGTTCCTATCCTGAAGAGGACGTGTTTCAGCAGTTTTATTTCTCTGCCTCTTACAGTAGGACTAGAAGTCAGCTGTCTATTATAACTTTTCTTGTTTTAATGCTCTATGCCATAAGAAAGCACAGTTGTAAATGTTACCTCAATATCTAAGAATAGAGAACGAAGCAAATATACTAACACAAACAAAGCAGCTTATTCGATGAAACGTATAAAATCTACGCAAAGTTAACAGCAAAGATTACATCCTATTTCGGAAAGGAAGATCATGCATCGATGATATTATTCATAATAAAACAAGTGATAGAAAAGTGTACAAAGGATTTAGTAAACATTTCTATTATTCATAGATCAGAAGGAATTTGATAACATAATAGATGTACCCCATTCAATTTAATAATGCATACTGATTTACGAAAACTCTATGCTGTACCTCTGAAGAAGAAAATAATTATGAAAGAGCAAACGTAGGAGTATGGCAAGGCTACATAGTTTTGCCTACACATTTTAATATTTATCTTGACGAAGCAATGGGGAAAATGAAATTAAGGCAACAAAATCTGGTACCTACGAGAACTTAATAAAATAATATTTTTATAACATATTGTATGGATGCAAATTGAGCCATTTCGAAGGCAAAAATATTAATGATATTCACAGGTAAAAGGGTTATAGGATCGGTTACACCATAGAACAGCTAACTGTTTTTAAAAAATTACGTTGTTTGCCGCTTATACACAAGGGCATAAAAATAGTCATAAAATTACTAATGCAATATCATGTGCAGGACTAACAGAAGGACACACATTATAGGAGAAGGAAAGGCACCAAATTAAACTGTGCAAAGTGATAGCAAAACCACAGGCTTACACATGAATGAAACGTGAATTATAACGAGAAACAGAAGCCAAACACAGGCTGGAACTTCAGTGGAACTTCTCCGGAGCGTAGCGTGAGTAACTAGAGGAGATTACGTCAGAAACGATGAAATAAGGAATGGCTTAAACTGTTACAAGCTGTAGATCAATAAATAAGCACAAATTGTGGTACAGTCAAACTTCCAAAAATAATTATTGAAAACGTAGCACACTGGAAACAAAATAATGACTGATAAAGGAGATAAAATTAATGGAGCTGCAGCAGGCTTAAGAGCCTATAGGTTGAAGAAAAGTATTTTGCCACTGGCTATATTTCCCCTTGGAACGTAAAATATCATTGTTTTGGAGTATTAGTTACCAAACTATATTTTGCAGCAGTAATGTTTTTCTAATTCAGGTGAGATTCTGACGCGGAAATGTGTGTGGGGTACTCTGTTCTCTGGAAAAGTAAGGGGAATCAGCAGTACTTGGCAGCTCACGATGTCACATCTACGATCTCATAAAGCTCACTGTGGAAAATAGCATCGCGAGCACAAAAGCGTGGGTTCTGTGAGAGGCCTAAGCGTTGTTGGTATTGTGACTTTGTGTGTTCGTAGAATTAAAAGTCCGAGTTGCAGATATTCTAAATGTTCTTTATTTCCGTAGAAATACACTGTTCAATTCTCACGTAAACACATTACGTCACATTCACAACACAATCTACCAAGGTCGATGACAATAACAAACATCAGCTCTCGTTACAACAACACTCTACAGCTGTTTACTGCTTACCACTCACTCCTGGCGAGTTGTCGCCCTCTTAAACACCTCATTGATAAATTCGAGACTGTTCAAGAACAATAAAGAAATCGAATATTCTATCACCTTTCAGAAGCGTAACTTAATCTATGCCGGCAAGTACATTATCTCAGCTATCTTTATTTGCCGGCTCTTTGTGTACACAGGCCGCGCTATCGCAGATAACGGCTTCGCGACAATATGCTAAAACCTTATCCACTATCGTAATCAGATAAGTCAAGAGTTGTTGGTTTAGTATAGCATGATGTGTAAATTTTTGACAATGTAAATATGCTGCTAAGTTCAATGTCCGTTAGCAGCAAAAGATATGTGGATGTGCTTGGTGACCCAAAGGTATGTGATGTTCACTCTA
Organism: Mantis religiosa; assembly: GCA_030765055.1. NCBI lineage: Eukaryota > Metazoa > Arthropoda > Insecta > Mantodea > Mantidae > Mantis > Mantis religiosa. The sequence goes on along the minus strand of CM060951.1, from coordinate 33,865,440 downwards.
CGCCTGTCACTGTAGCGTATTGTCTGCAAAACGCAAGATAAGAGATGAATGAAGGGGAGAGGGGTATTAAACTGTTTATCTGCTCTGTTACTGGATCTGTTTACTTGTAAATGAGTGTATGAGAGTGCATATGAATCACCTATGCTGCTAGATCTAATATTTGTTGTAACTGTAGTGATAGGTATTATGCATGGTTAAGTTATATGACAACACCTGCGTCATACTGGGAAGGCGAGCATAAACACCGTGGGGTCAGTGTGATTACGTTACTCATTCCTCTAGCCTGCCTTCTTGGGGTGGGTAGACAGTAAGTGCCAGCGTATCTACCTTACGTTCAAGAGATCCCAAGTTCGAATCCAGATCACGGTGAGTTACCTAGATAAGATTGTTTACGGATATCTCCCTTATCCTTAAAGATGAATCTCTGGTACTTCTAAGTTATAATGGACCCTGGACTCATTTGAGCATAATATCACCAATTTCGTCCATCGTTCAATACTTAACGCTAAAGGACATTACTTTTTTTTAAAAAAATAAAGTTGTGGTTATGTGAGGCCAATCTAGCTTTTCTGTGAAAGAAACAGCTTCACCAGCTCTCGCCATGGTAACCATATATGAATTACATGATATCAAGCTACGTGCTTAAAAGTTGAATGCGTTTGGCTTTTATTACTCGCATCGAGCTAAAGTCGGTGTCTAAGAGAGTACCATTATTAAGATTCTGATTATGCCTACGCTTAAACTTATTATAATCATCATTATTGTTATTATTAATTGGAATGATCAGTATTTATCACACATTAGCGATTATTATCGCTTTTCGCAGTTTACTTTTATATCCTTTCCACGTGTTCTTGGTTCCTAGAGCTAATGACAAGCTGGTAAAGGCAATTCGTTTTACTTGAAATATTCATTCACTTCACTTGTTTCACATATAAATTTGAATAATTAAATTCGATGTACATCTCTGAATTTCATATATTCTGACTGCATATAAACATCGATTATTTTTCAAGAATTCTTAGTTTAGCTTTTTAAGATTGAAGTGGTCATCCTGGTGAAGGTAGATTTATGCCACACGATGCTGCGACATATTTGAAGTAGGATTCGTTGTCGTGAGGTCTACGCCCCACACGCGCGAACGGTTTCGCGTTTCGCTCGGTGTGGCGACGCGTGGAGAAACCAAACCATACCTCGATGTAGTAGCGATGAACTCTCCTGTCTCGAGGCCATGAAGATGACGGTCTCGAAAGTTTCTGTAAATTTTCCTTCCGGTAGCTGCAGCGAGTGATGAGATGTGAAACCTCAATGTCGTGGTATCGATTCAAAAGGGATTTTGCGTTTGGGCAACTATAAAATAAAATTATGAACACCGTTTCACTTGTCATGTATTTATTTCTCGACATCTTTTGTTTCACAAGCGACTTTTTCACTAGTATAGCACTTTACTAACTTTTAATTTTCTCCTTCGCTTTGCGAATGATGCAACGGTTTTCCACTTATGTTATTTCTCGTCGCATCACGTGTTCAGCGTGTATTTTAATCGTTTATTACACCTTAATGGACGGTGAACTCCACTAACTTCCTGTAGTTTCAAGAGCCTTTACCCAAAAAGACGTCTACACGCTTCGAGAGTACAAGCAAGAAGAGGAAAGAAATTTAAGTATAAAATTATTGGTTCTTTTCTCTGTTTCGTTGCTAGGTTACCGAACTACTAAATTTTGATTGGTCCGAAGTCACAATTTGTGAAAATTTAGTTTCCGGAATTTTCTGAATTTGGGATTTTAATAAACCTAAGCATTCGTTGCAAAATTTACATGGCCTGCTTGGTTATTGATTTACATTGAATTTCAGATGGCCATGTTTACTGTATATGTCCACATATGGCATTTTAAAATATATTTACAAACCAATATGCAATATCAGCTTTAAGATAATATCACTGAGTTATTATCATTCAAGATATTTGGCCCTGGCATAATACGTCATATTTTCTAGTTTTTTTTCTGTCAGTGGTTCTGTTCTTATTTTCTCTATTGATTGTCAGCCTTTTCATGTGGTCCAACTTTCTATCAATATCTACAAACTCTACTGCCGGGTTCCGTTCACAATACAGAAACAGCTGACGGCAGCTACTTTTGGATGATTCTTACTATTTATAATTTTACATAAAACATGTGACGCATAATTTAGTGTATATATATCTGAAATTTCATGAACACTTTCAAAAAATCACTTTTTCCTCTTTTGAGTCTACAAAACAGTGTAGGCCTTCCTGAATCCAAAGAATTCTTAGATATCCACCGCAAGCCATTTTTAAATGCTCTAATGAAGTTTGAAACTTACGTAAATGCTGGTGTTAGATATGGATTTTAATTCTATATCCTTTTTTTTTCTTTTTGCTATTGAAAATTTCAGTATTTTTCATCATTTAAAATGCTTCTTGTGTCGCAGTTATAGTGTTACACTAACGAAACTTGCTACACACGTTCATAGACACACAGTAAATAGAAATTACCCAGGGTTTTATTTTGAGATGCATTTTAAGCACACTTTCTTTAATTCAAAACACAAAAATTCCAAATTTTGAGCAAAAAAGCCAAATTCATAGCTTTAAAAATTTCTGCAGCCTAAATTTATTGAGACACAGAGAAAACTAAGGCAAATTCAAAATATGGATGTGTTGGGAACCTGTTCTTAAAATATTAGACAAACTTTAATTTATTTTGTTGCAAGAGACCTTTAGATGACGTCACCAAAAATAAAAAAAAAATTAACCATATTTTCCAAACTATCAAGTGACAAAATTTGGGCTGTATTATATTTGCACAAAGTTACATCTGTGGTATAAATCTTAAAAAGTTAGCGTTATTAGTTCAAGACTTCAAATTATCAGTCATAGGTATCTTCAATATTGTGACTTACGGAATTATTTTCAGAAAATATTAACCTTTTTAATTACAAAAGATATTTAGTGTTGTTCCTTAAAATGGAGAATTGTTAATCATTACATAAAAAACCATTCAAACAACGATAGGAGACACAAAGGGTCGCCAAATTTAAGCAAAAAAGTTACGGCGCTTCTTAAATGCTCTGGTTTTTGACCCAGCCTTTTGTTTGCTCTACTTTTTAGGGCGCCCATTGAAAGCGTGACGCAGTAGAGCTGTATCCGTGACGTCACTGCTTTATAACTGACGCACGCAGGGAACATGAACCGCACATAATTCACAACCGGGGAATCGGAAAATGAGGTAATCTAGCAATGAGAACAGACTACTCGAAGACAGATGCTAGCTTACTTCTTCCTGCTCATAATCAATGTCTCAAGTGGAAGGGGGGGAGGGGCGGCCCTGCAGCTTCTGGTCTACACTTCAGAGCCTCCCAGGGAGAGTACAGAAAATCTTTTGAACTGACTTGCTTTGGTTATATTTTCAACTATTTACTGTGCTATGCCCTTTAATGCAAATTAAGAGGTTTGAAAAATATATTTTAATTTCATAAGGAACGGGAAGAATTTTGAATTCTGTTATCAATATTAGACTGTATTATTTGATAAGTTTATAAAATTATACACGGCACCTGAGAATTTGAAACCGTAAGGTACTAAATGCAAGTATTAATTTAAGAACTGGGGGGGGATTACTTGAAGTATCATAAGCTTTATTACAGTAAAGCTTAACTTTTGATACCGAAGTTATAGATCAGTTGAATAAATTAATACTTATAGCAAAATCAAATATGAATATTTTGTGCATTCGTTAAATTTTAAGCAATTGTAGGTTTGGCAATAAATTATGTGTACGGTTTTGCTCAGGATAAGATGATATTAAGGAAGTAAGTCACCTAGGGCTGCTTTTCAGGCGAATTTTTAGAAGTAGTCCAGTCGGATGCGATAGCGAGAGGGGTGCAAGTATCCAAAATTGTCAGATTAGTTACGGCAGGTTAGCTTGGAAATCATGGAATATGAGAGAATATCTCTTAGAGAAACTAATACAAAGACTTTAGAATGGAAAGAAGTACAAATGAAGTGGCAACGTCGTATTAAAAGTTGGTAGTGGGGGTCTTAGAGCCATTAGCAAGAGGGGAAATGATTAGCAGAATTTTGGTAGCTTAGTATCACATTCTGGATATAATCTTTGACACTTCTGATCAAATTTCTGGTGCGGCAAGTCGCAGCTGGGCTAGGCTTCATTCTTAGGACCGCGTATAAGCTCTTTAAAGAGTAAACTAGAACTTTAACTTCGGACATATTGTGTCTGTGTGCTTCAATTGGTCGAGAATTCCTCAGTTAAAGTAAATATTGTTCATTAAACCGTTTCATATTTATATCACGGTATCATCCTTATTTTGGTTACACACCCATGCATGCCCTGAGGTAAGTCTCTTCTCAAGAGTAAAGCAGACAATACCGCTCCAATTTGGCGTAGCGTTTGAGGCAGGTACATACTGCTTCAAAATTGGCGCAGCATCATCGTAGGATAACCAAACCGTTACCCTTTTCTCATTGGAAACACATGATAAGATAATACAAAAGAAAATATATCACAAACTATATATAACGTACGTTATTAATGTGAAAATACCTCACGCAAAAATCCATTGCTACTATCAGCCCCCAGTGGAAGCAATTGAGCTGAAACCACAGAAGGCTACAGGGCACTACAGGCTAAAGAAGCGCAGAGAAACCTAATAGTTCCAGGACTGACGATCCGGTCCGCTAACCCGTCGACCAGAGAACACTCTAGTGTCCAAGGAGAGTACGGAATCTGCCCAAAACCTCCATACGTCACGCGATCTGGAAGTGTACTAGAAAGTGGGAAGGCATCGGACAAAAGAAACAATGGAAAGGAAATCGAGTAGATGAGAAACATCGCCAGCATTCGGCTGCAGATCATCGAAGAATTCGAAAAATTCAAAATCAGAGAAAGTGGTTGACGGGAATGAAATAATAAAATTTAGTAAACTGTAAATATCTTATACTGATTCTTGTGCTACCTTATATCAATGTATGAAATTACACGAGGTAGTTACCTATATATCGGTTAAATATACAGGAACAGACTGGAAGTGAATTCTATAAAATCTATGGCTTATTTTTTCCATAGTGTTCATTAAGGTGAAGGTCCACATGCTTTTCTAATTTACACAAGTGTTATAAGCAAGCCTGTGTCCGCACACATAGGTAGATTTATATTACCCTGCACTAAATACTTAAAAAGTAAAAAGTTGAACTTTATTAGCAACTATAAAGTCGTCGTTTGAATATACAAGATGATCCGTTTGAGGTATCAGAAAAGTAAAACAGTATATTTATGAAGTTAATGCACATATCTTTGAGCAATTTTCTGTAATGTAAGCGGCTAGCTTACAAACGAGTGATGTTTCCAATGGCATGACAACACCATCGTGCGAAAAAAAAGAAGCATAACGTTAGAATACAGTGCTCAGAGTTTCATATGTTTTGCGGAACTATCGAGTGTAATAGCGACCCAGCGAGCTTACAGAAGTCAGTACAACTGTTGGTACGTCCCATAACATCAACATTGTTAAATGGTACATCACGATCTTCGGAAGTGACCTGAACATGCCGCACAAAGGTGGAAGACTGCCTGATAACAACAAAGAGGATGATATTCTGCAAGCCATGTCTTAGAGTCCACAAAATTCACTCCGCCGCTTAGCTATCAGCAGAGCAGAATACACCATACATAACATCACAGAGCATTGTTAGATGACCTTCTACTTCTTTTATTCATTGGGTATCTTTTCTATGAAAGTTCCTACTGGCTTTGACCTCAAAGTTCATTTGCTACAGTGTACTTTCCTTCATCCCCAACTAGTTATACCTGTTCGCTTCAAAAAGTTTTAGGTCCTCCTTATTGTCAGACCGTACTTAAGATGTTTGTGTACCATATTCGACGAACGCAAGCATTTACGCCGCAGAATTGCGAAGCACAACTCTATTATGCTTTCACGATGTGTGAGCGGCAGGAAGCGGAAGAACAATTGTTAAATCAGAGAAATATTACTGAGGAAGTCATATTTCATGTGAGCGGCCGAGTCAGCACACGTACCTGCATTGTTTGGAGCAACGAGAATCCACACATCTCATAAAAACTTGAAGAGACAGCCCCATGGAGAATATATGGTACAGAGTGAGGCATGAGGAAGTCAGTGAGCCTTTCTTGTTTGTTTAGGCAGGAGACCTTTTATGCTATCGTTTACCTTGATATAACTGAGCAGTTTGTGATCTTTCAATTACAGGGAGATGGAATACTGGACACCATTATTCATCAACAGGATAGAGCTACAGCGCATTGGGCTCCATCGATTAATTCAGCTGTTCAACGATCGCTTGGATAACCCTGATGGACCCGTCTTATGAACTCCTTATAGCCCAGATCGCCTCGGTTTTGTTGGGGTGGAGGCCTTCATCTAGTCACTAGTGTATGCAAAAATACCAAAAATCCTGCCGACCTTCGGAGGGGGATTACAGCGGCCTTTAAGCAAATCACTCCAGAAATGCTGCAAGTCACTTAGCCCTACATGGGTGTGAGGTGTATACTATGCCGCATTCACAAAGACGGTCATATTGGGTGGTAATATATTGGACATAAGACTCCCGAATTCTCTGCACAAATGTATGTTACGACAGCAACTAATAAAGTTGAATAGTTTCCTCTGCATATGGCCTTACTTTTCTCATATCTCTAACAGATCACGCCGTACTGTTGCTCTTCGACGACCTTGACCGTAACCATGAGGTGCTGGCTGGCTGTATATAGCCAGAAGGTTTTTGCTGCGTGCCCACCCGTTAAGGGTTTAACGGCAGGTAAGGTATTCGAGCGGGATTTTGTAGGATGGATGTGGTGTAGGTTTTGAGATTTGAAGAATTTTGTGAGGTTACAATTGTTGTACCTTCGGGATGAAAGGACAGGATGCTATTCCCTGCACCCTGGTGTTTTTAATTTAGTTTTGGGTTGGGGAGAATTTTGTTGCCAAACAACTTAGGAGATTATGTGGAGCTCAGCTTTAGCTGCTGTTAGGATTAGCTCCTGGGTTATCTTGGGTGCCCGCATGCCACGCGGGGGACCCGATGTTGTCTAGAACGGCGTCTAGTGGGGTCAAAATCTCCCAGTGATCTAACAAGGGCGCTTCTGTGAGTTGGTAAAGTTGCGTAGAATTTTGATGCCCGGCGCCTAACTTCGTCCTCCACATATGGAAGTCCCGAGGCTTCATGAAGCAACCTGGTAGGAAAATAGCGACTCACAGAATAGATAGACCGTAGCCCTCTATTCTGTGCACGTTGAAGCCATACCAACCAGCTGTCTGCGGCCATGACCCAGATCTCGCAGGCATATAGCATCACGGGGATTACCAGCGATCGGAAGAGGTATAACCTCAGGCCAAGTGGCATTGAGCTTGACCCCAGCATAGGATACAGGGAAGCGATTGCTCCCTGTACCCTTGCCGCTAGGTCTCTGATGTGTTGGCGAAAGGTTAGGCCTCTATCCAATGTTACTCCAAGGTATCGGACAGAGTTAATCCACTCTATCCTTCGACCTCAGAAGCTGAATTTGGGGCAGTCTGCGGGGGTGTGGCGCTTTGTGAAAAGTATGGCGTGGCTTTTGTCCGGATTTACGGACATCCGCCAATTTAAAACTTCCCATTTGTACCCAAAAATGCGGGTCTCTTTGAAGTCATTGTCTGTTTTATTATTAGAAGCACTACTTACGAAATAAAATGGATACATTTAGAAAGAACCAGTTTGTGACGTTTGGTCAAATGTCTACGGGTGACGTAGAGTGCCACTGACATATATAACTGGTGTATTGATCAAGATTTAAGTCATTCATTTTATAAAATAATTAATTTACAAAATATATTTGTTAATCTTTAAGCTGTATATCTCTCCCAGCAAACTACGAATTATATAGCTTACAAAGAAATCTCACGAGCATTATCAAATTCCTAACACAGCTCTCAGGAATATTACATCTGGCTTCAGTCTTTAATGGGATTCTCTGTCTAGTTATTTTACTTATTCCGAGAAACGTGTTGAATCCATCGTGCTGCATAAGCCGTAAAACCTCCGCTCTTCAATGTTACTATGCCTCCTTACATCTCTGCATAAAGTTTTGAAGAAAATTGCCATTAAAACAAACACTAACTTTCTTTCTGGATCCATTTCAACAAGCCAATAACCTTTACAAGTTACAAGGCATATTTCAGGTTAAATAACACACCACGTATACTCTCCGAAATGCATCGGTTGGTCCACCTTAGATTTCAGTACTGGGGCTGCGTTTTTGTATTTCATCCTTCATATATTTTGGTATGACCCCTTTCTCTTTGCCTGAAATCAGGACATTGTAATTGCTGGCAATAATCCATGCAGCTTAAAAAATTCGCTGCATTTAATGTCACAAAATATGAAGCTAAACTCTTCATTCTTGGCCGACATGAGCCACGCTGAAGTCTTTGATAATGACCAGTATTTGGCAACATAGTCTTTAACTTGTAGAAGCTAATAACTTGTAGAATACGAATCTCAGTTCTGAACCTGAAACGTAAGTAATCACAACGAAGAACGAATGATATGTTCATGATATCTTCACATTTTTAGACAGATGTACGGAGATAACTTTAGGACTGAAACAGTTATTTTCAATCAATGTTGCTTATTTGAAATAGGAGTATGAGATTAAAAAATTGTTTGGTTGCCATAAAGTAAACAAGGAGAAATAAACAAGTTTAGCTTTTTTTGGGAGGGGGGCTACCATCAACCATTGCACACGGATGTGTATCCGCGGTTTATCCTCGTGATTATGTTGTAAAATATTATTGTATGTGTGAAATCTGTGTATTTTGATGCAACTAACACAAAGAGTTCATAAATCATTAAATACGAATAAGATTTTAAAATATTACCAGCATAATTATTAAAAACTCCTGACCATCTTCCAAAACTTCTTCATCCGTGACTACTACCTGAAGTAAATTTAATGCTTCTACCGACTAGCCGTGGTCAAATATATCTCCAGGGAGAATAGTCATAATCAAAACGCAAGTATATTATCATCAAATAGAATTCTTCAGCAAACGGCGTAGTGACGAGGTGCTGAATCGTCGGATGCTGGAGTCCAGTTACAGGACCGAGATTCCTCCACGTTTATGCAGTAGTATGATCGCAGGAATAAGAACAATAACTAACTCGCAGAAGCTCTCTCAGCACTGAAGCCAGAAAATCAAAAGCCAGGAATGAACTTGATATCCTCCAAGTTACATTCTACTAAGGCATAGCAGGGCTTCCTCTCTTGCCCCTTGTTTAACTTTGTGACATTTTACATTATGCCTTCACAATGTTACATCAACCGCGTGTTATCTTTTATTGCTACCAGCACTATTTAGTTAAGAAAAAGAAAAAAACTCCTACGTGTACCTGTTAAACAAACTACATTTTTTATCTTAGGAATAGGTGAAGAAATTCTGATGTATTATATATAAACCTTATCCAAACCTTACATCCTAATGGGAGTTGTCGGTTACAGCTGCTAGTGTGGATTCAGAAGTTGATTTTGCTTGAATTGTCATTCAGCCTAACTGATCGCAAAATAGTTGCTCAGGAAGTTAATTTAATGAGTTTCCAATACGAACAAGTATAACAATGCCAAGATAAAAAGCTGACATCCTTTACCAATATCTAAATCAGTATAATGTATTTGCTCTACCGTGGCTTTCCTCCAATAAAGAACGCATGCATACTGATGTACTTATAGTTGTTATAATAAATAGAAGAAAACTGCTTAAGATACGTTTAAATGCAACGATTATAAAAATATTAAAGTATTACCTTAGGAAGAACGTCATAGGTTACAAACCATCCCCCATTCATCAAGTGTTCTTTTCGTTTCTGTAGATAACAAATCACAGTCATTTGTACGTGTCTGCTTCAACAATAGACAACTTGCAGTCAATTGCTTGAGCATGTCTAAACCTAAATAATTTTATCAGAATTTTATCACTATTATAAGCAGCATTAGTCCAATTATTATTATCATCATCATTGTTATTGTTGTTTTAATATTTCTAGTAACTAAGGCATTAAAACAAACAAAGATACTGAAATTTTTGTATAAGTAAGGCGCCTAGCATTAAAGACGGACATTCACCACTTTTATGGCTAGTGAGTAAAGAATAATATATTTCATGTTTGGCCTGCTATTTTTGAATATGCAGTCCGTTTGTTCCTGAAATGTACCTTTATACGTATTTTTCACAGCTGAAGTATGCAGTTAGTTTCAAAACCGGACACCTCCATGCTCAGTTAGTATCAAAAATGGACATGGCCGTTTGAACCAATCAAATCGCTGGAAATTATTGAAAACTCTCATGGTCTACAGTTTATAGTTACATTTTGACGTTATTGTAGTTTTTAAAGTTTGTTCGCGTATTTCACTGAAATATATCAGTTTCGGGACAATTTGTAAGCTTAATACGGAGGAAAATGCATTGGAAAGTAGGTGTCAAGGTAAACCAACTAATGCTTGTGGATGTGCGAAAGTGCTAGCCAGCATTTTGGGAGTGGAAGGAGAGTCCTCCTCCTCCTCCTCCTCCTCCTCCTCCTCCTCCTCCTCCTCCATCTCCTCCTCCTCCTACTCCTCATCATCATCATCATCATGCTCATCATCATCATCCTCATCATCCGCCTCATCATCCTCCTCCTCATCCTCATCCTCCTCATCCTCCCCTCCTCCTTCCCTACGCCTACCCCAACCCCTCCACCTCCCCATTCCCCTCCCACTCCTCCTCATCCTCATCATCATCTTCCTCCTTCATGCTTTAGGCATTACTGCCAGTTGCAGTCTACATAATTTATCTTACTGGTTCCACCGTTTTCTTGGTCTTCCTATGCTCCCCTTTCCTACTGATGTTCATAAAATAGAGAGGTAAACCTCCTTTCTCCATTTTTTGTACATGGGTTACCCATTTGCTTCTATATTATTGTACTCTGCCATTCAGGTGGAACATCTCTAGCTCCTAAAATATGCCTTCATTTCTTTTGTTGTTGCCCGCCTAGGTAGCGTAGATGGCAGCGTGTCTGGCTCACGTTCCAGAGGTCCCGTGTTTGAACCTCGGTTATAGTGAGTTATCTGGATAATGTTTTCTCCGGTGTTTTCCCTTATCCTGCTAGACGAATGTCAGATAGCTCTAAGCTCCATGGACCCCGGACTCATTTGAGTATCATTTCACCCATTTCATTCATTCATTACGTTGGAGGACGTAAATTAACATATATTTTTCTACATATATCCCGCAATGCTATTTAGAAATTTGATTTCATTTGCCTGAAGTTTTCTTTTATATTTTTCAGTTATGACCCATACTTCACTGCCATATATTGTTTTAGGTACTGATATTACTTTGTAATATTTTAGAATGGTATCTTTACTTGGTTTATTTTTCAGACTTCTTTCTTTTGTTCCGTTTATATAGTTGAAAGTTTCTGACCTTTAAAGTGGTGTTCTAAAATCATTTAAAGTTGTAGTGAAAATGACACAAAAATACTGTTAAATGTGACTGCGCTGAAAACCCTTGTACTGATCCAGACTTTATCTGCACAGAAATACAGTAACTAGGAAGGAAAGTATACGGTGTACATCAAAATTAAAACCACATATATGTTTATCATTTTGTAATGATGTAACTAAAGCTGTTATAATAATTGCAATACAACTCTAACATTTATTGCATTCAATCACAATTAATTTCCTTAATCTGGAAATTCTTTGTTTCAAGAGCAGGCACTTACATCTGTGTTTGTTTAAAAAATGGACATAAGGCAAGTTTAGTTTCAAATGCGGACATTGCATATTTTACACTGGTTTTATAGTGTATTCAAACAATAATTTTAAGTGGAGGCCTAAATTATTGTGCTATTAGATCTCCAAACATACCATACAAAAATTTTCTGGTTAGCAAAATGAAGCTATTATAGTAAAACACAAATACCTCTCTAATGAAAATTGTCAATGCCTCTAGTCCACCTGTGACACTAGGCTCCTCAAGTATATTTTCTTTGCTGTTCCTTTTTTGTTTTCAGTACGGTAGAAGTGCGTAAAATACTAAATGAAATGATTAGGTATAAATGTATATAATATTAACTTCAATTTAGCAATGTTACCTACAGGTTCGCTCTCGGTGCCTACGGAAACTCGGTGATGCCCTTTGGTCCGGCGATTATGCGGGTCAGTATTTCGAAGGGATGGAGAGGGTCAGTCTCTCTCTACTTTAATAGTAACTATGTTGGGAACAGCTGTAGACCGTTCGTGGTTTGAATACCACATTAAAGAGCAAGTTGGCCTGCTCATCCCCACCCTATAATTGCCAGTAGTTGAGCGAACAATGCAAATGAAAGAACCGTTACAATGAACAGAAGAGTTGTATTTCAGTGATTTAGAGCAACCGATTCTAAACTTCCGTACACGATCTTGGCTAGAGTCCGGTTTTCCTCCATTTATTGCGATTAAGTTGCGAAGAGATAATGGTAGAAGTTAAGGATTAGATTTCTGAGTTATTGTGGAATATTTAAATGTTTTCACTGAGCGAGAAAGCGCTACTTGGGAGATCCCAAGTTCAAATCTCTGTGTCAATCAATGTGATATAAGGTTTCCTTACGGTTTTCAGTCACTAGGGGTACTAGGTTGGATATCTTCTTCTTCATCTTCTTCTTCTTCTTCTTCTTCTTCTTCTTCTTCTTCTTCTTCTTTTACCTCCATGGATTAGGCTATAGCCTGTTAAGGTCTCACATCGATCCATCGCTTCCTAGGTCGTCCTATTGATCTTCGTCCTTTCGTTTTATTTTCCATTATTTGTTTAGGGATTCTCTCTGGAGTCATTCTTCCTAAATGCTGGAGCCAATTTTCTCTATTTTCCATTAATTTTAATAAGACAGAATTGATGTTTAATTCATTTCTTATGTCTTTATTTCTAAGTTGATCTTCCCTTTTACATCCCTTAACAGATCTTAGGAAACGCATTTCTGCTGCTTGTATTTTACTAAAATCTTTGTTTCTTAATGTCCATGTCTCACTTCCATATGACAAGACAGGGAGTGCCATGACAGAATAAAATTTTAATTGAGTTTCTCTTCTTGTTTTACCTTTTAGTGTTCTCTTAATTGTTCCAGTTACTGCTTGGAACTTACTTATTTTCTGATTTATATCTTGATCCATTTCATAACTTAGGTCGCATCCAAGATACTTAAAATGTGGCACTTGTTCTATAATATTATTCTCTATTAGAAGTTTTGTCCTTACCAGGTATTTGCCGTGAAATACATTACCTTCGTTTCTTTTTATTTGAAATTTTCATATTATATATTTTACTGACTTCAGTCAATTCATACATTGCTTTTTACAGCTTATCCTCATAGTCAAAAATTAAAACTACATCATCAGCAAACATTAATATATTTAACGTTCTTTGTCCTATGTTAATACCACTATTTACTTTAAATTTCCATTTGTTTAAAGTATCGTCTAGATATATATTAAATAAAATGGCTGATAGACTGCATCCTTGTTTAAGTCCTTGATTTACTCTAATTTCTTCTGTTAACTTCCCATTTACTTTAATAACCATTATGTTATCTACGTATAAACCTTGTATGATTTTAATCAAATGCTCTGGGTAACCTCTTGTCTTTAATATCTGCCATAAGTTATTCTGTTCTACTCGGTGCCTTCTCAAAATCCACGAGGGCAAGGTGAGTCTCCAAATTAAACTATATTCTCTTTTCTATCATATGCTTAAGGATAAATACGTTGTCAAAACATGACCTTCCTTTCCTAAATCCACTCTGCTCTTCCATGATTCTTGTTCCTGATATTATTTTTAATCTGTTACATATTATTCGTGCATATACTTTATAGATAGTGTTTAAAAGACATATCTCTATAATTATTGCAGTCAGTTCAATCGCCTTTCTTAAATACAGAGACTACTTTGGCTATTTTCAATTTATTTGGTACTTTTTTATTTTCCAACACATATTTATTAAATGTATAAGTCTTAGTGTAAGTAATATACCTCCATATTTAATAATTCCACTTGTAGACCATCTGTGCCTGCAAGCTTTCCTATACTTGGACCTCTTTAATGCTTCATTTAGTTCTTCAAGGGTGATAAGATCTACTGATTCTTAAATTTGTTCATTCTCTAAGTCCATAATTTCAATGTTTTCATTATACCACAGGCTTTTATAGTGGTTTACCCAATCTACTTTAGTAATACATGATAACCTGGCTAAGCCTCTTTCAGTTGAATTCAATCCTCTCAAAGTTTTCCAAGCAATTAATTGTCTCCCATGGACATCGTGTTCAATATTTTTTCGTAGTACTTCTTCTTTTTACATAT
>CM060951.1:33823522-33846022 GCA_030765055.1 Mantis religiosa | reverse complement strand
TATTAATTTATCTTTTTTTAATTATCTGATTTCGATTAATTCGCCGCCTCCTAATCGCTGCCTGATACTGCGGTTACAAGCGCAACTGTGGTTACTGGGCACTGGTACATTTAAAGAAGATCGTGAAAAGGCTGAAAACATTTGGAAGGAATTCAGAAAACATGTAAATGAAAATAATGGTTTGAACATATGGACTGGTATCTGTGGAAAATAATAAATTTTTCCTCTTTTGGAATGACTGTTCGGAGAACCGAACCAAAAAAGGTTTTCATGAAACGCCACGAGAGTGATGTTATATAATTCACACGCACAAATGCTGCTTCTAATTGCTTCTCCTTTTTATGTACATTGGCTATACATTTACGTAGCCCGCTATGAGCTTTACACAACCCTTGACCTTTGTTTCGATACTGCTTATTTAGGGCATGATACGTACGCTACTTGCAGACTGCGAAATAGTTTTAGAGAGCCTACCATGACGAGAAATAACTCCAGTTTAAGGCACAACATTACGGTAGCGAGGTTATATCCCAGTAGAGGAATAAATAACAAGCAATAGGCAACGAAACCGTCCATCCTGCGAAATTATAATGAAGGTATAAAGAGTAATTTTAAATGCTTATATACAGACATTCATCCATGTCATGACGGATCAACTATATTATGTAAATAAACCACTTAGCATTTTTCTCAACAACACCTGTAACACTATGTTTTCATGTGCCCAGATTATCTATAGTCACATGAGTAGTTTCTGTTGTTTATTCAGTCTAGCATTACTGGGCTTTTAGGATTATTAATAAATGACCTCGGAATGGATAGGTTTCCTATTGTTATTTATGAAAGAAGACCGAAAACAATTATACAAATATACAAACATTATCGACAGAGGAATATAAACTATAGAAGAAGCTTTACTCTGGGAAGGACAAACTAATTTTTGAATGTACCTGCATTATATCGCTTTAGTATTGTGATTTTGTCGGGGTGAGTGAGCGTGTGGCGATTTAGGGCCCGTCGACAACAAGGTCATTTGGGCCTGAAGTTAACTCTAAGAACTAAAAGCTACACAAACTAAGATAAAATAAGATAAAATAAAACACTTAACCATTAAAAGCACATAAAAAACTCATCCCAGGACTAAACATTTAAAATCTCTAAAATTAATAAATATAAAATACAAGTCAGACTTGTTTATTAAAACCGATTATAGCAACAAACCGCAGTGCCTTATCCACGGCCACTGGATCGTCCCCTAAAACACCGAGCAAGTTAGTCCCCAAGCCCAAAGACTGGCGAACGCGTGCGTACTGCGGGCAATCTAGCAATACATGCCGCACAGTGAGGCGTACTGCACACGGAGCACACACAGGGGCCGGTTCCCCTCTTAACAGATGGCCATGAGTCGCTCGTGTGTGCCCAATTCTCAGCCGGGTATCATTTCGGCCCGCCGGTTATCCCTGCAGGAAGTTGGCCAGGGTTGTACGCTCTCCTTTATCGCCCGGAGTTGTGTACCTTCCAAAGCTGTCCAGGATTGGTGCCAAGCAGATAGGAGTTGGCGACGGAAAAAACGTTGCACATCCTGGTATGGCACCGTAGTTGTTAAACTCCGGGGCAAACGGCAAGCGGACTTAGCAGCCGCGTCCGCCTCCTCGTTCCCGGAAATGCCCACATGGCCTGGGGTCCAAGTAAAAACAAAATGATATCCGCGACTGAGCATTTGCGAGATCTGTGCCTGTATTTTTAAAACAAGGGTGTGAGCGGCAGTGTGCTGTTGCAAGTCCTGAAGAACACTTAGAGAGTCAGTGCAAACAATAAAAGAGCCAGGAACTAACTTGCAAATAAAAAGGAGCAAATAGAAGATGGCATACAGCTCTGGGGAGAAAACTGAAGTGGAGTCCAGAAGGTGAAATTTATGAGCCTCACCGTTAATGAAGAACGCGCAACCCGTAGTGCTACCTAACTGAGAACCATCTGTAAAGACCGGAACATAGTGTGATTTTGTCGGTTTGTGAAATTAAAAATCTAGTTTGCAGAAATTCAAAATCCTCTTTATTTCAGTAGAAACAAACTTTGGTCAACCCTTACAGGGTCTAAAATGACGTGTCATACACACAGCAGTGTCCGGTTGCTTCACCACACATGAGCAAACAAAGAATTCACCCACGGCACACTTCAAATGGCTGCATTTACACAATTAACAGCTCAACTCACAACTGCGGCACAGTTCAAACGTCCACAGAGCGCACGGCTGCAACTCCATTCACTGATTAGCAGGCTCCACTTCAGCTCAGCTGCATTTGTACACTAGCCGCTGTTTCTCGAAGGTTGGCGAAGCCACATGATCTTTCGTGATGTAGTGGGAACACCATGTAACTCTCTCTGTCTCTTCTTCCCTCTGTTGCTCTTTCTCTTCGTCTCTCTCTCTCTCTCTCTCTCTCTCTCTCTCTCTCTCTCTCTCTCTCTCTCTCTCTCTCTCTCTCTCTTTCGCAGCAGCAGCCAAACAAAGCCTCGCAACAGTATTAATTGAATTGAGAGAGCTTTTGATACTGTGAGTCAAGATTAAGACACATTTGAGACCCAAAAACATATGAGAGGAATTCGGGGTACTTTGCCACGATATCGATATGATAAATTAATATATTTAGCGTGAAAAACATTTTCGCCTTTATCTTTAAATTTTTCATTTTTTATTATGTTTAAAGATTTACTTTTAAAGGTTTTGTTAAGTAATAAGAGATATTCATTATTTGATTTTTATTATCATCAAATGGAAATTTTACTAAACAATAAGGCACTAAGCCTAGTCCATCTCAATCTAATAAAATTCTAATTATATTAGGTCTAATAATTAAAAATATTGTACATAATACAGATATTAATGCCAAAAAATAAAACGATATAAACTTACATCTCCTGATATATAATCCTCTATAGTAAAAGTTGTAGGTATGTAAAAGAAGACTTACACTATATCCATTTTTAAACTTTAATCAACAAATTGCTATAAATTGGAGAATCAGCTAACCATAAACCTTATTTTAATATAACAAAAATGACATACAGTTTCTACAAAATAAGCTTTAGTTCAGAACTTACAGATATGTATACAAAGGAAACAAAAATCCTCAGACTACTATATAAAAATATTAATTAACTATATTAATTAGAGCAGCTCACCAATTTTAATTGCTTAGAATGTAGTATTGCGTATGGCATGATCAAGAGCAAAAGCAATTTGCAACTTCACGTATCAAGGAAACTAACATGAGAAATATTTCGAGAGAAAATAATATTAAAAGCTTGTACGAAAATAGCAATGCTACTATTAGACTAAAATGTTTGCTTTGTTAAGGACTCAAGAAACTATATTGTTTTTATAGACGCTCTCAATAAGCAGAATCATATCACCGCCACCGGTGTGCCGAATTTCGTCTTGCAGGAGATATTCTACAAGCCATAAAGGCATAGGGCCGTGGCTTTTTAGTACAGTTAAAAAGCATTGGTCTCTCTCTAGTTTGAACTTGCGATCTTGGGATTAGTGGACCAGTAACAAACCAACAGTTTGTCACCCAGATCGATTTAGATATTAAAGGAAATATGTAACATACAAATAATTAGCGTAGTTAGAATGATTGCAAATTAAGCTGAAGCTAAATGAACATAGGATAATAATTGAGAACTGGTAAATTCCGAATACTTACTTGGAACGAATTAGTAACTTCCGATGCTTTTAGAGACCTTCAAGGTAATTAGCTGAGGAACATAACGCAAACACGAGATACTCAATTTTCCGTATTGAAAAGTCGCCTTTGGCTCTTTGAGGTTGTTCGCTCTCTTTAATGCCTTTAATCTTCAAATGCAGATTCGCCGCAAGCGTTCAGCCACTTCCGGTAACTCATTAATTTATTTAATGTAATCAAAGGCAGCGCTTGGATTTCTCGAATTAAAGAAACCTACCAAGGCTCTCAAAAGCTCACCTTAATATTTTCCGCAGTTTAGCTGCCATCTCGCAGCACATAGGCCGATGTCTCTTGTAAACAAAGCAAACCTGCGCTAGCAATTGTTCTTTTTAGATAAGAATATTTCCACGCTCCAACGTCAGACGCCTTGCCTTGGAATGTCCCTAATGGATTCTTATCTCTGATGAATACAAAAGTTACAAGAAAGAACTGGTTATCATTTTATAAGCACAGAGAAAAATCAACTTTTGGGGACTTCAGTAAACAAAATTTCGAATGCATATTTAACTAAAATTATTAATAATTGACCACTATCACAAAATAGAGGACTACTGTCTAAATATTCTGTGGGTCGTTATTTTCCTACCAGGTTGCTTCACGAAGCCTCAGGTCTTCTATACGTGGAAGATGAAATTAGACGTCGGGCTTCAAAAATTCTGTGCTACTTTACCCAGACGTAGAAGCGTAGAATACTACAAATGAACTATGTTAGAGCTAAGTTTTTCTACAGCCTTCTCAGAAAGTTTCAAGTACTGCCTATATATGTGAATCGAAAAAATAAGGTAGCACATTTGCACTGTATAAATATATGCTTAACTTTTTTAAAACACTGGGGCTTAATGTGACATTTTCATTGTAAAATCGGGTTTTACACCTTACATCAAAATAAATTAGTCAAGCTCATTCGATGTATTCTATTTCAAAGCGTATATAGCATTGTACTTTATATATGAATTGTCATTATAGTTATGTAAAAAACTGAAGCTGCTGACAGTGAAGTAAACTAGGTTATTAATAATAACTAAACACTAGTAACACAACTTCACTTATCTTATTTAATTCTGACCCGGTTTCAAAGCAAACATCTGCTTTATCCTCAGCCACTCAGCTTGACACTCACTCACTCACAGTTAGTGGGTGAGTGTCAAGCTGAGTGGCTGAGGATAAAGCAGATGTTTGCTTTGAAACCGGTCCCAGGATTTAAATAAGATAAGTGAAGTTGTGTTACTAGTGTTTAGTTATTATTAATGAATTGTCATATTTTCCGAATATACTAAGTCGTGCACTTCAAGCTCATTTATTAAAATAAAAAAGAGGTTTACGAAAATGAAGCGGGTTATACAAGAACCGTTATTCAATATTTAAATATATAAAGTAACAAATTTGCAGCTATCGGAATTGAAGTATTCATAATTATATTCTTCTACACTATCAATTTATGCGATTTCACAAACTTAAGCGGGCCACTTTAATTATAGTGTAAGTATTAATGCTTTTTTCTTACCTCTTACCTTTACAACTTATTAAAATTGTATTTACATACTCGCAGATTGTAACATCTGCAGGAGCTAAACGACAAGAAGTTCTGTGAATAGAAACAAAGAACAAGTGATATATCAACCTATTCTGGAGTTTATAAAGAAAGTATACCTGCCAAGTGATTTAGCTGAAAATCCTACAAGGCCTCCCAAGTGACAGCATCAGTATTTGTTCCTCGTTTACTTCGAATATATAATACTTAGAGGAAACATTGTATTGCACTCATTATTGCATTAAGATTTTAGAAAAATATACTATTTCCGGTACTCCTTGAATCCAGAAAAGGAGTATTAAAAAGCTTCCCTGCGTCTTTGGACAGTAAAATGTAAAAAATAAAAATAAGTTATTAAATACATTAATTGATGCTTAGGATGTTCCTAGGATACAACACGAAGATGTCGGAAAAGTCACCTACCCCTAACCAACCTTTATTTAGAAAACTCTTTGAATTTGGTTTCCTAAAAATGGCTCCTACTGATTTAGATTTTAATTACTTTTATATAATTTTTAAGCATAAGCGTTAGACAGTATAACTGAACAAAAATGTTGCAGAGAGTTTCGTGAATACGTATTTCTTTGGGTAAATTTCATCATTATCAATGTGTTCATTGCTTTTGGTTTGAGTTCTCAAATATTTATATGTTTCTCATTTTGATTTTATCTCGTGGTCACTCATGTAAGGTGGTATTTCAAAACCATCAGAGAATTACCTAATTTAAAAACGTGACCATCGCTCTGGCGGTTATATTGTAGCTAAATGTATAAATGCTTACTTAGATTTACCTGGATTAAGATGAAGTAGATAGAACAAGAACATTTGAAAGAATATTTATAAACATTTAAAGAAAAATGCGAATGCAACTCATCAGGGTTACAGTACCTGGATTGCCCGTCACTGTAGCGTAGGTGACTGCAGTCTGCCTCACGTTCAAGAGGTCCCGCGTTCGAAATTCGGTTAAGGTGAATTTTCTGGATAAGGTTTCTTTCCTGGTTTTCCCGTTCCCTGAAAGATGAATGTCTTAACTATAAGCTTCATTACCCCTGGGCCTATTTGAGCACTGTTTCATTCATTGTCCGATGTGTCTTAACGTTACCGAACGTTAATTAAAAATAAGAGTACCGGGATTCATAACAAAGTATGTATATTTGTGTATGTCATCTGCTAAAGCACAGAGATAAAGCTACCACATGTCATTATCTTCCCTTGTGATTTTATAATGGTTCACCAGAACCATCCTTTTTATATCTCCGAGAGCTTATGTTTTCATTTAGGCTAAAACACGATGGTAGATTTTCCATTGTATAACTTCGATACCAGAGATCTAAACCGTTTATTTCAGCTTGAAAAGCACCAACCGTTCTAAGCTTACGCACAAGCGGAATGTATTGATAACGGGGTTGAGGTGGAATTATTCCACACAAATCAAGCGTATTCGATAATTCCAATAATTAGCGTAATAATTTAACATTAATTCCAAAGCAGAATACAACGCACCTCGATCTCTCTGAAACGTTACACATAGCAGCTTCTAATATTATATTGACGCTATTATTACGACTTATTATCATTTGTTTCAAAATAACTTCTATTGTCTGTAACTACTGCACATTGATTTGCTACCTATTTCATTTATCTGAAAGTAGCATAGCAAAAAATGTTTCATTGCACATAATAACAATCATGATAGTAATAGTAACCGGAAACCAGCCATAAACTCACTAAACGAAAATATTAGCACCCAAAATGCGCACATAAAGTCGAAGCATGCTTTATAAATAAAGCATAAAATAACAGAAATTGGTAATATAAATTCGAAAAGTATTGATTTGAGTTTTATTGTGATTATTTTTCACTAAATGCCTCATATTTTATTATTTATGGTCCTTTTGATACTTTTAGAGTTCTCTAGTTCTGAGAAAAAAGAACATTTCATATGGAATACTCAGAAGTTTAGGGAATTGAAATCAATAACCCCTCAAAATTGCTATTGAGAATAGAAGCAGAACTTCTAGGATTACGGAGCTGTTTGAACTGGCATTCATACTTGGACACTGGATACTCCTCTAAGCTGTGTTAATATGTACTTCTTTTCTTTATTGGCTTAAAGATTTTTATTCTCTTTTTACGAACACTATCCCTCTCTCGTGTACAGGGCTCTGTTTTATATAAATTAGTATTGCTTTCCTGCAAATTACTATTTATGTAATTTAAAGACTACACATTTAATATTCAAATTTTAAGTTCAGTACAACATTTATGCAGGCTTCTGTAAATGGCAGAGGAACCAACAATTAATTTCTCATGTATTCTAAATTTACTAAGCTGAATTGCCTAATGTGAGGTTGTATTTCATCACAAGTACGGCTGTAAATTATTCTAAAGTTTCATATTACCTAAAGATTTCTTGTAACTGTTCTGTATTACATAAACGAAAGTGTTCTATGAGCATGTAACCTGATTATACCTAGAAGGGGTTTGTACAGAAAAGGATTAATGTCAATCATTGAGAGTTATTACCACTGCTGAAGACTACTCTATAGTAGTCGTCAGATGTCTGCGACAGTCATGTGACGTTTCTATGAAAGCGTCTAAGAAAACAACTAAAGGAATCGCACGAGCGCACAAAGCTTCTCTTGTGTCTAAGAAATAATGAGACCATCTTAGAAGTGAGTAAATCTTCGAAATGTGTGTGGGGATTTTAATTGATCCCCTAAAAGAGGCAGCGAACGCACGCAGCGCAAGCACCATTTTCTTGATCTCGAACAGCAAAGGTGCAAAACATTCTTCATAATAAAAAAAATTGAAGCTGGTGATGGTGGAGTAAACTAAGTATAAAGAATAACAAAACATTATTGTAACACAACTTCACTATACTTATCTTATTTAAAATCAACGGGACCGGTTTCAAAGCAAAATGTACTTTATTTTCAAATTGTCAGCTTGAAACTGACCCACTGACTGACTGACTGACTGACCTTGACTACTTCCAGAGTTTGAAGAATAGCTCCCTATCTTACTGCCATCTATCGGAGACAACATAAATTTATTGATGACATCTAGTGGTGCGATATCGAAATTCGTCTCGCGATCTTTACTTTTCAAAATAAATATTTTCTCCCAAACCATTGGGTCAGTGCCAAGCTGACAGGTTGAAAATAAAGCAGATTTTGCTCTGAAACAGGTCCCAATGATTTTTTATAAGATAAGTATAGTGAAGTTGTGCTGCAATAGTGTTTTGTTATTCTTAATAACAAATCTTATGTTCTGTACTGACGCAAATTCTTCAACACTATCCATGAGAGTGCTATTTTTTCTAATTTACGTTAATGGAGATTCTTGTAGAAATACTTTTCCTTTCATATATTCTTTTAGGCAGAACTGAATTTAGAATAATTATCCGAAAGTTTCCATTGTTTTGCAGAAGTTTTCTTTGCACGACATGGAGTTTTAAATCACTGCAACCTATCTTGGCACTCCCTCAGATAATCATTTTCTCAAACAGTATTACAGATATAAAACTTTTTGGACACAGCTTTCCTTAATTAGATATGTGTAGCACAGTCCATAAGACATTTTTAAAATACTGATATTTTTGTCTTTTAAGAAAATAATAAAAGTTAGTGTCTATAATTTTTAGAATTCTCGTCCTATGTGTATGGAGAATACCATAAATTTTGGCGGAAATGTATTAATTTTAATTGATAAAGAATTTTAAGAAGCTTTATTACTTTCACTCAAAATTTTTCAAAGAAAATTTTCTTTAATGTATTCCAAAATTTGTTTACTTGCATAACATGCTAAAATTGAGATATTATCTAATACGCTGTCCACTCTTCGGTGGCAGTATTTGCAGCATATGTCAAAGAGTCTATAAGACTCAAGATACAAGAAATAAAATCACTATTTTATCTGATTTAAAAGGAGGTATTTTAAGAAATAAATTCCTAAACATTTTCTTTTCTTCCATATCTGTTCATTAATTTTTGACACCTGAAAGGAGCATTACATCTTCTGTTTATTTTTTGCTGTAATTTAAACATCTCACTCCAAAATACATAAATACATACGCTACAATATTTTCTTTATTCTTTTGTCATGACGGAAGGGTACAACTCAGAGAGTAGGCGATTTTGTTTATTTTATGAAGATATTACTTCCTATCAAGCAATAATTTTCATTTTGTGTTCCTTTGTAATATTATTAACATAATTTACAATATCACTGCAATAAAGAGCATATAACTCGGAAATTAATTGTCCTTTCACACTGGCGGTGTGTAGGCTAAAGTATGGAGGGATAGAGTCAGATTGAAAAATTCAATGCCATAGCCGCGATTTGAACCACGGATCTCCTGGTTGCCATCCAGCTGCTCTAACCCTTGAGCTACTATGGCCAACGTGCCGATATGACTTTCATTCTTCAACCGACTCTGTTTTTCCCGCTAAACCACTTAGGAGTGGAGACAACTACCTTAATGGCGACTTACAACGTGTAAGTACTTTAAGGCCTGGGCTTTATAGTTAACCACTATTAGGTCAGTTAATGGACATAATTGTTCTTTCACACTGGCCGTGTCCCCCCAGGGGCCTACTTCGGTAGGTACGGGTATTGGCGACCCCGAGGTCCCGAGCCAACAGTCTCCCTCGTGTGGGCTCCTCTTCGTGGTTGAGGGAGACGGTCAATTCGCCCACCCACGTGTAGGCCGTGCGTGGAGACCCGTGTCGGTGGAAAGGTTTCTCCTGGTGGTTGAGGGGTGCGCATCTGAGCTCGTTCCAGGCTTTTTCTGAATTCGGGGACGGTGCGCATTGCTAATACACCACTTTGGCTACTGCTTCACCTAAACGGGAGGTTAGGGACTAACCCACCCCTAGCCAATCGGCCAGGACTAGGTCTCGTACCGAACTCCAGGGTGAGTGGTACGGCGAGCCTGCTATATCCCCTGTATAGCCCTGTCATCCCAGTGGGATGACCCCTTGTTGGGCTCCGTGGTGGGTGGGGAGTACTGGGGGATGAACTTTTAGCCATTTTTCATGGTAAAATCTAACGACCACAATACCAACATTGTAAACAAAAGCGGAAAAGAAATAGCCGAGTCATGTGGTCCTCGCTATTTGGTAATTCATAGAACTGAGGACGGTCGCAGATTTAACACCGTGAATCCATTCGTGATTCAGAAAGGTCTGGATAACTTTGCTGGTCCGGTGAATTCCTGCACTCGATCTCGGAATGGAACGCTCCTGGTCGAAGCGTTTTCTCCGACACAGGCTTCGAAAACCATGAAAGCCAAACTACTCGGCACCTATCCGGTGCGGGTCGAGCTACATAAGACGCTGAACTCCTCGCGTGGCGTTGTCACTAGCAGCGCATTGGACGGTATGTCCAATGACGAGATTCTGGAGAACCTATCGGAACAAGGAGTGACAAATGTGTATCGGGTTCACCGCAAAGAACGAGGTGAACTAGTGCCCACTCGTACCCTGTTCCTTACCTTTGACCGGGTGGATCTCCCGCAAAGGATTAAGGCAGGGTACGAAGCTATTGAAGTGCGACAGTACGTTCCGAATCCACTGAGGTGTTACAAATGCCAGCGCTTTGGACACACGAGTGAGACGTGTAATGGGGTTGCTACTTGCGTTGACTGTGGGGCAGGTAAACACGATAATGCCTGTACCTCCCCTGCCGTCTGTGTCAACTGCGGCGGCAGTCATTCATCCAACTCCAGGGAATGCCCCCGTTTTATAGAGCAGAAGGCTATCTAAGAGATCCGGGTAAGAGAGAGGGTGTCCTTTGTGGAAGCCCGGAAGCTCTTGTGCAGCCATCAGCCTTCTGTCCCTAGGACCGATTCTTACAGTGCCGTTGCAGCTAGGCCGGTACCTAGACGTGAGATCGCTACACAAACTTGCGACATAAACGGCGCAACAATCGCTGAAAGAGTAATTACGCCACGATCCTCTCCAAAGCAACAGCCACCGGCACAAGCAACAGCCAGCACCTCAGCTAAGTCACGGGACCGACCATCTAATATGAGCAAGCCGCCAGTAATATACCAGGCACCGGAAAGTAAGTTCAGGACCAGTTACGACAAAAGCGCCTTCCTCAAGGATAGTTCCCAGGTTGCTCCAGTAAAACGTAAGGGCAAGAAAAGTCCCCGATCCTCACCTTCGCGATCATCTTCGGAGTCATCTGGGGAGGACTCAGACCGGCGACTGTCATCTTCGTCGGTCGTAGTTTCCAACCGGTTCGAGCCTCTCGAGCCGAGAGTCGCTGAAGCTACACGGTCCTCCTCCATCGAAGAGATGGAGCAGGAACTCTCCGACCACGCTGCAACATCGGCAGCAAAGAAGCGGCAAGACAAACTTGTCGAACCCTTGCCACCCAAGAAAAAGGGCAAATTGATCCGACCACCGCCACAGACTACGTAATGTGTGTCTTTCCCTGACGCCATATCCCATACTTATAGCCATGGCTATCCTACACTGGAACATACGCGGTTTAAGGGCCCATCGACCAGAACTCGAACTTTTGCTCCATGAGTATGACCCTTTGGTGGTCTGCCTACAGGAGACTAAGATACGGCCACAGGACAATTTTCAAATGAGACGCTACACGTCACTGAGGTGTGATATTGCACCGGAAGAGGGCATTCCTGCTCACGGGGGCACTATGATGCTCCTCAGGGATGACGTATTTGCCGATCCGTTACACCTACAATCCAATATCCAATCTGTAGCTGTAAGGATACAGCTGCAATCCATCGAGTTTTGCATTTGCAGTGTATATCTACCTCCATCTGATGTCCTCTCGTTAGCTGACCTTGAAGATCTGGTCTCCCAACTCTCAACTCCATTTGTCATAGTGGGGGACTTTAATGCCCATCACCCATTTTGGGGCTCACATCGGGCATGCTCGAGAGGCCACCCCATTGCAAAATTCCTGGAGCGCAATAACTTGGTTCTCCTGAATACCGGAGAGCCGACGTTCCTTTCAGACACATTCCACACCTATTCCCACCTTGATTTAGCAGTGTGTTCATCCCAGTAAGCGGTTTCCTTACAGTGGAATGTCATCTCTGACTTACATTCCAGTGACCACTTCCCCTGCCTTCTTAGTCTCTTAGAACCAGATGTGTCTACCTCGCGTATACCTAGATGGCGCTTTGCTCGTGCCAACTGGACCCTTTACTCCCAGTTGGCTGTCTTTTCTTACAACGAGCAGGATTCTGTGAACGCTTTCGTTGACCATCTCACAGAGACAATTCTTTCCGCTGCAGCGCAGTCTATTCCCCTTTCGGCTCCACCACCTAGTCGCTTCCCCGTCCCATGGTGGACCACCGACTGCCGCAATGCTCTTCGTGCTCGTAGACGTGCTCTAAGGGTATTCCAACGACACCCTACCCTCAATAATCTAATTGAGTACAAGAAAGCGCGTGCAACAGCTAGGCACATCATTAAGGATAGCAAAAAGGCCTCCTGGACTAATTTCGTATCCACTTTTAACAGACGTAGCCCTTCCTCTGTTGTATGGGATAAGTTGCGGCGTGTGGTCGGCAAATCGACCCACTTGCCAATCGCTGGTCTGCATACACCTGCGGGAGTTGTTGTTGATCCGTTGGACGTGGCCAACACCTTCGGCTGTGCTTTCGCTCAGGTGTCTAGCTCCAATAATTATGCTCCAGAGTTCATCTCATTTAAGCATCGCGTAGAATCTCAAGGTTTCGTTTTTACTTCCAGAAACCTTGAAGATTATAACCGCCTCTTCACCTTGGCGGAGTTAGAACACGCTCTCTCATCTTCGCGATTGACAGCACCAGGACCGGACGGAGTCCACGTTCATGTTACAACATCTCTCACCTGAAGGTAAGGCCTTCCTGCTCCAGGTCTATAACCGTGGTTGGGTTGATGCTACGTTTCCTGCCAAATGGCGTGAAGCCACTATTATACCAATTTTGAAACCTGGCAAGGACCGTCACCTCCCTTCTAGCTACCGTCCTATTTCCCTCACCAGTTGCGTTGGCAAGGTGATGGAACGCATGATAAATGGGTGGTTGGTATGGTGGCTGGAAACGCACAACCTACTCAGTGACACCCAGTGCGGATTCCGACGACGCCGTTCAACAATGGATCATCTTGTATCCATGTCGACTCAAATCATAAACGGATTCCTTAACAACTCTCAAAACGTCGGAATATTTTTTGACCTTGAGAAGGCTTATGATACGTGTTGGGGGGCAGGGCTGCTGCGCACTCTGCACACCTGGAATATACGTGGACGCCTGCCCCTCTTCCTTCAGGAATTCTTGAAAGACCGCGTTTTCCGTGTGAGGGTCGGCTCGGTTTTTTCGCCTCTCTTTGTTCAAGAGAACGGGGTGCCACAGGGATCGGTCCTAAGTGTTACGTTGTTTGCTATTGCGATAAATTCTATCGTTCAATGTGTTCCTCCAGGGGTCTCATCCTGCCTATTTGTGGACGACTTTGCCGTCTACTGTACATCTCCGCGCACACCGTTTTTAGAGCGCCGTCTACAGACCACCTTAGACAATCTGCAGCGTTGGGGCATAAGAAACGGCTTTCGCTTCTCCTCCGAGAAAACACAATGTGTTAATTTCTGGCGCAGTCAGAGTCGACTACGACCAACGCTCCGTTTGGGCGCCGATGTACTCCCGTTCGTAGATGAGAAGAGGTTTCTTGGTTTGATATTTGACCGCAAACTTAGTTGGTCATCGCATACAGCGCAACTGAAAGCACAATGTGACCGATCCCTAAATCTCTTGCGGGTACTCAGTGGTAAAATCATGGGGAGCGGATCACACAGTGCTACTGCGCCTTTATCGCGCACTCATCCGCTCCAAACTAGATTATGGTAGTATCGTTTACGGCTCAGCACCACCATCTGTGCTGAAGAGATTAGACCCAGTCCATAATTGTGGCCTACGTATAGCAGTTGGGGCATTTCCAACTAGCCGGGTTGTTAGCCTGTATGCTGAATCTGCAGAACCTCCTCTGCACTACAGGCGCAACATGTTACTCGCCAATTATGGCTGTGGACTAAAATGCATGCCCACAAATCCGTCGTATACGCCGTTCTATACCACCTCTATGGACGCGCGTTATAGGAACAGTTCCACCACACCTAAGCCACCTGGTTTTCGATTTCGGGAGCTCCTTAGGCAGCTTGATTCTGAGCTGCCCAAACTGTATCTTCAGGGGGAGAGGATGTACCCCCCTTGGCTGCGCGGAGCGTCCCACGTGGATCTGGGCATGACTAAGTATACTAAATCTACCATGTCTATGTCTGGTATCCGCCTCTGCTTTTTAGAATTTTTAGCGCGATACGAGCACCATTTTATCATTTACACTGATGGCTCCAAGAGCTCAAATGGTGTCGGTTGTGCTTACGTGTGTGGAACCGAACCCTATACATTCGGCTTCCACACTAGCACTTCCATTTTTACTGCAGAGTTGTATGCAATATACCGGGCCATTTTACACGTGCGTAGACGAAAGTTGGGGGACTGTCTTATCCTATCTGATTCCCTCAGTGCACTTCAAAGCCTACGGCAGCTGTACAACTACCACCCTATTGTGCAGCGTATCCAGGATGCCCTCCACGTTTTACGCGCTTCTGGCGTAAGCGTGGTGTGTGCCTGGATCCCTGGTCACGTAAGCTTGCGAGGGAATGAAGTGGCGGATTCGGCAGCCAAGACGGCAACCATACAGCCCAGGGTTCACATACCATCAGTAACATCGGAAGATTTTGGGGCTCTACTGCGGAGAGCTGTGGAAACCTGTTGGCATGAAGAGTGGTCCGCTCTCCGCAATAATCAACTTAGGTCCGTTAAGGCACTTCCGATTCCCTGGGTTACCTCCTGTCGTTCCTGTCGTCGCGAGGAGGTAATTTTGGCTCGGTTGCGTATAGGGCACTGCTTTTTTACTCATAGTTTTATTTTTCAAAAGGCGCCTGCTCCACTGTGTCCATTCTGCCATGCGTCGTTGTCCGTCCGACACATGTTGCTAGAGTGTCCTCACCTAGCACACCTTCGGGCGTCTGTGCAGCTGCCGACCACCTTTGCAGCAATGTTGGCAGACGATCGTGAAGTAGTGGAGAAGCCTTTTAGATTTTTTCGTCGCCTTGATTTTAGAATTTGACTATGGACGTTTTAGGGTGGTTTTTAATTCTCTTTCTCCTTCGTTTTTGTTGGTTTGTTTTTTCTTCCGTACGTGTCTTTTTGTATGTTTTTATTTTTTTTATTTATCCGTTTTTAGCACCGTTTATGTCTGGCCTCTGCCGTGATTAATTTTTTAAAGGGCGCTGATAACCACTGAAGTTGAGCGCCCTTATACCAATCATCATCAACATCATCACACTGGCCGTGTGTAGGCTAAAGTTTTCAGTCTGACTCTAACTTTCCATACTTTAGCCTACACACGGCCAGTATGAAGGAACAATTAATTTCCATTAATTGACCTAATAGTGGTTAACTATAAAGCCCCGTTTTTAAAGTACTTACATGTTGTAAGTCGCCATTAAGGTAGTTGTCTCATGTGCTTATGAGAACTCCTAAGTGGTTTACCAGGAAAATACGAGTCAGTTGGAGAGTTTAATGTCATATCGGCACGTTAGCCATAGTAGCTGAAGGGTTAGAGCGGCTGGACGGCAACCAGAAAATCCGTGGCTCAAATCCCGGCTATGACATTGAATTTTTCAGCCTGACTTTATATTTCCAGCATATAGCTCACACAAACATGCCACCTGTTTGTAAAAGGAACATGACACTTTTGTACTACTACTGTATAGAAAATTTTAAATGCAATGAGAGGAGGAAAATAAAATACCACTGAGACACTCGTTGAAATGATATCTCTATCCTATTAGATACAAATTTTATGAAAAAGACATTTTCGTTGAAAAATCCTACCTACCGACAATTAGTGCAGCGATTTTCTGACATTCCCTTCTTTCAGATTCACTAATGTTAATGATATAGTTATCCCTAAATCGCTGTATTTCAATAGATATTAACATAAAAATAAGACCTGGAGCTTTTCTGGCGACGAATATACTCAAGTTGTTCTTGGAAAGCAAGTCAGGGGAAAAGGCGATTAGAAATCGACGTTTCGGGAGTATGCATCTCTCCCATCATCAGGATATTTCTTAAATGTTATAACCACAAATGAATCACTGGATATTAACACAAATATAAACAAAGACATAACATTATCAAAATTCGCAAAACTGAACAAAAGACTGTTTTTAGTTGATTAAATGCCAAGTCTGGAGATGGCGCGAGTATAGAAAATTAATTGGTTCAAAGAAACGAAACTAGTTGATTATCAATCTGTATTGATCTGTACTTCTTAAATCGACGGATTTCCATTTTATGGCCGGCTTCCAAGATGAAGTGAAATCCAGCATCATGATTACTCGTGCTCCTTTCGGGGAAAATGGCCAAAGCCTCCTTAATTCTTCGCTCCCAGTACAAGCAAGCCTCAGATAAACCTACCGCTACAGCCTGCACCCCATTTATCGGCAACCTATCCGGCAGAATCAGCAGAATTCTCGTCAAATACAACATCAGGACCATCCACAAGCCACCTCCGAAGATTAAACGTATGTTAAGACCGGTGAAGGAATAACTGGACTTCCAAGTTCCGGGAGTGTACCGCATTCCCTGTGAATGTGGGACACCGTATATAGGACAACCCGGAAGGACCAGCGCTAGCAGAATAAATGAACATGAACGGAGCATTCGTTTAATGCAACCTGAGAAGTCTGGGCTGGCAGAGCATTGTTTTGATAACGACCATAGAGCCAACTTTCGGGAGACGACCATCTTGGCAAAATGAGACAGTTACTGGGAGCGGAGAATTAAGGAGGCTTTGGCCATTTCCTCCAAGAGGATCACGCTTAATCGCGATGCTGTTTTTTAGTTCAGTTCCTTTTGGAAACCGACCTTAAAAATGGAAGTCCGTTGACCTAAGCAGCACAGATAAATACAGCTTGATAATCAAGTTAAGTAGTCACGTTTCTTTGACACAATTAATGTTCTATACTCACGCCATCTCCTGACCTGGCATTTAATTTACTGAAAACATATTTTTTTCAATAATGCAAATTTTGATAGTCCTTTGTCTTTGTTTATATTTGTGTTATATCCAGTTTGTGGTTATAACATTTCATAAATACCCTGATGATGGGAGAGATGCACACTCCCGAAATGTCGATTTCTGATCGTCTTTTCACCTGGCTTGCTTCCCAAAAACAACTTGAGATATCAACAGGTGTTAATTGCCTCAAGTATCTCGAATTGCAAAATATCTTAATGATTTTCCACGTGTGACTAAATGACATGTTTCTCCAGGGCACAATGCTTCTACATTATCACTTCGGACTGACTTACTAAACCAAAATGTATATTTGGGCAATAAGACAACCGAAGAGGGTCGGCTTTGGAAGAAATTCGATTCACAGTCTATATATAACTCTCACGGCATACAGAAAAGAATATCTATATAATGGAAAAGAAAGGAAACAAATATAACGAATAAATGAAAGTGACTAAGTAGAAGTATAAGAGGGTAGCAGGTGAATTGTACACAAAGAAATAAGGCAGTAATTAGTAGGATTGAAGCATAATGAAGTAGAAAAGAGAGATACAAAATTAAAATATGTTGAATAAGGCATTAAACCTCCCACAGACACTGAAAATAAAATAGAAGGAAGAATAAACTAATTGAAAGAAAGCAATAAAAAAAGAAAGGAAGGAACTTCTAAAGAAAGAAATGCACGTAATTGGATGGAAGTAAAATAAATGCATTGTACAAGGTTCAGAGAACATCTGGTAGAAATAAATTGGTGGAAGCATTGTGACATACTTCAAAATTCAGTTTTCCTCCCGACAAACCGCGCTAGTGGTCCATATGCACGCGCGCGATAGCTGCATGGTATTGCCTTTTATCGCGTGTCTCTAAGTGCCACAGCGGCAGCTGTGATATTGCTTCCAGTTAGTCTTAAAAGCTGCATAACAGGGCTGTCCAATCTCTGCAAGCTATTTCCATTAAACGTGAAAGCAAATGAACTTAACTATATCAGAGTACTTTATTGGGGCTACTGTAGTATTTATATACTATGTGCAATTAAAACTTTCCGCTGACTTTGAAACAACACGTGGTAGAAAAATAATATAGTAGGACAACTTTATGAGCTCTAGGATTCATTTTCCTTTACATGAAGTTTATTTTCTTTTCATTTGGGAAGCCTGGGGTTGATTCCCGTCGACCAGTCACACCGATCTTATGTTTTTCTTAGTTAATTGGTGAATACTTAAATGGTTCCTCATTTGTCTCTATTCTCTTTCCTTCCATTTCCTTCTCATTTTTAAGGTGTGCTTTCAGGTTTCGTGGCGTGTATTTTCGACAGATGGCGCGGATGTTGGCTTAAAGGAATGAACGCCCCATGAACATTATCGAGCGGGATGGCTGAGGCGCTTTAGTCTGTCGCTCGCATTCGGGAAGGCCGGGTTCGATTCCCGTCGCCGACCTACCTGGCCCATGGGTCTTTTCTAGGGTGTTTCCAGGCCGCTGCGTGAATCCTGGGTACGTTAATTATATCCCCCGAATTTCCTATCCCTCCATCTCATATCATTTCATATAATCTCTCATCTGGTGATCCTCTTTCACGGTAGAAGTGTCGGTGGGAGTTTCGGCGGTGCATGGCAGGATGATATGCTCTGAGGAAAACTACTTCCTGCTTCGATAGGTTGGTTGCCGGCCGCAGCTCCTCTCCATTTCGGACCGCCAGCCAGGGGCCTTTGGGGATCGGATCGCTTGCCTGGGAACCTTAGGGTTCGGCTGCTGGACTCGTGGCCGTTCCGGTCTAAGGAGAGCGTGTCCGTTGACCTGGCCTGTCGGGGGAAGTTTCTACACAAGTAAAATTTAGAGAAAAATGTAAGGATTGTAATGAGTCAATTGGAGAATTTAATGTCAGGAGGGCACGTTGGCCATGGTAGCTCAAAGGTTAAGAGCGACTGGACGGAAACCAGGAGATCCGTGGTTCAAATCTCGGCCATGGCACTGAATTTTTCAGTTGGCTCTAATTAATTAAAAATCACCCATATGGCGGAGTAATGTATTTAAAAGGATCAATTCTTCAGGATTAATTCCTCAATATAAATTTATATTAAAAATAATAAGCGATGAAAATCCTGGTAATTAAGTACTTACAATAGTAAGTCACCACAAGAGGGGAACTCAAATATGAGAACCCTAAGTGGTCTACTGGGAAATATAATGAGTCAAATGGAGAATTTAATGTCAGGAAGGCACGTTGGCCATGGTAGCTCAAGGGTTTAGAGCGACTGGACGGAAACCACGAGATCCGTGGTTCAAATCCCGGCCATGGCATTAAATTTTTCAGTTGGCTCTAATTAATTTAAACTGTAGGGATCCTGCCCTCTTTACTGACGTTGCTCCTTGGACCGGCCGCCCTCTGTCTAGTGCGCCACATCTTTCCTCCCGAGGATCCTCCACTTGGGGGCATAGGAACAAGGGGCCCCGCATGGTGGCCTACGTACCGAATCCTTTCCGTAATAAAATCCCCCCCCCCCAATGAACATTGAAGGGCTGCTTGGACGACGGATCATTCATGGCTCTCTCTCCAGCTCTGAGCTTGGCACATTTAATGGCTTCCATGTGACTCTCTAAATGATAATGATAATGATTTATATATAAGGGCGCTCAACTACGGCGGTCATCAGCGCCCTTTAATAAACTAGTCATGGCAAAAGACAGATATGAAACTTTCTAAAACCTATACAAGTGTAACAAAACCTATTAAAAATACACGTACATAAAAATCAATCAAAACCTACTAAAAATTTCGTTCACCTTTTTTCCCCCCTTTCCACCGACACGGGTCTCCACGCACAGGTGGATGGGCCTGTTGACCGTCTCCCTCAACCACGAAGAGGAGCCCACACGAGGGAGACTGTTGGCTCGGGACCCCGGGTGCGCCAAACCCGTACCTACCGAAGTAGGCCCCTGGGGGGATGTGACTCTCTGGTACATATAAGAGTGCCCTTTAAACTCCGGTGGTTCTTTCACTTTATCCCTTCCTTGTTCAGACTGCGGGTGATACAACATGATTGGTAATTAAAGAAATATTGGTTTCTCCGTTGAAAATCAGAATGCTGATCATTCGACTATTCTTGTTTGAACATTAGCAACAATTTGATTTATTTTTTATTACCTAGTTTGGTGATTCCAATTTACCCAAAGATATATTAGGAATATAGTTTACAAATTATAAAATTAATATAATAAAATATAAGATATAAATGCAATAAGTATCTCCAAGATGATGAATAGCAACAATTTGCTCTCTATATTGCGAATACTCATGTTCTATTATGACTAGTCACTAAACACTGTATCCAAGAGAACATTTTGTCACCCGAACGTCGGAACTCCCTATAGAACTGACCGGTAGGGGGTCAGACGTGAAGTATTCCGGACCACACCCACCCATTTATCTCAGTCACTAACTGAGGGGATGATTAGGAAAGTGTCACTTGCCGCTGGCCACCTCTTCCCGCTCTTCCTGCCGTCTGGAACCTTCGCGGTGATTCACTGAAACGAGAGACTTCGAGAAAACAGCGATATTCCTATAAGAAGGGCTGCAGTGAGTGAGTTGAGTCAGTTCTTGGCGAGCCGCGTAGGAGCGCCGTGCTAGTGTACGGACGAGAAAGCTGTACGTGCATCGGAAGAGTGTACGTAACTGTGAGCGTACAGTGGAACTGTAACGAACGAACTGGTGAATCGTAATTGTGTGCATTACGTAATTCTGTGTCACTGGCAAGAGTTCAACTGTAATTCGGTGGAAATAAAGAACATTTTGAGTTTGTGCAATTGGACTTTTAATTTCAGGAACCCACAAAGTCACAATATACTACATAAAATTACTACCCAAAATGTATAATGACAAATTATACCTGTAATACGGTGCATATGGTTTTGGCCACAGAAATTCATCCATGCGAATGCTATAGAACACGTACCCATTCAACTCTTGAGAATATATTAGTAAAGGATTCCGGCAACTAAAACCAACATTCGCCCTGAGGGAAGCGTGAGGTTGGCGGCATCATTTCTGTCTTTTATATGTCTATGAGGAGGATGTTGGTTTGGAGCGGCCTTGGTGAACCAAATGGGAAAATCGTGGTGAACAAAATGGTTTATTGGCGGGTTTTCCCCACGTTCTTCAATTATTCCCGCCTTACGTTGGCCAATTTTCCACAGTCTTCTTTCCTATCATCCGTTTCATCATAATTTCGGCCTTCTGGCACATCACCCCATTCTGGGTATTCTACTTGATCAAGAGCTCGTCTACTCGACATCTGACTCCAGGTGTTAAGTGTAAGCCTCATCATCCTCATCGTCATCGTTATTATCATTAAAGTTAAATTATTATCAGCACATACATCGAAGAATAGCCCGGTGTTAATTTGTGGGATAGCAGCCGTGTGATACACAGTTCAATTACCTTGAAGAACATAATGGTCGAAAGTTTATTCTTGGAATTGCCTATCACTCAGCAGCAATGCAATCCGTTTCATTCTCGTGATAGATGTTAAATGTCAATATGCTATATAGGTAATTCCGAAAGTCACTTGAGTTACATTACCCGAGGAAACTATGACAGTGTCTATGATTTATGCACGATGGACTACAGCCCACTTCGTGTAGTGCAATAGCTAGATGACATGTTCCCTAGAAAAATGGATCGATCAAGCCCACTCCAGCCAACGAGTCTCACTCAGAGCTTTGGTCTTCTCCCTGTGAATGTATCTGGTCCTCTTACTGTTATGCAATGTATCTGAACACTTCTTGTACTTAATGTAAGGTACAAGAAGAGTGCCGAAAGAATATATAACACTTAGTTCTGCCCTTCCAGATGACCTTGGGATCAATGAGGGTGTTCTTCAGTCCATGGATACTGCCATACTAGCATTCTTTTTCCGTTGGCGAGGGTAATATTAACTCTATTATGAAACATACAGGGTTCTTCATTATAAACACGAAGTTATGGAAATCACATTTGGAAATCGCAAGAAGAAGCGGTGAAGCAAGGGTCACAGAGACGGCAGCTCGGATAAAAGATAGATTCATAAGGATTCTAGTTACTACTTAACGCCGGGGATAATTATTTTGACTTTCAACTGTT
>CM060951.1:33453522-33813522 GCA_030765055.1 Mantis religiosa | reverse complement strand
TATGATTAATAGAGTTTATTATGTATATACTTTAATATCTATCTTGTTAGTACGCAGAATAAAAGAAAGTATATTTCTTTTATGAATTTTTAAGGTTTTCCATTTTATATTTTTCATTGAATTGCACGCAATTGTCTAATATTGTCATTTTTTAATTCCTGGATATGTAGCATTTGAAAACTTGATTACGGTATTGGAAAAACAGGAGTTTATAATAATGGCAGTACTGAAACAGACGAGAACATAGAAATTTAGGAAAGGAAGTTGAGTAAAATGTCGATAATTCCTGCCCTTGCTACTGTTATAGCCTTATTTTAAATAGAAAAACATTTTCACCAGAAGTTTAAGTAGTATATTGGATAATTGCTCCAATAATCAACATAAAACAATCCGTTTATAACTGCAAGTCATACAGTCCTCCACGTCCTCCATGTTTTGGACGCTGATGGAATCATACCATTTGATGGTGAAGGAGTCATTGGTCGAAATGCTGGAGAAATCTGTGTATAATGGCAGGTGTTTTGCAGCTTTCCTATGCAACATTTTTAAAAACTATATGGTTTTCACATTATATAGAAATCCTCAACGAGTACCAATATAGAACTGAAGCTGCGACAAACTTCGTAAGGATTATGTTCCTTGATAGCTAAACGATTTCCATATTCTAGGTTATGTATCTCGATTTTATTATTTCAGGTATAATTAGTTGAGTATTTTTGCTGATTACTCTGATCACAATTAAACTCTTTTTCTCTCTTTATAATATTAGTATACAGACATTTTATTTACAAGAAATATACAATGCCTATTGCTACATATCCAGGAAGGTGAAATGATTTTCCTTCATGAGCTTGCGGTACGATTCCGGCGACCGCCTACTCTGTAGTAAGTATTTGGTGATTGATTTGCCCATAATTTGCTTCACTATCGTCTGTTTCATGGCTGTGAGTCTTGATGCGGCTGATCAGTTTTGATGCTCTTTTATTTTTCTACTCACTTCCTCCGGGACTTTTCGGCTGGGACCCTTTCCATGTGCACTGCTTTGAAGAACCATCGGGCATTAGAGGCTTGTGAATGCAGTAGGACGGCGTCGGTTGCGTTTGATTTGGAAACGTTAGGTGCCCCTTCATATTTGCACACGTCATCCAGAACTGGTCGGCCTTTTCTCTTTCCCCTCATCTGTTCATCAGAAGGTTTCACGGTTGAAGGAGGAAGAACGAGGAGCCTATGTGCCGTGTTCGTATCTTATTCTTTAGTTACCATTAAATAAAAGAAGCAATTATGCCCATCTTGTTGTTTTAACAACGTATTAAACTTTTGTGTGCAACCGATATTTGAATAAAGACACTAGCAAGCCAGAAGTACTAAGTTTTTTCATATTCATACTTAAGATTTTATTATACTTCTTAACCACAAAATACAGTAACTATTAACCTGAATTCGTTAAATTGCAGACTGACTGTTACAGCAATAACAGCTTAAATAAAGAGGACACTAAATGCTTCTTTTTCTTTCTTATTATATGCCCAAGGCCTGTTTAATTCAGAATTTCAGTCATTCCAACTTTTCCCGGGGATCGTTTCCTATCCATTGGTAAACTGTCTTCAGGCGATCAATGCTATTCTACCAGATGCCATTCAGATGCCATGAGTGTTCCTGTCACTTCTTTTAACTACCCATTAACCGATAGCTTGAATATTTAATTTGATTTCTAAATTCTTCACTTCTTATTTTATTCCATATTCTTACTACCCTTCTTATGGTATTTATTTCATTTGTTTCCAGAATTTGTCTTGTATTAACAGTTACTGCTCGCGTCTCACAAGTATAGGTAGTAGTTGATCGTATTATTGTTTTATAGATAATGTCTTGGAGTTCTTATTTAAATAATTATTTCTCCATATTAATCATTCACACAGCCTGCTATTCATGCTGCTGTATTAGCTTGGTATGCCACATCATTGTTTAGGACTCCCTATTTACTTAATTCAATTTAATTCCTAAGTATTGTATGGGGCCGTACCATGACTCAGTGGTTAGACCGCTTGGCTCTCACCTAGGCAGCCCGGGTTCGGTCCCAGGCGACCGCAAAGTGGGATTAGTGGTGGACAACATGGCACTGGGGTGGGTTTCCTCTGGGTCTTCCGGTTTCCCCCACCATCATCCCACCACTTGCTCCATCAATCACTCATCTCAGGCGTTGGGCCGACGCCTCAACCCTGATTTCATCTCAGGCGTTGGGCCGACGCCTCAACCCTGATTTCATCTCAGGTCACATACTGCGGCTCCCTCTCTCTGAGGGAACCCAAGCGCCTGTTAACGTCAGCATTGACGAGAAAGGGAGAAAAAAAGGTAATATATAGCAATTATTTGCTCTATTATTTTTCTATTTCCAACTTATGTCCTAGAGGGTATTTAATTATATTACTTTAGCTCTGGACCTTGAGATTCTCATGCTATATATTTGACAGTAAAGATAGAATCCGTATAACATTCTTTGTATATCATCATCTGTATTAGCCAACAATACGATATTATCTACATAACATACATTATTAAGATTTTTATTGCCCATTTAAAGGTTAAACCCATTAAAGGGGGGATCGCGGGTTCGGGTCCCGCCATGGGCATAGGTGTTTATGTGTATAGTATATGTGTGTGTGAAACTACAGAAAACAGATAGGTAATTAAAACGAAAAAAATAAAAAAACTGTTAAATAGGGAAAAGAAAAAATATGTATCTATATACGTAGATATATATTAATAATATAAAATAAATAAAAAAGGTTCAGCAATCTTTATAATTTAATTGATAACCAAATAAAATGTAAAGGGCTAACAGGGTGTCCTTATGGGATTCTTACTTTTACTGGAATGTAATCAATCACTTTTCCTTGTATTATTTTTGCTAAAATTTTCAGTAAAAACATCACTTATGAGTAAAATGAATCCATCCGGAACATTGTTCCTTTCTAGAACAGTTAAAATATTTGTAAGTTCCATTCGATCAAATGCCTTTTCAAGGTCAATAAATCACATAGTTGCAGGCTTGCTATATTCAGTGAATTTATCTATAACCTGCTTGATTGTAAAGATAGCAACGGTACAGGATCCTCCTTGCCAGACTACTTGTTGCTCATCTTGGAGATAAATAATCTTTATAATTTTTGGTGGGTGTAGGAGTTATTTAGTTGTAAGTTTCAACAGGGTCCTGTGTAAATTTATTGATATCGTGCTATATTAAGAGTATATATGTTATTACTTTTATTGTCAACATATAGTTTTGAAATAAAGACACTACTCTCCCTCTTGTAAGTTACCCTCTATTGTACACATACTCTATGCCCTGCTCTGCATAGTCTATTACATTGCCGTAATACTAAGCTCGAAAATTTAGTCATTTCCTGCTTTTACAGAGCGTATAATGTCCAAGAGTTGCATTGTTAAGTTGAAATGAGGAAGGTTTTGAACACAAGACAGATAGTTTACAAGCAGAAGGATGTCGTTATGGCCGAGTATTGGATACTAGGAAACCTGAGTGTGTCAAAGGTTCACCGTCGGGAACCTTTTCCGGAGGAACTTGCCTACAGTGTTACGGAGACACTGTAACAGACAGGAAAGTGGATGGAGAGACGCCTTTGGTCAAGATTGTTTGAGACCTTCCCAATAGCCTTTCGTGTAAAAGCATTTTGGTCCCTTTGAAATCGCCCGTGACGTCCTATGGAGACGAAATAAAGGCGGAACCGAACTCAATGGACCGAATGAGCCATGAGCCGCACAGAGGTTTCACTCATATCGCTGTGATTCAATAACAGCCACTTCCAGCAGCCATTATAAAGCAATATTTAACAGCTAACACGCTAATGGATGTTTAGAAAAGGTCAAACGGCTTTCAGTGACACGCTGATTTAGTGGAAAGTAATTACAATATCGTTAACGTCATAATGGGGCGATGCTGGTAGGTTCGTAATATCCTGCTACCAAAATGAGGGCCAAGTGTAGCGGTGACAATGGACACACCTGTTTGTTAAAGGCACTGGTGTTAAACGCTGCAACCTGGGTGTCATTGCAATGCCACAGCATATTAAACTGGTATTGACTTTTCAGAAAACTAATCTAGGCGCTATGTGCCTATTTTCTGAAGAGATAATAGGAAATAATTGAAGAAATGTGTATGTTTACACTGTTTGTCGAGTGATTTTGTTCATGAATCTTCCGGATAACCACTGCCTCATTTATCTTTGAAATAATAAGGACCAGGTATTAATGTGAACCAAATATTTTACTTCAACTGTGAAGAAGCTATTGAACTTCGACTGGCAAAGATGTGGTTGAGAAAAGCTATTCTTTTTGAGGTCAACAAGCCGATAACTAAGCTGGTACAGATATTCAAAATAATCACTTTAAATAAGCATTGTTTAGTCCTATTCTTATCGAAGCAGAGGAATGTTTTTTAAGTCAGTACCGTTTTGGAATTAAAAAGAGACGTGCATAGTTATCGCAATAATTTTATTTTTACATGAAAGCCTGTACCTTAATATACTTTTCTACATAATTTCAGTTAATATTGAGGCAACTGTCGTAACGTGGCAGCAGTTTTTGTATACCCTCCTCATAAAATTCTGCCGCCTGATGTGTTAACCACTGTATCAAAACTGTTTTGACTTCATTATCGTCTTGAAGACGCTGACCGCCCAGATGTTTCTTCAAGTGCAGGAACAAATGATATTCCCTGGGCGCCAGATCAGGGCTGTATGGAGGATGATCTAGAGTTTCCCATTGAAAAGATTTGATGAGATCTTTGGTCCGATTAGTTACATGTGGACGGGCATTATCATGCAGCAAAACGATACCCTTACTCAAATTGCCACGTCTTTTGTTCTGGATTGCACGGCACAGATTGTTCAATGTCTCACAATAAGATGCTGCATTGATTGTCTCATTACGAGGCAGAAACTCCACTGGCAATACTCCTTTTCTGTCCCAAAAAAACTGTGCACATGATTTTCTGGGCAGAAATTGTTTGCTTAAACCTCATTTTTGTAGGTGATGATGAATGTCGCCATTCCATGGATTGTTGTTTCGATTCTGGTGTGACGTAGGCCACCCATGTTTCGTCACCAGTAACAATTTGGTCTAAAAAATCTTCTCCTTCATTGTGTTACCGCTCAAGGAAAGTTAATGCACTACCTAAACGTTGGGTTTTGTGCAAATCCGTCAACATTTTCGGAACCCAACGTGAACACCATTTCCGGTACTTCAAGTTCTCGGTCACAATGCGATA
This sequence comes from Mantis religiosa, assembly GCA_030765055.1. Classification (NCBI taxonomy): domain Eukaryota; kingdom Metazoa; phylum Arthropoda; class Insecta; order Mantodea; family Mantidae; genus Mantis; species Mantis religiosa. Next base: position 33,808,238 of record CM060951.1, on the reverse strand, counting down.
CAAAGCACTGCGAGAATATTGAGGAAATTGGTCGCACAATGATGAAATTGTAAAGCGTCTGTTTTCTCTCACCTTTTCGTCCACTTTCTGCACCAAATCTTCAGTAACGACCGAAGGACGCGCACTCCGTTCATCATGCACATTTGCGCGACCATCTTTAAATGCTCTCACCCATTTCCTTACCATTCCATCACTCATAATGTTTTGTCCGTAAACTTCGCAGATCTCACGATGAATATCGATCGGTTTTACGCCTTTAGCACTAAGAAATCGTATAACAGCTCGTACTTCACAATCGGCGGGACTCACGTATTTCGGAGACATCTTAAACACTCAGTAACCAACGTATACAATGAAGAATCAGACTGTAATGGCGTTAGTGCGTAGACAAGAGATATAGGTAACCAGCACGCATGCGCGGAACGCAGACCGTAGCGCTGCGGCGGCGGAATCGCAAAACGGTACAGACTTAAAAAAAAAACATGCCTCGTATATATAAAACAATTGAAAAGTTGTATGGCTATGACGTCGGAGGGGATTCGGCACCTCAGACAGACTTATCCTTTTAACCTTGTTCCCCAATTGGAGCACCTCCGGGAGGGAGGATGAGGTGAGAGGAGACAGGGTGGCCTATCCCAGGGAATTACTACAGTGCAGAAGGTCCTACAATTTACCGGATAGAAACTCTCCGGCAGTGGATAATAGGACAATTATCCTCCCACCTTCAGTGGACCCGAGACAGTCACGAGACCGGTTTGTATACCGGAGGCAGCCTCTCCCAGGCAAGCTTCCATAACCGGCATCCCGCACGCCGCTTTTCGAATCGGCCCACTAGGCTGGTTCGGAGACCAGCACATCCCGCCGGAGGAGAAAGCGTTTTCTTCAGAGCATATCATTCCGCCATGAACCGCCGAGATTCCCGCCGACATTTCTACCAGAGACCACCAGACGGGATATGACATGATATGATAATGGACTTAAGTGGATGGACAATAAATTCGGGGGATTTAGTTATCCTACCCAGCATTTGCATGGAAACCGGGGAAATTCCCATAAAAACCCCATGAATCAGATACATTGGCCACGGGAATCGAACCCGGGCTTACTGAAAGCGGGCCACAGACGAAACTGCTTGAGTCATCCAGTTCGGTTTCAAAGGTGTAAATGGTAATGACTCAATTTGGGGACTATAATTTTAACATGATGGAAGTTACTAATTTCGTTATGGCTTTTACAGTCAGACAGTTGTGTTAAACTAAATAACATAATTTATAAATAACATAATTTAACTATGTAACACAATACGAGCAGTTCTAAATTTAAACTAATATAAGAAGAAATATGCATATTCAAAGATAAAATTAACATTCCTTAAAATATTAATATTTATTACATTATTTAGGTAATTTAATAAATCCTTGAAACAATCATGCTTACATGATATTCTTTGTTATCAGTTTAATGACTTAAATATTCCAATATATAGCACATACATAATGCTTTCAAGTGCTAAATTGTTACTTTTGCTCTAGCAGTCTCGCTCACTTCCTCCCTCTATTCTAAACATGAAAAGCAATCGCAGAAAAACATGCATTCCATCATTTGCTATCGCATGTTTCGCAGCGTCCACAACTGAATGTATAATAACGCCATCTCTGCATATATTTATTCAATTACTCGGAGTACGTATAAGAATATACTTTTGTAGGTTATTGGATAAAGAAAAGAGTCATGAGCGAAAAATATAGCTGTTTTCTTTCGTTCTTTAGCCTAAAAGTTTAATATTTATACACGAAATGCTTACATAAGACATATATAAAGCACAGGCTCAATATTTATGTTACTGAAGGCTCATTCAAGAATTATACACAAATATCATCGTATATATCGATTATGACCACTCTTCCTTAAAACCAGTTAGGGACTGCAATAAGTCAATAAGGTTCACTTGAATAAGGTTTGGCAATTGTCATTTTCTACTGTGTACTAACAATAGCCAACACGATTTGAAAGTTTTGACTACCCGTTACCTAACTGCCAATTTCAATTATTCACGTCTCAAAACCGCCATATATACCACGTGAGTCATGCACATATTTATTTTTATCTATGAAATCCGTAGTTTACAGTATAATGGGAAACATTGACCCTTTTAGCACAAAAGCTATGTCCCCTTCTGCTCGCTTACAGCTCTGATTAAGGACCAAGAAGCGACGAAAAGCCTAAATAAACGACGTTTTTTCATGCATATAATACTAGCGAGGTAATATACCAATGCTTTCCCAAAGAGCAACCTGGAATACGTGACAGCTGGTCGCATGGGTTAGCTGCAGAAATATCGTGATGTAAGAGGGTTTTTTTTTTTTTTTTTTTTTTTTTTTTTTTTTGTAATTTACGTCCTACAACATTAAGTGATATCGGACGGTGAATGAATTTGGTGAAATGATGCCCAAATGAGTCCGGAGTCCATGGAGCTTAGAGTTACCCGACATTTGTCTATCGGGATAAGGGAAACCCCCGGAAAAACCTTATCCAGGTAACTCACCCTGACCGAGATTCGAACTCGGGACCTCTTGAACGTGAGGCAGACATGCTACCACCACGCTACCGAGGCGGGCATGAAAGAGCTTGCTTCGAAACGATGTCACATTGCTTTTTTCTGTTTTACTTGCTCCTTGTCTTTATTTTCTGTATTTTAGTTACTAATGTATTTATTGTTGCTGTTCTCTTATAAGCCAAAGATGCAAGGATTTCATACCGATAATTAGGAATCTACAGCGATCGGCTCACCATAAAAGTTGTGCCAAGCTCAGTGAGTGTGTGGTGTTTAAGGGCCCGTCGACAACAAGGTCATTTGGGCCCCGTTGTCGACTCCTACCGGTAGGTAGGAAAAGCCCTTTTCTTAAATTATTAGTACTCCTTTAGTAGTTACAAGCAATGGAGAATCAGTTACTCCGATCTAATTGTGACAAGATTCGAATTAAATGACACTACTCAAATTATCTTAATAAGTAAACAATAGGACATAAAGTGTTATTAAATAAATTTTATTGTACACTGGATGTGTATAATCTAAATTAGAAAACTTGAAAAAAGCAGTCTTTTTTATAAAATCTCTCATAAATTACAGTTCAAATGTTCATTCAGTAGGTTCCATATGTGAGGGTGTCGTCTCATCCGGTAACGTTCTGCCTTTAGCCATGATTTAAAGTCCACTAAAGTCGGTTGCTCGATCCTACGACAGTAATGGTAGAAACCAAAAGTTTTTTTGGGGGAGGGGGAATTTACGTCCCCCAACATTTAGTCATATCGGACGATGAATGAAATGTGTGAAATGATGCTCAATGCGTCCGGCGTACATGGAGCTTAGAGTTACCCGACATTAGTATTTCAGGATAAGGGAAACCCCGGAAAAAGCCTTATCCAGGTAACTCACCCTGACCGAGATTCGAACTCGGGACCCCTTGAACGAGAGGCAGACAAGCTACCATCTACGCTACCTAGAAGGGCTAGAAGGCAAAGGTCAGCCATATCTGGGGGTGCTCTGTTGCTCCGTTCTGACCTTCAAAGGGTCTCAGTATCCCCCAAAGTATTATGACTTGCACATCGTAGTAAATGATTATGTAGTATTGATCAGATCGATTGTTTTATGGTTTGACAGGTGTAGTTTTATTTATAGGTGTCATATATATTACATAATTATCATGCTAACCTTAAAATCAAAACTGGGAACTGCTGAACTTATATATTCAACTTTATCCAGTAGTACCGAAGTTTCACGAACTCCCACTTGAAGTTTTCGTTGTTACTTCTAATTGGTCACTAACGGTTATCTATTTAGTTTCAATTTTAACAAACATAATTTACCTTTCACTTACCTCCCTGTCACTATTTAAACTAGTCACTTTAAGAAAAAGAGCTGTAGCATCAAGTGTGACCTGATTTGAACACCATTTTACAGTAACAAACAGATTCAGCGACATTCACATCACCGTTTAGGGAGCCTTGTGGGGGGTAATCTTTCAACTTTAATTTCTGCAATCAAAAACCTTTAGGTACGTGTGCGTACGCGAGGGAAAGAGAAATTTAAAACCTGGAAAGCGGGGTGTTAGAACTGTGTGCTGTGAATATCGCGCTGTCGATGTGCCGAATAATGAAACGGTGGAAGAATGCTCTATGCAGTGGCGTTTCTCTGGACTTTCGTTACCTCATTCCGTAAGAAGTATGAATAAAAATATCAAACATGCATCGTTCATATGGCTTTAATGCATTTTCTATGCTATATATTTGACAAATCTAATTTCTCTACGTGCTAATTGGTAATCGAGTAATCTAAGCACACGCATACATATATATACGCATGTGAATATAAGTCTATAGAGAGAGTGATAGATTTCTAAACAGTTAGTCGGTACGTGATCGCTTTGAAATTCCTTGCCCAGAGAATAAAGGAGTGGCGACTTAGCATTTGAAACGGTATATAAAAATGTACCGCGGAAATTGTTAACGGTACGAATGTTTCTATTTGATAAACAAAAACGATAGATCTGTTTTCAGTGTAATGGGATTTTGTCCATTTCTTGCTCTTTACCAATTATACAACTCATTTAGAACCAAAAGAAATTCACAAAACATTCCAGAAAATTTCAAAACACGTTTTATTTTTCATGCAATTACTTACAATATACCTATGGTAATTCTTATAAAACTAATATAAGGAGAGGCACTTTAAAATAGGTGGTTCTGGGGGTTTCTTAAAAACTTCGTGTCACATTCTTGGAAGATACCAAATTTTAATCCTAACGTATATTGAACTCTTCGATTTTTAATTACCGTGTGACAAAAGAAGAGTGCGCACGGGCGCACACACATATATGCGTGCGAACCCGCTTCGATAGCGTAGATGATAGCGTGTCTGCCTCACGTTCAAGAGGTCCCGAGTTAGAATCTCAGTCAGGGTGAGTTACCTGGATAAGGGTTTTTCCGGGGTTTTCCCTTATCCTTCAGGACGAATGTCGGATAACTCTAAGCTCCATAGACCCTGAACTCATTTGAGCATCATTTCATCCAATTCATTCACCGTCCGATATGACTTAACGTTGGAGGACGTAAATTAAAAAAAGCACACACACACACACACACACACACACACACACACACACACACACACACATATGCACACAAACTATCTTTGCACAGTCAAAATAATGTGGCCCTTCAAAACATTTTCAGTGGCCAGGTTAGATCTCCTAAACATAAATAGGAAATCATTAACATAATACCTGAAGCTTTCCTGGCGACGAATATGCTCAAGCAAGCAAGCCTACCGCTACAGCCTGAATCCCGTTTACCGGTAACCTATCCGTCAGTATGAGCAGAATTCTCGCCAAATACATCAGGACCATCCACAAGCGACCTCCGAAGATTAAACGTCTGTTGAGACCAGTGAAAGACAAACTGGACTTTCAAGTTCCGGAAGTGTACCGCATTCCCAGTGAATGTGTCACACCGTTCATAGGACAACGCGGAAGGACCATCGCTACCAGAATAATCGAACATGAACGGAGCATTCGTTTAATGCAACCTGAGAAGTCTGGGCTGGCAGAGCATTGTTTTGATAACGACCATAGGGACAATTTGCGGAAGACGACCATCTTGGCAAAATGCAACAGTTACTGGGAGCCGAGAATTAAGGAGGTTTTGGTCATTTCCTCTGAAAGGAGCACGCTTAATCGTGATGCTGGATTTCAGTTCAGCTCCTCTTGGAAACCGGCCTTAAAATGGAAATCCGTCGACTTAAGAAGCAAAGATCAATACAGCTTGATAATCAAGTTAAGTGGTTACATTTCTTTGACCCAATTAATTTTCTATACTCACGTCATCTCCTGGCCTGGCATTTAATTTACTGAGACAGTCTTTTGTTCAGTAATGCGAATTTTGATAGTTACATTTAGTAAATATCCTGATGATTGGAGAGATGAACACTTCCGAAACGTCGATTTCTAATCATCTTTTCACCTGGCTTACTGCCCGAGAAGAAACTGAGCAGGAAATCATTATTTCAATAAACAAGATAGTAAAATATATGCACAGAAGCACGTCAGCACCCTCACATGAAATTTTTCATGAAAGTACATCTTTCCTTTGCTTTCTCACCTTTAACGATATTAACATTTAGGATTAAATGTTTTACAAGTGCAGATTAAACACACATACACACGCACGTGTGCAATTAATAGTACTGGGTAACATTACAAAATGTTCATCTACTTTCATTTTATAATACGTTGACTAGCCTAAAGAACTATGTTATTATGAACCTCTCGGTGTTACCATGTGCATCTCGCAGTCAGAGCTGTTTCCTTATCTTACAGCAGAAGATAAACTCGTGCAGTCTTCTGCGCATATTTTGAGAGCTGTCACCCCATCTGGATTATCTGTACGTGGTAAAAATTTGGAAAAGTATGATTGTGTTCCATCACAGAGGATTCCGGCATTTATGCCCACGGGTATACCAGATCCTGGGAAGAAGGATGATATGGAAGTACCCTACAGGCGGCCAGACCTAATCACAAGCGACACCACAGCCACAGTGGGCCCCTAATAGCTGCAAGCAGTTTCTTCAGCCCAACGGAGTTCCAGGATTCCATAGAAATCCTGCCACTAGTCAGCCAGGTCCTGCTTATCAATCGGTCACTATGAATGGTGGACGGTCGATTATAGCAACTCCTCTAAGCCAGAGGAACACTTTATGCCCAGAACGCAAGTACTACCGTAGAGCCCATCTGTGACCTCGCTGACTGTTGTTATCTGTAAAGACCGGATGAAAAGAATGAAATGAAATGGCAGATTTAAGGTTAATATCTTTTCCAGCAATCGCCTTAGTGATCCGGAAAACCCCCCGAAATAACCAAGGTTAGAATGGTGACCGCGGGAATCAAGCCGCAATCTCCTGGATGGGCGACACAAGTGTTACCGTCTGAGCCATCCCGCTGTGTTACATACATTCATATGACTTTCTCTAACAATGCCAAAGTTAATTTTTCAGATGAATCGAATTAAATATCTGCACAAACAAAATTCATTTCATATGTCGTTGTAGTTGGGGCCCAATTGAACTATCTATCGATGGGTTTCATACGTTCTCGTACATTCACTCACTTACTCGCTCAATCACTCGTACGTACAAGGTAACTAAAAAATACCGAGTGACTGTTAATCATTAAAGTATAGTCGGTATAACATAGGCAGTAAATTTATAATCAAAGCATTACATGGCCAGAAATATATAGATATTAGATATACAAGTATTATCAACGCCATTCCAAACAAAATGAGATAGCAAGGTCGAAATTCAGAACTAGTATTAGCATAGTGCACATGACCTGAAATCATCGGAGTTGTTGCACTACTAAGATGTCCTTTCATGCCATTCCATTGTGCATATAAACTCCAATACATTCAATTACGTTTTCTATTTCAATATTTTTAAGGTTTCAGCTTGGTTTGATTAGATTTCACCTTCATAAGTTCGTTGTAGAATCAATATATGCTATATTGGCTGCCTTCAAATTTTTTGAGCTATAACTTTATCCATATAGAATAACCTACGTAACGATTAAATGACGTCATAAATCTTTCGGTAATATTTAACGCCCGCTTTTACTACTTGTGGTGACACCGATGATGCATGAACTGAAGAACAGCGGGTGGAAAACCACCCCGACGCCGTTTTGTCCACCTCAAAATTCAGATGACGTCACCTGGGATCGAAACCTAGCTGTTTTGGGAAGAGTCGAGTGGTGTAACTAGATACTTGGCCACAGCGTGGCCTACGTTGAATTTAAAAGAAAATTAAATGAAAGAAACAAATGAATGACGCAGTATTAAAATTACTATAGAAAGTAATATAAAATGGGATTTAATCACTTAATTGCCTGATGAAATGATGTGTGACTCAACAATACCTACATGAAAACATATGACATCTTGGTACACAGGACAGTTGATCTAGTTTTTAACGATCTCGTTTGTATCTCCTGGTTTGTGAGTTGATGTAATTCTAAGCACAATTTAGAATGCGAGTGCCGTCTTAAACGAGCATTTGCCAACCATATTAGAAGTGGTTTTGATCGTCAGATTGCAAAATAAAAAGCTGTATTAAACCCTTGTAAGGTACAATTTCCCCACAAAGCTTAAATCAATGTCGAAATGTTAACCTCCATAAACATTTGCTTGACATAAATTGTTGGATACAATGAAATGTAAATTATGTACTAAGATATTTTCTGTCATAGTTAACTAGTTATGCAAAATCATACAGAATAAAAAAGAATTCAGGAGACATTCCTAAAAATTCAGTATATACATTTTATTTTTTCGCGGAAACATCTTCATATATTATATATAATCAAAGTCTTTGCAGCTATCTGTAGGAAAATAAACTTGTTCTTCAAGGGTGGCATGTAAAGCCTAGCTTTGTATGGAGATTTCCTTGAATCTTCGTGTGATATACCAAAAAATGCTGGAATTAGGTTTCAAGTTCGGTGTATAAGCGACCTTTTAGAGGTGAGCTGCTCACAAGCACACACTCAGAGGGACCATTTACTAAAAATTCATTTGTTTAGATCAAGGACCTCAAAAAGTGTATCTCCAGTAAATTTTTACACATAACTTTTGGATGGAATGCAATGCAGTTGGCAGAAACGGTAAAATGAATTGCCACATGCTGGCCTTAAATTTCCACATACCTTCCATGACACCAGAAAGCATTGAGGAAAACATAAAAAATTGCAATTTACTGAAGAATTGAAGGTAATATCAAAGGCATACGCATGTATGTATGTGCATATGTATATACATATATAAATTTTAATTTACATTGTTAGTCGTGTTTTTTAACAAATTAAATAAAATATTGTAAATCTTTATCTTCAAAAATTATTTTTAATATCAGGATTTTCTTGAAAGGTCTTAAACTTAGCATCTTCGCTGGATATTTATTTTGGAGTCCAAATTTTCTATTTATGAGAGCATTCGCTTTGAGTTACATACTCGCAGATTCCAAAATTTCTCTCTGAAATGTTTTCTAAAAGTGTTTCATTATGATTTCTTTCAAGGACGCTTCAAATACATTACGCTGAAATCTTCATCCCCTTCATCCCCTTGCTGGAATGCAATACATTTCCTATTTATTACCTACATAGTAAGTGCATAAATTAAAATGACACATATATTTTTCACAGCATATTTTCCACATTTATTACACTTCTTAGAAATAAAACTGCTAAGATTTACTGCTTAAAGTCTTTTAAAGTGGTGGCGAGCCATACACGGTTTCATACGCGTGAAGAATGGACGCCGACAGAAAGAGTGTGACAATGAATACAAGGGCGGAAATGAGATTTCTGGGAGCTGTGGTGGGTTGTAAAGTGCGGAATATAAGAAAAATAAAGACATGACAGAAATTTAAACACGCCATATACACAGTAACTTCAGAGTAGCAAAACGTGGAGATAGAATTCAGACCGAAAATAGTGAACACCATTGCAAAACAAATGACAGAGCAAAGAGAAGAGGGTTGCATTTATAGACCAACTTACCAGACGTAAAATAAATAAAACGAGCAGAAGCGGCGGTGTTGGGAAAATGGGAAACTATTCTAGCTTCTAGAAATGTAACCGAGTGATATGGTTTCGCGGTAATGTGTGAAGCAAACATTGATAAGTCTCGTATTCTGTTACTGTCGGCAGTTCACTACGGTCTTGGGTATTTTGTGATATTTCCTGGACGTTAGGCAAATTTTGGGATGTTTCTGATGATTTTCTTTTCACGCGATTTCGTTATCATCTTCCAAATGTGCCTCTAGGTTTCGTGGGGTATAGCCGTGCCGGAGAGATGGCATGGATGCTTGCTCAAACGGAAAAGCACTCCTTGTGCACACCAAAGAGATGCATTATATACTGAGACACACCGGAGCGGCTACACTGCCCAACTGTCTAGAGAGTGTAGGTACTTTTCAACTTGATGAGGCATCCGCGCCATTTTTCCGACATAGTCATACGCCACGAAACCTTAAAGAAAGAAAGTGAAAGGAAAATGACGCAAATAAAATAATGGTAGTTGACTCATGAACAAGAAACCGGACACCAAACTTTATACTTTGTTCTTTATTGTTATAAAGTGAAAGAGTTCTCATTTAAACAAAAGAGGAACTTGAACTGTCGCCAAAATTAGAACATATGTATAAAAATAAGCTTATCTATGGTTAAACTTATACATGATGTAAACCAATACCTTAATTTTAATTGTGAGCTTATTCTTGGGCACTTGAAACTTCAAAGATGCACGTTTTTTAATTTAAAAATAAAAACGTCCTCCAACATTAAGTCGGAAGATGAATGAAACAGGTGAAATGATGCTCAAATGAACCCAGAGTCCATAGAACTTAGAGGTATCAGATATTTATCTTACAGGATAAGGAAAAACCATGGAAGAAAGCCTAATCTAGATAATTCACCCTGGAACACGGGACCTCTTGAACTTGAGGCAGATGCATGTTAATGAATATTACTTTACTGCATTCATACGACTTGGCATGCTTTTAAGTATTAATGGCCTTTTTAAATATTCGCCTCAACACTTGTTACATCTTGTCTTAACACACCGTTCCAGCATGTTACATAAGCGTTCAATAGGATTTCACTCCGGACTCCCTGCTTAGCTTGAATTGTCACTTCATGGACAGGAAGGTATGTAGGTGCACGTTCAAATAAAATAACGAGCAATAAATTGGCCAAATTTTACGATATGATTAGCTAATACTCATTCCCTTGGGCTGATGTACTTCCATTTATGCCAAATCTAAAATTTTACTCCCTTCCGTAGAAACCTCACTGTACCAAATCCGAATTTAACCTTTCCGAAATGCTGCAACGGCGAAATCATTCTCCCCTTTGCGGCAAACCCGCATATCATTGTTAAATTAATTGGGTTCTGATTGGAGCTATGAGTTCTGTTATCCTCAGATGAATGGTTGTAGGAAATGGATTTTGGTGGTTGTTGGCTACTCAGTCGTATTAATAATCATCGTTTGTTGTAGAATTATTTGGTTTAATTCTTGAATCTATGTTTGTTTATCGACTTGGTTCGGTGAACACCTTTCAGACTTCGAAATCTTCGCTTCCGTTCTTAATGCACATGAACACGTTCTTCCTGTCGTAGTATCAACTTATAAGTAAGGTTTTTCTTACTTCACCTTTCAGTTCGAACCTTATTCTGATCCCTTCTCTAGCTTTATCGCATGACCAAACTACCTCACCATTCTCAATTGTTACATTATTATTGGTTTCTCATTTTATTTCGAATTTTCGCATTGGTTTGCAAAACTCATATGACTCACTGACGTTCCGCCCACCCTGAGTTGGGGAACGCCTAACCTGAGTTGTTTGTAACGGTATACATCTTTATCTAATCAGCGAAGTAAATCTCTTTAGCGTTCATGCTCAACTGCACTTTGAAAGTCCTTTGTCCTAAAACACTCCTAGCTGAAAGAATACAATAGTTTTCAGACATTAAACTTTTACTAGCACAAAGAATGCAACGGTCCTTCTTTCGTCTCTCCGATGTGTACAGATTTTTATAAGAACATTTTCTCTTTCTTACACGGATGCTAGTTTATATGTTATATTACATTATATTCTGCCCTTCTTATTCTTTAAGTCAACTGCTATTTTAATAATTATTTTATCCATTCTAATTTCATATTATTATAACAAGATTGGTGTATTAGTTTAGCAATGCATTTATATTAATTTATCTTCTTTTTTAATTATCTGATTTCGATTAATTCACCGCCTCCTAATCACTGGCTGATACTGTGGTTAAACCTTCTTTTCTAAACCATTTCACTTTGAAACCATGCTCATCAAACTCTATTATTATTTGCAAAATGTAACCGTTAAACTTTGAGCATCCTGAGAATCATTTGCATGTCTGCTTCATACCGGTTTTCTTGCTTGCAAACCTTCCTCTATCGTCTGCACTTAAGAAAAACTGTCAACACCATTACTGTCTTCACTTTGATTGTTGGTTATCACACGACCTGAAAAAGATTTTTTGATATATTCTAATGTGTCTCTAAACAATTTTTGATAATATGAGCTACTTATATCTTTAGATCCTTCGCTTTGAAGATAAAGTATGACAACCGTACTGACACACATCAGTCCTGCGCCGTGGCGTAGCGAGCTAACGTAGCGTGCCTTGGTCCCTGGCCACGGAGAGCGATCCGGGTTCGATCCCATCCATGAGGTGCGGATTTTAGGTACCGGTGCCCACTCAGCTTCGTGAGGAAATTGAGGAGCTTACGATAGATAAGCGGCCTGGGCCACGGAAACCAACATTCCGGCTGGAGGTGCCGAGATGCTGACTGTATCGGTTGGATGATCTGTGTCGCGCGTAAGTGGGCGTTTTTTTTTCTTTGTTTCATTGTGTCCTCCAACGTTAAGTCATATAATTATCAAAATTATACATCTATACACATAATATATACATTACAATACTAAAACCATAAAAGTTTGAATATGTTGGCTACATTTTGACCTAAATAGTGATGAAATCGTTATAATTTTTTGTTACAACCAGGAGCTTAAGTGAGTTACTGGAATCATTATTTATTACATGTTGGGTGCAATATTTAAATCCTGTCTGGAATCCTATTGCACTTTTGCATTTGAAATCAATAACTATTGTTGCACTGGATTTTTTTAAAATAATGTGATTTTTATTAGAAAAGGACAATGAGTACTATCAAAGAGCATTTTTGAGTTCTGAAGGAAGAATTATTACTGCGGGAATTGATTCCAAGATTCCTATTAATTGGTTATTATGATTTAGCAGTTATTAAAGTTATTACGTAGTTCCCTGAGTTCAGTACAGCAGGCTATTAGTTGAACCTCACGCAGACGGAAAGTTTACTATAGGTAATGCCATGAGAGGTTATGATTAAGACCTTTACCTCGAATAACATTTTAAAGAGCATTCCATTAACAGAATTAACATGTTAATTTTTACATAACTTACAAAAAATAAAATATGCAATCAAAAAAAAAAAAAATTACATTTGCCTGTATGCTGCAATGCATTACATTTTCTTGAAATATTAGGAAAGTCATTTGTTCTCATGGAGCTATAAGTGGAGTTGAATGCTTTTTGTTTTATAAACAACCCATTCTAGGGGATTACACATTATTATTGCAATGTGTGGAAAGTGCTAGTTATTGCACATTTGTCTTAATCTTTACGGGCCTCATGACCGTTGTTCCTTTATTTCTACATGTGTGTCAGTAAACCTAACTGATGGTTGCGTAACAGCCCAAAGTATGCCTGAGCACACCAACCCGACTGCTGGCCTCACGCCCACTTACTACAAAATTGTAGGTAAACCTAGCTGTAAGTTGGTTCAAACTAAAAAATATATTTTACCTTTAGATTAGAATCACTCCTATAACACTAAACCTGAAGTAGGGTTTTGCTTAAAATCTGGCATTATTTATGAGACATCGTAACTTTACTCCAGAAGTAGTTAGAAACGTTCAGAAGGATTCACGTTTTGACTAAGCCAATCTCGAATATTAAATTACGAAATTTGTGAACGCCTCATTAAATATTGCGTCAATTTTGGAGTACTTCGTTAAAACATCCAACAGCTACACTACTTTCATTGCAACAAACATTTTTACGAAACAAACGAACTGTTCATGCAACTGGATAAGATATTTATTAGTATTAAATGATAAGTAATACCGTCTTATCAATGACGCCACAGTATGCAAGTACAATTTTGTCTTAAATTGTTGCTCCTTTTTGTAAACCTTGAGGTGTCCCAGTATTTTTGAAGCATTGCTTAAATTTGCCTTTATTTGCGTTATTTATCTTTGAAAGTAATGAAGAGTATAGTTCCGTGTTACAATTAAATAATGAACATTTTTAATAATGTGTAAAATAAATATTGCTCAACGTTATATATTATTATTATCAAACACAGTTCCCACTGACTTCCAATACAATGTGGTTAAAAAGAAAAAGACACAAACTATCAGGCCTAAGAATATTTTCATAATCATTTTTTGACCCATTTAATATTTGGTTGTAAGGCAGTGTGCACGCCACTGGATGCGAGCATTAGCTCTCACAATCTGCTGGCCCTTTCCACCGCAGCTCAAGAGGCCGCATTCATCATGGGTTATCTTCTCTCGAACAGACGTTTAGTGCACGCTATTGCATGGATATTACCGCAATCAGGGTCATGTCCGCTTAGTGCTCATCTAGTAGCGTCATCTTCAAACGGTTTGTTATCTTCAGGGAACACGGCAACTCCTGAATGCAAAATAACGTAATAGATAAAACGCTTACCTGCTTGGATTAACGGAATTAAACTCATTAATGTAGGCTATGCTTTACGAGTTCGCTCAATATTCTGAGCAAAAGCTCACGTGGACCAGAACTAGATGTGAACATTAATTTGCCTAAAGTATAATAATAATTAATAATAATTAATAATAATAGTAATAATAGTGATGATGATGACGATGATAATGTTTTGGACACATTCAGTGGTCAAAAAAGAAAAACTACTTTTAGCAAAAGATATCTCTGAGTTTAGGTTTCCTTGCTCGCGCACGTGCACTTGAATGTGAACAACCAAATTTACTCCCAAGTTCAGAGCGATGCGAAGAAAATCTCTCGACCCCAAACTACCCTTAACATGGAACATATTTCAAAAATTTGATTATATCAAAATGGCTCTAAGGATGCTGATTAAAAATATTATATATTTAAGGGGTTTTCATAAGAAATGAAATGAATAACTTAACCTTTCTGGAAAGGACCTTCATTGTTGTCACCCAATTATCGGAAAGCATGACCAACTGACAGCTGAGTAGGGTACCGGAGGCATTCAGGCCACACCTACCCATTTATATCCTGTCATTAACTGAGGGGATGATTAGGAAAGTGTCACTGGTCGCTGGCCGCCTCTTTTACCTCCCCCTGGCGTCTGGAACATTCGGGATTATTTTCTGAACCGCGAGACTTCCAGAAACGGTGATCTTCCCTATATAAGGCCTGCAGTTGGCGAGTGTGTTGAGTTCTTGGCGAGCAGCCGTGAGGAGCGCCGAGTGAGTGAACGGACTGGAAGACTGTGTGCGTGCATCGGAGGAGTTGTGCGTAACTGCGAGTGCAGAGTGGACCTGTGAAAGACGAACTGGTGAATTGTAATTGTGTGCGCTACGTAATTCTGTGTAATCGGCAAGTGTTCCAACTGTAATTCGGTGGAAATAAAGAATTTTTTTTTGTTTGTGTAACAGGACTTAAAATTTCACAAACCCACAAGGTCACAACTGGTGTCAGGTGTGGGACAACACCACTGAATATAACGGCCATGGAATCGGCATTGGAAAAGATTTTGGAGAAGATGATGGAAATGAAGGCCAAACTGACCTCGGAAATGAAGACGGCAAATGACAACATCACCGAGAGAATGGAACAGAAGTTGGAGACGGCGAATAGCAACTTGGCCGAGAAGATGTACGAATTAACAGCGAAGACGGAGACGGCAAACAACATCCTGGCAGCGGAACTGAAAGAAATAAAGATGGCAAATGACAACTTCGCTGCGAAAACAAGTGGCGAATAACAACCTGGCCGCGGAACTGAAGGAAATAGAGACCGAATTGACCACGAAAATTAAAGCGGCAACGAGGAAGAGCAGTTGGCCGACGTAAAGGAGGACGTCACGGAACTCGGTGAGCGCGTCGAAGATCTGGCGAGCCGCGTTAACGACCTGGAAGGAAAGGCCGACAGCAGCGTCAAGTGCCTGAACGTCATGGTAGAGGACGTCATCGGCAGGAGGCTAAAGGATTTAAAGGTTGACGCGCCGGGACGTGACACAGCATCTGCGCGCGTCAAACCTCCTAAATACGACGGCGCGACAACTTTCGAAGTCTTGCGCCGCCAATTGGACGCAGTGGCCAAGCACAACAAATGGTCACAAGAGGAGGAGGCCACACAGTTAATAGCCAGCCTCCAGTGACGGGCCGCGGAAGTCCTGAACGCGGTACAGACAACGGCGGCGCCCAAGGACATCTGGGAGGCCCTGAAGAATCGTTTGGAAACCACCGCCTAGCAGCAGCTTACCGCAGCCAGCTAAAGGCAAGGTCACAGCAGCCAGGGGAGATGCTGCAGGAGTACGACTTCACCTCGGAACATCGTAGAGGGAAGAGCCACGGTAACGCAGACACTAGGTCCCGAAGACCCTGTCCAGAAGGGTGCGGCCAGTGCACAAGAGTGGAAGAGAAGGAGCGTACTGCAGCAGTCCGAGTAGTCACGGCAGTGCCTGCGGACGGCTGGTATAGCGCTGGCCTGAGGAGGGAGCACCTGGTGGACGCAGACTTGGGGCAAATCTTGAGGGAAGTGGAGGCAGGGACAAGACCAACCTGAGAGGATATCACACCGAGGAGCACCACATACAATCGTATTATGAATGTCATGAATGACATTTGCATTATTAGCAAAGCGTACGAGACGCAAAATATTACTACAAAGGAATATCAAAGCCATCACAGAGATAAAGTTTTAGTTAACCATTAAAGCACTCTGTATTTCTTTATTCCACTTGTACTTGCAAAAAGGGAACTGCAGTTAGACAATTTCTGTAGATCTTTAAGTACTCTGTTTATCATGAAAAATAAAGTGTGTAAGAGCAGTTAAAAATAAGTGCAAAAGGTCATGTGAGTGCATTCACAACATATTTTTGAACGTTGTTTTGTTTCAGTTAACACACTTGCTCTTACATTTTGCCTGTTCTATTGAACTTTCTGCATTAGCCCTTGGCATAGAGTTAAGTACATCTTGTAGATTCATAGATAAAAGGGCACCGTACTGATCAGATGTTGCAGTTGATTATCGCTTTAAAGCTTTCACAACTGTCATGGTTCCCTTGTCTGGAGGTCTACAGCTCAAATTACGCCGTCCTCCCCAACAAAGGCCTTTAATTTCTCTACCATGTATTTACAACAAGTAGAGGAAGAATTCATACCACCTACAGCGTGATTTTACTTGAAAAGTAAGACACCCTCAATAAACATCTGTGTGTGAATCTGTTTGTAAACAGCTTAGATTAAAAAGGAAACGTTTTTAAATACCAAATTTGGACATTTTGGTTAAAAAAGACGCCCAAACGACTTTTATTACAGTACTATATAACTAAAACATTTTCATGACAAAATGAAAGCTAAATTGAATTTTCTCAGACGTCCCCTTTACTGTGAATAACTTGACTAACCAGCAACTGTAAGAAATGTACAAAGTCATTCTGTACAAAAAATGTAAAACTTATTTTAAAATACATATAATTCTTTTCTCCAGCAGTGTAAAGAGAACCTGTGTTTTAAATCAACTGTGTAAAAGTAATCGTTTCTAGGAATAATTTGTATGAGGTTTGAATAGAGATATCTCTGTGAATCAAACGCATCACTTAATTTTGGTTTTCTCAGTTCCATACGAGTATAGCTGCAATCTAATAACGTACCCTAAATTTAAGTTATATTTTCTATTCCCAAAAATCGCTTTACCCTGTCCATTGCATGCACTGACGTATGCAATAAGAGTGGGCGTTAAACATCAGTAAAACATTTAGCAGTAAGGTGTTACAGGAACATGGTTTGAGCATTCAGCACTTAACAAATACTTTCTAATGTTCAAAGACATGTTCTTCAATATATCAGCATTACTTCCTCCACTATATTTAGCAAAATCTTACAAGAAAAATATTTAAAAATGTAAAAAAAGGAAAAATGTGTAAAATATTTAATTATAACTAGTTAAAAGCCCTAAAATGTTTACTCATATCTCGTCAATATCCGTAATTTCAAACCTGGAAAATGAAGTTGCCGGGAGATCTTCAATACTTATTAACAGAAAATGTTTATTCTAAATACCACAAATGTCAAATGTGAGACATAGTTTTAAAGTTTACGAGTAGGTGGCGTTGAAGAGTACTCACTTAGGTTCTGTTGTTCTTGAACTCCGAAAATGTTTTTCGACCATGTTTAATGGTCATCCTCAGCGGCTATTACTGCCTTCGACCACCTACTCATAAAAAATAAAAGAAAATTTTTACCTCAGTATCACTAACAAAATAACCTAAATTGTCTTGCGATGTTCGAAACACGAAGATAAAATCGTATTTAGTATTTATCACAAATATTTGTCTTTGACCTTTCATCTTTATGGCTTCAAGTCTAATTATAATCGATTGCTTTCACTTCGAGCAAAACCAGAAGTCAAATATGACAGATGTTAACTGATATCGCTTTTGGAGCTAAAAATGCAATTTAATTAATCAAACAGGCCATATGGGCAGAATTATCTTTCACTGCTTTACCAAGATGGAAGCCTCTCTATCATTTTAACACCAAAATGGCATCCTTTTAAAATATATGTATTATGCCTTCAATTAACTCTTTAATTTGTCGATTATGAAGGCCAAGAATAACTTCTAAACCAAGGAATTTATTTTATTTTATAGTATATATGTTATTAAAAATGTAAGTTGTGAAAAATACTGAGGCCAAAGATTGACTATTGCACAAGATAACAAATATGAAGTGTCACAGGTGAATGTCAAAGTACAGAAAAACAGGTACCAAAGGTTTAAATCTTATTAAACAACAGACTTTCTAAATTAAGATATTAAAAATATTTTCTTGAGCTTATGTGGCATAGTAAACAAACCTCTAACTTTTAAATGCAAGTACGTACTACTTATGTTCTGGTTTGCTTCAAAAAACTAAGCAAATTGATTAAAATATTCCTTTCAAAAATGTATATTTGAAATGTTATGCTTCAGCAGTAATATATTTTCAACATGAGTGAAATTCCCTTAGCGTACATAAGATCTACAGATGTGGTTATGGCAATTAATTACGTAATATTTTCTTTCACATCATGCATTACATGGGGATTATTCTTAAATATTGTATTACGTTTCTCTGTAAAGTAAAATCATGCGACATTATTACTATCCTTTATCCCCTAGAGAGGTCCAACAATGTAACGATATAAATCTAATTCTCAAAATTCTTCTCAATTAGTGTAAATGTTTCGTCAAGCAGTGTGGGCAGTAATCCTTATAAAGCTATCCAATGAAGTTAACAAAAGAATTGTGTGTACAAAGGGATAATAGATTTCTTTCACAGATATTAAGGACACTGTAGATAGCTTAATTTCGAACTGTTGGTTGATATATTGGATGGAAGTACGTTTTGTTATCATTTGAAAACATATGTACTTACAAATATATTCAACTTATCCTTTGTTTCATCCTAAATTTAGGCCCTAAGATGATAAAACGTTTTAAACATGTCCCATTTGCAATTACTTTACTACCTAAACAATCATAATAAAATGAATTACGCAAATTAATTTTTCTCATTCTGAATTTGCTGCAGAAATGATTATCAAAATATATTTAAATATTAAATATGATTCAATAAATGTTTCATATACATTATTTCATAATTTATCTAATAGTCTTATAATCGAGCCTGTTTTTCTGTAAACCTCCTTATAATAACTCTTCAAATGAAGCTGCTGAAAATCTGTTTCAAAATATCTTACAATAATATACAATAGTAATAAGATTTCAATTTTCTGAAATAATCCCGTTTATAAGCATTACTATTTAGCGAAAAAAAAACAATATTATAGTATCCATAACTAAAGAATTTTATGGCTTCAGCCATAAGTAAAATCCAAATGTTCGTCACGATTTTAATTCTTCTTTCCGGAATCAGTCACTAAATTTCTGACTAGATGTCCAAACTATCACGTCATAAACGTGGATTACTGCTTGTTATTTTTCTACTACATAATTATATTTAGTAAGTACAGGAAGCATTGTAACCCCCCCAAAAGTCGATAGCAATATTTTGTTGGACTGACATGTATGTTTTGAGACAACCTGAATCAAAATAAATGAATTAACGAAGAAAAGACGGTTTTAGAAGTAGGTGTGTGTAACTACCTTGATAACACTACCAGTAGAGTAATTTTCTTGTGATTTTCCGAGTTTTGTATAATTTCTTTATCTTTATAGAGTGGTACTACAATTCCCCTCTGAAATCCCTGGAATTTTGATTAATGATTGCACCCCAAATAAACCCTTAAAATATTTGCCTTGTGCTTCCGCCTGTATGATGTTTGTCTCACAGTTGCTCTTATATCTGTTTCACATGATCTCGAACTTTCATATAATCTTCTTATCCTAGCTTTTTGCAGCTTTATTAATTTTATGTCTCAGTTTCTCCTCGCTATTTACTTTTCGCCTCCATCAGATACTTCACCTCCGTCTTTGTATTAAACATTTTCTTTATCTTTCTGCTAAGCTTATCTGCTACCATTTCTTTAGTTGCCTTTTAACTTTTTTCATCGTCTTGCAGCATTCGTCGCCTTTATTTTCCACTCTGTCCTTTTTATTACATTCTCCATTCTTGACATAGCTCTCTCTACGTCATTCTTTAAACCTTTCCAGAAGTGCTAACCCTATTATTCCCACCCATTCTTTAAATCATTGCAAAAGATTTCCCTATCTTTATCTCTCTATCAAATTTCTCTGAATCCCGTACTGCTTTTATCTGATTCTATTCTTTCCCACTGCTTTTAATGACGAAGTTATATGTAATGGTGTCAACTAGTAAAACAATGTTCATGATTTGAAGATGTGCACAATATGCATGGAGCTCTATTGAAGAAAATAGACAATCTATTGTACATTGTCCTTTTTATTTATAAATGTGAAATCCCTTATCTCTATCTTTTAATATATTTCATTCAATCACATTATTCTTTTCAAAAAATGTTGATCAAATCCATCCCCTCGTAAATGCACGTTTTTATATACCATATTTTTATATGTGTTACATTCTTATGTTTTCTATCTCAAATGTTTTCATTTTCTCTTCACCTACCCTTGCATTAATGTTCTCTGCAACTATTTTAAATATTTCTACATGTTTAACCTGTATATTTTCTATGTTCTATTACACTTTCTTGAATACATTTAACCCTAGAATGTTCAAACACTCTGTGGGCACTACGAGTAAATTGCTCATAAGCACATATTTCTGTTGCTTTCCTCCTTACTACCATAAAGCGCCACCCCATGTCCTATTTCATCTAATGCCTTCACTTTCGTTTTCTTACTCTTCTCAGTAATGTAATAACTCCCCTCGGAATTCGGCCTTAACCTTTCCCCCTCAACTCTTTGTCATAGAAATACGTATCATTATTACTAAAAGGTACTTTTCTTTCTTTAATTAACAAGGTTTCCACTATTGACAACACAACTACTGTTGCAGTTTGGAATATTTCACCATTGTCAATTTTATTCCTCAACCATACACTGATCTGTCATATATCAATTCTGAATTACGCGAAAAATACAATTTTTAAAGAAGAGTGTTGAAAAATGGGTAAAGAAAATCATGAAAATGCAACATAAATGTTATAAATTGTTCCATAACGTCCTGTGCAGATACCTTCCGTTTCAGCAACCCCTTTAATTGTCCCGGGACTCAAACAGCGAATCTGCTATCTACTGATAAGCGAATAATATTCCATTGGCTATTCCATTTTTTCAAATGTAAGTTGTGTAAACGACAGCGTTTATGACACTTGACAAAACAAATAAATGTCAATAACATTATCGTGTGTAAAGAGCAACAAAAACTATTTTTAATAGAAAATATATACCTATATAAAATGTAACTGATATAAAAGGAGTTTCTAAGAGCTCAGGACTGTACATCTTTCTTTCTCAGTATATCAAGGACCCTTTCACTGCAGAAAGGGATAACTATTTTAGATCCTTTACGTGAACATTTTCATAATTTTGACTGTATTTCTCTAGATTTAACATATCCTAGTAAATTCTAGGAGTAAAATAAAGATATCTTTGGGAAACAGTGAAAATTTTCGGGCTTAAAAATAGTGAATTTACATGTACTTCCATCTGGTGAATTCAAAAATCACCATAAAAATGATACATTAGCTCTTGTTTTGAAGATAAAGTGACATTTCTTCTTTAGACTGAAGATTATAAATTTCGGGAAAGTTTTTAAGGAGTTGGCAAACCTGTCAAATAACAAAACACAATCAAAGAGAAATTTTGGAAATTAAGTGATGTAAAAGATTAGGAAGGCATTTTTGTCGGACCACAAATAGGAGAACTTGTAAAGGATCCTGCATTTGAGCAAATTATAGAGGGGAAAGGAAAGGAAGCTTGGGGAAACTTCAAGGGCGTTGTTCATGGATCTTTAGGCAACAAAAGAGATGATAACTAAAAGCATTTGATGACAGTGCTCCTGCAAAAATACTGTAAACTTGGATACAGCATGTCCCTTAAGATCCATTTGCTCCACTCCCACCTAGACTTTTACCTTCCTGGTTGTGGAGCTGTTAGTGATGAACATGGGGAGAGGTTCCATCAGGACATTTCTGTTATGGAACAAAGATATCAGGGTTATTGAAATGAATTAATGCTTGCGGATTACTGTTAGTCTTTGTATAGGGATTCAGTGGAACACCATCACAAGAGGCAAGCTAAAAGACGACGAAGTCAATAGGCTACCACATGATTCTCTTCACACACGACTATCTGCGAAGTATTTTTTCCAGCAATTTTGAACTCTTAGCATGAAATTACCAGTTTAAAAAATCAAATGCACTTTCATTGTTGTTAGCATATATGTAATTAGAATGTATCATTTTCTCTCAATCCGTTAATATGTAATACTTCCACCTTGTGTATATCATAGAAACTAGAGCTAATATAAATTTTTCATGGTCATATTTGTTTTTCTCAACACATAGTTAGTAGGAATTGCCTCATGAAGTGCTCAAAGCATTCAAAAATTATTTTTTGTTGCCCAGTGATACGTGCTCAAATAGCATTTTACATTCTGTAAATTGGGTACAGCAAGCAAGTTGTCTATAATACATAGGTTTAAATACTATACGAAGTAATTATATTCCACACAAAATTTCAATGTTAAAATTTCAGTAGAAATGTGCGTTTTAAATTTCCTGAATCTAGAATAGGCATTTTTGGAAACATTGTGTGTCTCTGTAAACATTATAACTAAAAACCAAATTAAAACGGGTTAACTTTTTATTAAATTTCCACATGTTTAACATATTTTTATGAGAAACACAATATCGTATTGTATTTTTAGACAATAGCCTATAAAGTCCTCTTCATTCAGAATGACTTCGCATAACATATAAACACTACAGCATAGGAAAAGGCTCCTCTTTTACAGCACAGTTCAGCTAGTTAACCATTTTTGAGATATTATTTGCATCTTTTTTTTTTTTTTTTTTTTTTTTTTTTTTTTTTTTTTTTGTTTAATTTTCCAGTAGCGACATTCGCTTTTCCCAAATGAGAAATTATTTTCCTCCCTTACTCCTCTTCACGTACAGACAATAGAAATTCAAAACCGTCTTAAGGCATTTAACTATCGTGAAAACTTACTCTCGCTTAATGGGAATATATGTCTCGATTACTTAATTAAAAGTGGAAGTACAAGCCTTTGTAAGAATATTTTGTGAAGAGCCAGTAAACTCATTTATTTGTAATTTACGTCCTCCAACGTTAAGTCATGAATGGAATGGGTGAAACGATGTTCAAATGAGTCCGGGGTCCATGGAGCTTAGAGATACCTGACATTCGTCCTTCAGGATAAGGGAAACCCCGGAAAAAGCTTATCCAGGTAACTCGCCCCGACCGAGATTCGAACTCGGGACCTCTTGAACGTGAGGCATACACGCTACCATCTACGCTATCGAGGGGAGAAGTAAACTCATTCATAAGAGTCCAGCTACTTAGATAAATTATGCAACTTTCTTCACTAGATCAAAGCAGCGAATTTGCTCTTTTTTTCCTTTCCTTTTTTTTTTTTTTAAATGTACGTCCTCCATTTGTAGGTCATATAGGACGATGAGTAAATTGGTTGAACTGATGCTCACATGAGTCCGGGGTACATAGAGCTTAGAGTTGCCCGACATTTGCCTATAAGGATAAGGGAAAACTCCGGACAAACACCTTATCCAGGTAACTCACCCTAACCCAGATTCTAATTCGGGAGCTGTTGAACGTGTGGCAGACACGCTACCATCTATGCTACCTAGGCGGGCAATTTCTTAGATAAATTGTGCAAGTTCCCTTTACCAGGTCACAGCAGCGGATGTGTCTTTTTTTAATTTACGTCCTCCAACGCTATCTCATATCGAACGATGAATAAAATGGGTGAACTAACCGAGATCCGAATTGAGGAGCTCTTGATGTGAGGCAGATAAGCTACCTCTACGCTGCCGAGGCGGGCGGATTTGCCTTTGAAAGAATTGCTCAAGGGCAAATATATTCCATTGGCTTACTGTTCTACTAACGTTTAGTTTACACTTTCGTTATAAACATTAAATTCACACACACATCAATATAATAGCATATTGTCACCAATTATCGGAAGGCACGATCAACTGACAGCTGAGTGGGGGACAGGAGGTATTGAGACCACGCCTACCGATTTACCTAGTAGCGCTAACTGACGGGTTGGTTGGGAGGGTATCGTAGGCCACTGTACCGTCACTTTCCCCTCCCCCTGACGTCTGGAACAATCGGGATGATGTTCCGAGCCACGAAGTTTCAAGATGCAGCGATCTGGCTATATAAGAGGCGTGTTAGATGACTCAGGCAGTTCTCGGCGAACAGCCGTGAAGAGCGCAGTGCTAGCGAAAAGACTGGAAGACTGCGTACGTGTATCAGAGGAAACTTTAGTCAGCTCTAGAGAGAGTTGTACGTAATTGTGAGTGATTCCGTAATTGCAGTGTTACGTAATAGTGAGTGTGGAGTGGACCTGTGACAGACGAACTGGTGGATTATAATTGTGTGCGCTACGCAATTCTATGTAATCGGCAAGTGTACCAACTGTATTAGGTGGAAATAAAGAACATTTTGAATTTGTGTAACTGGACTTTTAATTCTACGAACTTACAAAGTCACAATGTCAATCATACTTCCAGGTTCTGGATAAACTAAACTGCCATTCTCCAGCGGGGAAGCGAACACTGAACCTTTAGGTTTGGAAGACAGATGTCTAAGGCAATCAGCAATCAACTTTATCAGTAATGTAGGGTTCCTGCTTTATTTGCTGCATTTGCAGCCCTCCTGTAGCTTTAGTGATCAACTTGGTGACCTTTTACTTTTAGAACATGCTACTTTTCATATAATGAGTTTTTGTTTATATCACACACGCACACTTCTCTCTTTCATATTTAATTGCCCAGGAGGGAATCGAAACCGGTACCGCTCGAATAGCTTGTTATTAATATCGCTTTGAAAGCGGCAGTTTGGCGTAACTACCTCGTACAAAGCCCATTTTCCCGATAGAAGAATATGACCATGGAAACTAGTATATCACAACATATTAATTTTTCATTGTATCAGCGTAGGACAGGAGCCCTATAAACTTTCCCGGACGCAATGCAATTTTCGAAAACCGTCCTTCTCTAACAGGCTCTAAATTCCACAGGGAATGAAATTTGTTGCGAAACTTGAGTCCTGGGAATGCTGGCATTGAACCATTCAAAGTGAAACAAAGTAAATAAAGTTTTCTGTGGTCGCTTGAAACTGATTTCCACAGCTATTTGTTTTCAACAGGCGGTATTTTTGTACGTCGAAGAAGTGTGGGTGTGCAGCAGTGTATTCAGCCTCACGAAACAGACGAGTAAACTCAACACTTTTTAACTCAACTTTTCTTCTAAAACATTGGTAGAAGCTTTTACTGTTTTTAAAGGAAAGAATTCAGAGTTTATGACGACCATATAGGAATAGTCGCTTGCTAGAAAAAGTAACGACGAAGGTAAAGTTATTTTGCTTAAACAAAGATATTTGCCCTTCAGAAGCGACCGTGGAAGCTATACCAAGTAGATACCTGGGACCACTACCACCGCTAAGCCAATCTTCCTCCCCTTGAATAAGCTAATTGGAGGTACAGGTGGGAATAACTAGCACATCGACCTGCTATTCTACATTTCATGTATACACCCATGGGAGGAACAGATGAGATGAGGGAACCACGGGATGCGTAGGGGCTTCAGGAACAGACGACACAAGCGACAAAAGATGCACAGATATTCCTAGATCACCCGACGTGCCAAAACCGCCGGAGAGTGGCTTAGACTCCCCTCCAACGGGATGCAGGAGAAGTTCTATTCAGCACTGGAGGGCTCAAACGGTACTCCCCTGACGGATCTAGGAGCGCCAAAGCACAAATATCCGTATCATCTGCCCACTGTTGACATGCAGTCCCGAAGTTGTCCTTTAACAGGCACGAGGTAGGTAAAGTGTGAGCAAAAGACAGATAGGAGAACCTTGGGAAGTCACCATTCTGACCAGGTAAAAATACGGAATAGCTTATATTTAGAGTGAGTGGCTACCTGTGGTCGAACCAGGTAACTCCTGAATTTCAGCCTCACATGCTACCACGGAAACATCTCGTTGGGTGTAGGCTAGTTAACTTCTCACCATTCTAAGAATAAGAATAGAATGTAACAACAATAACAACAACAATGATCATCATCGTGATCATCATCGTGGTCACCATCATCGTGGTCATCATCATCATCATCATCATCATCATGTTGGTGCTGATGGTGATGGTGGTGGTTTGTGATGGTGATGATGATAACAACAATAATAATAAATAATATTAATAAATAACAATCGCCACCGCCACCACCACCACCACCATCATCATCATCATCATCATCATCATCATCATCATCATCATCATCATCATCATCATCATCATCATCATCATCATCATCATCATCATCATCATCATCATCATCATCATCATCATCATCATCATCATCATCATCATCATCATCATCATCATCATCATCATCATCATCATCATCATCATCATCATCATCATCATCATCATCATCATCATCATCATCATCATCATCATCATCATCATCATCATCATCATCATCATCCTCATCCTCATCATCATCATCATCATCATCATCATAATTAATGGCGATAGCAAATTACGGAGAAAAGTAATCCATTATTTAACAATAATCAACTTCTTTTTGCTACTGTGTCTTGTAATAAATTTTTTTCTTCCCTTCTCTCTCTCTCTCTCTCTCTCTCTCTCTCTCTCTCTCTCTCTCTCTCTCTCTCTCTCTCTCTCTCTCTCCCTCTCGCTCTTTCATATTTTACTTTTGCGCAATTTTAAATAAATTTAAAATTTGTTTTCACTGCGAAAAGGTAGTGCTTTATTTTTAACTATATATCAGTATAATCGTTTTTGTTATTCTTTTTTTTTTTGAAAATTTAAGTAACATGGTTTGCGCTACCATCTCGTTCCCTCGGTACTCATCTTCATTTCATCAATCATCAGTCACCGCCTGCGTAGCCACATGTAGTAAAAGCGGGCGTTAAGCACTACAAACAAATTTCGAATGTAACCGACTCTCTCTCTCTCTCTCTCTCTCTCTCTCTCTCTCTCTCTCTCTCTCTCTCTCTCTCTCTCTCTCTCTCTTCGTAAAGTGTGAAACTGTTATCAAGATATAACTCTTCAACTTGATTTCTGCATGCCACTCACTTCTCTGCAATGGAATAATGATTTGACAGCATGTTCGATTTCAGCACTTCCATTAAAATTACTATACATCAACATCATGTAGTGTTAAGTTGTCATGCCTTGTTATATAAGCAACTAAAGAAGTAAATCAATTTTATTCGACGTTACCTGCATTGACCGATATCTTAGGTACCTTTGTAAAGCTCGTATGACGATTTGCTTATTTTCAGTTATCTCCTTTTGTATTTCTATAGATTTACAAGTATAAATATCTATTTTAACCATGATATTATTCAAAATCGATGGACTTTCTATGGTATCCATACAAATATGAAACAATGACCGATGTTGTATTTTATTTCTTAAATGCTGAAGTGTTTTCAGGTTATGGAACTGACTTTTGGTGGTTAAACATTTAAAGGAACATTCTAGTAATAATTTCCGCAATAAAAGGTGATAACCGTCCTACGCCGTGGCGTAGCGGTCTAAGGCAGTATGCATTGGTCCGTGGTCACGATCGCACCGATGGGGTGCGGATTTTAGGTCCGGGGTATAGGACCGGTGCCCACTCAGCATCGTGAGGAAAGTGAGGAGCGTACGATAGGTAAGCGGCCCTGGTCATGAAAACCACATTGCCGCTGGGGGATGCACAGATGCCGACCACATCTCGTCCCCGTGTCGGTTGGATGATCGCCCAACTCTGCTGTGCATAAGTGGGCGTGAGGCCGGCAGTCGGGTTGGTAGATCTTGGCCCTCTTATGGCTGTCACGCCATTGGTTAGAAGGTGATGACCAGGAACTTCTACTTTCTCTTTGGCCAATAAGTTATTCGTTTAAGTCATAAAATATACCTACTTTTTATATAATAAACGCTCTACTCATGGCAGTGTGCATGATTACATACATGCTAACAACAATGAAAGTGCATTTGGTTTTGTTAACGGTAATTACGGCTGGAAAAATACTTCACAGATAGTCGTGTCTGAAGAGAATCATGTGGTGGCCTATTGACTTCGTTGTCTGTTAGCTTGCCTCTTGTGATGGAGTTCCGCAGAATCCCTATACAAAGACCAACAGTAATCCGCAAGCATTACTTCATTCCAACGGCACTGATATCTTTGTTCCATAACAGAAATATCCTGATGGAATCTCTCCCCAAGTTCATCACTAACAGCTCCACAACTAGAAGGGAAAAAGTCTAGGTGGGAGTGGAGAAAATGGATCTTAAGAGACATGTTGCATCCAAGGTTACGGTATTTTTGCAGGAGCACTGTCACCAAATGCTTGTAGTTCTCATCCCTTGAAGGCTTCCCAAGCTTTTTTTCTTTCCCCTCCAAAATTTGTTCAAATGCAGGATCCTTTACAAGTTCTCTTATATGTGGTCGGACAAAAATGTCTTCCTTAACTTTTTGCATCACTTAAATTCCAAAATTTCTCTCTGATTGTGTTTTGTTATTCGACAGATGTACCAACTCCCCCAAAAGTTCCCCCAAATTTAAAATCTTCACTCTAAAAATGAAATGTCAAGAGATAATCAAAACAAGAGCTAACCTATCATTTTTATGGTGATTTTTTAATTCAGCAGATGGAAATACATGTAAATTCACTATTTTTAAGCCCGAAACATTTTCATTGTTTCCCAGTGTAAATTAATGCTTTATTGTATTGATGCAGGCTTAAAACTTGTATACCTAGTATTACATTTTTTATCGGAAACAAATGCAAATATCTACAGCTAAGAGGTAGACAAACAGTAGAAGTAATTAAAATTTAGCCGAAGATGCTACAATGGAAAAGGTATTAAAGCTGAAGTTTATATTACTTATGGAATAAAATAAAACATTATAATTTATTGTTTCGATATTAGACACTCAGGTTTGGCAACAAATTTATTTCAGATAGTCCTAATAATAAACCAATTTGTCCACAAACCTTGCCAACATTCCTCATACTGCTGAATCTGCAGGGAACACCCAAGGTACAAAAGATCTTTGTGTTTTAACAGGAGGATAAGAACAAAGCCCGGGATAAGTCTTTGTTTTCAGCATAAGCCATGATTATGTGGACGCTGGATTGCAAACAATTTAATAATCATTAGCGATTCTGAGCTCAGACGTGAATTCTGTTACACGCCATATATCTGTCTGTCACATCGTTGCAGTATTGTGTGAGCAATCGGCTTACGGTATGTACATACAAGCAGCGTTTTGTTACGTTATTGGCGTCCTTTGTCTCTAGATAGTTCACACTCTCACCAAACTGCTGCTTTCTGTACGCTTAAACACCTCTCTTTGGCGGTTCAAAATTGTTTACGGATTTCTACCAAATTTAAATTAGATGGCCTACACAGGAAACAATTTTAATTTGAAATAGTAGGTTCCTTGACAAGTTGGAGGTCAGAATTGGGAAGAACTGTAACAAAGATATACATGGTGGATATATGGAGAGCAGAGGGGTCAAACCATAGCGGTGAGAAACACAGTACAAGACATAGATAAGCAGGATATATGGGAAAGTATAGAAGAAAAAACTGATATTTTATAAGCAATTAAAGACAGAAAGGGGTAGGGAAAGATATATAGATCAGTGTGATAAAGCAGGCAGAGAAAGCATAACATGGGAAACAGTAGGAATAATAGATATACATAAGATATACATAATCAAAAACGAGTTCGCTTACAACCGGTAACATGCGTATCATGTGTTGCCCACCATCGTCCTACACGATTACTTACGCAGGTACCTACAAACTGTAAAGATGAAAACATGCTGTTCAGTTTAATCAGGACTCTATTTCAAATGACCATGACTCTCAACAAGAAAATTTTGAAAGTGAAAGACTATTTGAACAAATACATTTAACATATAACTCCACAAAATCCTTTACTATTATTTAATTGCATACCCACCACGATTTCATTTTATATCGTTCAAGTATTTCATTGTTAGTAAAAGTTCAGTCTTCAGAACACTAGGAATCTTCGCAGGGTTGCAATAGGCTAGTTGGAATTCATTTAATCCTTTAGTTAATTCAAGAAACGTGTTATGTAAAATATAAATGTTTATATCAGAATTTTGGTTTATTTTGGTGAGGAGAATCTCAACGATAATTACATGATAGAAGCAATATCGATAGACAAACTTTAAAGTGAATGGTTGCAGCTTTATAACTGTTTTAGATCTTTTTTGTTTGTTTATAAAAATGCATTTTTATGATCAGAATAATAAACCAGTTTCGTTATAGAACAGCTGAGCGTTTCTCATTTTTTTAAATTAGGAAAGGGCGATTATAATATATTTCACAGCGTGTAATAGTGCGTGTTTAATTGCCCACTTGTGTAACACTTTATTGATTTTTAGTAGATGTTGGGAAATTACCTTTATCAAGAATTATTCCAGAATATTGTTTAGAATCTTGATAGAGGAACAACATTTGAATACAATACAATAACCAAAAGTGGGATGGCCTCTGGTAGTTTCGTCTGTGGGCGGCACACGGGAGGTCTCGGTTCGATTCTGTGACCGGTCTATCTGACCCATGTTTATTTGGGAGTGGGGGTCCCCAGAAAGCCTGGCCAAAGCTGGGTGGGTTATTTACATTTTCCGAACTTTCTTTATTTTCATCTCATATCCATTATCATTTGGTTCTCTCTTTCAGGGTAAAAGTGTCGGCAGGAGTCGGTGCTGCATGGTAGGATGATATGCTCTTAGTAAACACTTCCTCCTCCGGGAGGAAGGTCTCCGTGTCAGCCTTATGGGCCGTTTCAGAACCACGGTGGGAGTAACAGATGTTGTAGGGGCCTGCCAGGGAGTTTCTAACTGGTCAACTGTAGGGTCTCTACCCTCTGCACTGTCATAACTCCTTGTATCGGCGCCCTCTGTCTCCTCTCGCCTCGTCCTTCCTCCCGGGGATGTCCCACTTGGAGGCTAATAGATCAGCTGCCGGATCCACTCCGTAGCATAAACCAATCCAATCCAAAACACAAATGTGAATACTGGCATGTGATGAACAACTGTGTCCTAGATACAAAGCTATCATATGACTTTTGATATAAAAGCACGATTTTAAAATATTCAAAAATCACCTCATGAAGTGGTTCTTTTTCTGTATTATTAATACTACTTTAGTACTATGCTTTGCCAACTCACTCCCCTTTATGAAATCAAGCTAATTAACCCTAAGCATACTTTTTTCATTTCACTTCTGTTATTTTTGTTTTTATACTGTAATATTATATTTATCCGCCATTATTTTAATTATACAACGGCATCCTTATTGGTATCAAATATATCCATGATGCCCTTTCAACATCAAAACGGTAAAACAAAAACGTACACATAAGAATTAAGTTGAACATTGTTTGTTAGAGTGTTACTAAAACATTTGTCTCCTTGCTGACACAAAGAATAATTAACGGCATTTAATTGGCCAATAACTGATCGACTGTTTTTGGTTCTTTGTTATAGAACTAAAGATTAATAATGTTAATTAACAAATTAATACTTATAATGTTTTCCACCGACTGATATGTTATAACTTTCTCAGCAATCACATCTACCGGGCGTTCTGGGTGCGTCTCGTTAGAAACGCTTAAACTCGTTGAAGCAACATTTAATTGTTGTCATAGTTGCGAAGTCTCACCCTAAGGAGCATACATTTACAATTCCAATGTAAAAGTCCTTTATGATATGCTACTGCAATTTCTCTATTTTAGAGAAAAAAACTTCAATGACTAACTGAACTACCTGTCAAAGTAAAGTAATCCATAAATCTGTACAACATTTTAGCGATGTGCAACAAATGACAGTGAAAGATGCAAACTTAGACTAACGATACCATCTACTATTGCACGCCTCGGTAATGCAGATGGTATCATGTCAGCCTGAAGTTCAAGAAGTTCGAGTTCGAATCTTGGTCAGGATGAGTTACCTGAAGAAGCCTTTTTTCGGGGTTTTCCCTTATCCTGAAAGAGGAATGTTTGTTATCTCTTAGCGCTATGGACCCAGGGCTCATTTGAGCATCATTTCACTCATTTAATTCACGGACCATTATGACTTAACGCTGCTGGACGAAAATTTAAAAATGTAAATAAATTCCATCTGCAGTAACTGGATCGACTGGGACCAGAGGTGATCCGAGTTAACGAAAACCACGTTATCCAGAAAATGGCAGAAAAACGATGAAAAATATCTGCAACATCATCGGAATGATTTAAATGGAGTGTAGAGATTATTATCTGCACATTTTTACCTAAATACACATACAGTGTGTGTACTACAGTACCCTATGTACAAGTATTTGCTACAAACTAGCCGCTAGGAAAAGAGGGAGCCGCTTTAACATTAGAAGCTCAGTTCCTATACGACAATAACCTTTCGTCAGTGTTCAGTGAAATCACAAAACTTTTTAGAATTTATATAACACTGCCGATGGCGACTGTGGAACCTAAACGTTGCTTTTCCACTCTGAAAAGGATAAAAATGCTTTTAAGAAATACAATGAAAAACAAGTTCAATGCTTCAGCAATGCTGTCATAAGACCTCATCAGTAACATGCAGGATTTTGATGAAAGGGTGATGGAAAATCCCATTAAATTAAATAACAGAAGGCTTTATGTTGTATATAAATAGGTACGTCAAAAGTGTAATTCAGGATAAACTGAGCAAATTTCAAAATAGGGCTATTAATTGGTGTACATGCAGTGCTGTGCGAGTGTATTTACGAAAAAAAAAACTACACTGGTGAGGTGTCAGCTTATATGGCGAACATTACTTCGGAATTTGGGTGCGTTTGAATGATATTTTAATACCATTTTTTAAAATGTAATTTACGTCCTCCAACGTTGTGATATCGGACTATGGATGCAATTGATGAAATGATGCTCAAACGAATCCAGCGTCCATGGAGCTTAGAGTTACCCGACATTCGTCTATCAAGATAAGGGACAACCCCGGACAAAACTTTATCCAGGTAACTCGCTCTAACCGAGATTCGAACGTCAGGCAGACATGTTACCACCACGCTACCGAGGCGGGACCCATTCGCTTATATGTTGCATGCATATTAATATAGTAGCTTTGAGCAAAAATTGTATTAGGCTTCTTATACTTATTTCTGAGGTGTATATTACAACATAAGAACCAATATTTTCGTGGATTATAGGAGTAGAATTTGAAAAAGAATGGTTATTAAAATTTACAGGTGTAATAATTTATTGTTGTCAATACTTAGCAAGCAGAAATTTTAGCACACTCCACATATTTCGGCCAAGAGCCGCCACTGGCAAAACCACTTGAAACACATTCAAAACTGGTCAGGCATATTTGGACGTCCGGATTAACGAGGTTTTACTGTATTTTGAAACATCCAGTAGGGGAGGGGATCCGTCCCCTTCAGCTGCCGTGGTGCGGGTGCTGCGGACCATTAGCACTCGTGGTACCTCTGACCTTACTAGAGGAACCTCGGGTCGAACATTCCAGCCCCTCCCTTATAGGGAGTTGTTCGGATTGGGTTGGACTCGAGGGGGCAGTGTGTTCCCGATACCCGTGGGAAATCGAGTACGTCTCCGAACGGGGTTGAGGTAAGCCACTAATATTCCCGCGTACTAGCCAGCATAGCTAGTTGAAGGTGTGCCAGATCAATAGGCGCCCCCACCGGGGTTACATCGGTAGCCTTCACCTTTGGTGTTGGCGCGCGTAATTGGCGTATCCACTTCCATCCCGTCTTGTGTCCTTGGACCAGATGGGGTGGGGGGCTTGTTAGTAACCCAGCTCTTGTCCTATGGTAAGCCCTACGGAGGACGCCGAGCGCCCTTTGGGACAGTTCGGATAACACCCTGGTTGAAAGAGGCCCGGGTCTTGTTCCTACGGATTCAATACTAATGGGAGTAGAACCTCTGGACTCAACTGTATTTTGAAACATCAGGTAGGGGAGGGATACGTCGCTTTCAGCTGCCGTGGTGCGGGCGCTGCGGACCCCTAGCACTCGTGGTACCTCTGACGTTACTAGAGGAACCTCGGGCAGTACATTCGAGCCCCTACTTCTGGGAGTTGTTCTGATTGGGTTGGTCTCAAGAGGGCAGTTGTTCCCGATACCCGTGGGAATCGGGTACGTCTGCGAACGGGGTTGAGGGAAGCCACTAATATTCCCGGGTACTAGCCTGCAGAGCTAGTAGAAGGTGTGCTAGATTGCCAGGCGGTCCCACCGAGGTCATATCGGTAACCTTCACCTTTGGTGCTGGCGCGCGTAAGTGGCGTATCCACTTCTATCCCGTCTTGTGTCCTTGGACCAGATGGGGGAGACTGTTAGTAACCCAGGTCTTGCCCTATGGAAAGCCCCACGGAGGACGCCGAGCGACCTTTGGGACAGTTTGGATACTCCCTGGTTTAAAGAGGTCCTACGGGTCCAGGACTGATGGGAGTAGACACTCTGTACTCAACTGGACTCAACTGTATTTTGAAACACTAGTACTCATTGAGCTGACAAGCACCAGCGGAATGTGCAAGATAGCTGAATAGACAGCTCACAGTGACAGTTCAACTGAGTTCAGTGGACAATAGGGAATGCAGTACACTCGTAAATTTTAACTCAGCAGTTCAGTTGTGTTTCGGTTAGATGAATGAGGGATCTGTTTTTAATTTTCATTTACTTTATTTTTCATTTGCTCTGTGTGTGTACAACAGCATCTCAAGTTAACGTCTTACAGATGAATAAGTGGTGTTAAGCAGTTGTTTATTAAAGCAGTAATTCCAAATGGTCTCACAACACGTAACCTGTCAGTGGACGCCGGTTGAGACTGAATGGCTAACCCAAATACAAACGTTATACCAGAATTGGATAATTAATGTGGAAATCATTGGTCAGAAGATAGTTATTATATCACGTAGCAGGGAACCAGAGTCGTGACTCAGTTAATTCGGTCGGTTATGCGTCGAGTTACAAACTTATGAGGAAGATAATTATATTCGAGTCATATTCCATGGTTTGCACTTGCTCAGGCTGACCAACGTTAAATTAGTTTCTGATATCACGAGTAATTAACTACATCTGTATAAATAAGTACGCGGCTTTGAATTATAAATGCAGCAAATTATTAGTGATCTTTAGTACTTTCACTTGTAAAAATCTTTACAATCTTTATCCGTATGACAACCTTTTGTACGACAACCTTGGTAAGTTCTTTCTCGTACTACATCTCGTCATCATTGAATTGTAGTTAAAGAAATCTTCTTCTTCTTTTTCTAACTCCTTTGTGCTGTTAGGCGTGGAGTACAGGTCTCTTCTACCCATTTCCTCCACTTTTCTCGGTCCATCATCATTCTCTTCATTTCTGTCATGGTTTTCCCTCTATCCTTCCCCAACTTCTCAATGTATTACTGATACAACATGTGTGGCCTTCCCCTAATCCTTTTACCTTCCGGTCTTGCTTCTAAATATTGTTTGGGTTTTCTTTCTTCTGACATGCAGAGTACATATCCATACCATTTAAGTTGTCTTTTTTCCAATATTTCTTTAACGGAGTGTGTACCCAACTCTTCCCTTATTGTTACATTTCTAATAATATCTCTTCTTGTCTTCCCCACAGCTCGTCTTAAATATCTCATTTCCATAGCTGTTATTGTGCTTTCTTGTTTCTGTAGGAGAGTCCGACTCTCTGCTCCATATAATAGAATTGGTAGTATTATTCTTTTAAATACTATAATTTTTGTATCTTTTGTTATTTCCTTTTTTTCCACCATAGTATTATTAATCTGATAGTAGACCGAATTGGCCTTTCTTATTCTGCTTAAAATTTCCTGCTCTATTTTTCCATCCTTATTCCTAATTGTACCCAGGTATTCATAACTGTCAACCTGTTCTAAGATTTCATCGTTACATTTAATTTTAACTTCTTCTTCTTTCCTTTCTATATACATGGTTTTACTTTTGGGCATGTTTAATTCTAAACCTTTTCTAGTTAATTCTTCTTTCAATTCATTTAGCGCTAATTGTAAATTATTATTACTATTTGCTATTAATATGATGTCATCAGCATATATCAACGATTGTGCCCAAACTGGTCTTAAATTTCTATATCCTATCATAGTTCTTGCTGTTCTTCTTTTGCAAATTTTCCATATTTAATCCATCAGAATAATAAATAAGAGTGGGCTGAGGCTATCTCCTTGTTTAACTCCTCTATTGATCAGAAATGGTTCCGATTCTTGTCCAGCTAATCTTATTATCCCTTTTTGTTCTTGATAAACTGATTGTATTGCTTCAATAAAATTCATATGTACTTCTTTGTTCTTTAGAGCTCTCCAAATTTCTTCCCTAGGTAATGAATCAAATGCTGCTTTCAAATCTAAGAATCCTAAATAAATACCCTTTCCTCTATCTATAGCTTTCTCTATTATCATTCTCAATGAGAAAATTTCGTCTTGGGTTTGTCTACTCATTCGGAAAGCAGCCTGTTCTTCTTCTAAATCTTGTTCTACTATTTTCCTCAATTTCTGTTCCAGGATTCCAGTGTACATTTTATATACAACAGGGGAGAGACATATAGGTCTAAAGTTTAAGCAATCACTTTGGTTGCCTTTCTTATGTATTGGAGCAATTACATTAAATTCCCAATCTCTTGGTATTTTTTCCGTCCATATCTTCTGAAATAAACTTTTCAGTATTTTTATTAATTCTTTACCTCTATATTTAAACAGTTCTGAAATCAGTTAAAGAAATCAAGGTTCTTTAGAATGAGCATCATAAATAAAGGGTTGTAGTTAAATATAACATTTGATTTAGGGTAACGTGTTAAGTCGCAATTTCAATCCCATGGGAAGAGGATGGAACTTTTTGGGGCCTTAGCAAAGTTTTCTTCGGAAGGAAAGTATAGCCAATGTTCCAGTAAAAGAACAAGTCTTTTAAGTGAGTATGTGAGCAAAAGTGCTCGTTATTTCAGGCCCAGTATTGCATATGGCGCTGAAAGCCATAATAATTAAAAATAATTTATAAATGAAAATATTCCTTCTAACCATTCCTGAATACATCTTTTAAAAGTCACAATTTTCCCTTCTATTCACATTAATGAAAGCGCCTGCCTTGCTGGCGTAGATGGTAGCGTGTCCACCTCACGTTCAAGAGGTCTGATGTTCAAATGTTGGTCAGGGTGAACCAATCTGTGTGAGCCAATAGGGTGTGCCATACTTTATCAAATGCTTTAGCCACACCTAAGAACACTTCAGAACAGATTTGCTTTTCTTCAAAAGTTGTCTCTATAATATAAAAAATACGATGTACTTGGTCGATTGTAGAGTGTTTGTTTCTAAATCCAAACTGGTGATCTGGTATTCATTTGCTTTCGTCTATTATAGGTTTTAACTGCTTTAACAATAACTTTTCAAAAAAAGTAAACAAATAAAAATTAAAGAAACGAAACTATTCGAAGGAACTAGGCATATATAAATTATAAGAACGTATGAATAGAAGGGACGAAGAAAGAGTATCGGTTTCAATAAGATATAATCCTCGTGGAAGAAGAGTGTTTGAATCCCTAGAAAAAGATGGGAATAGTTGATAGAATGCGCAGACGGAACAGGAAGGAATACTTAAACCCTGAAGTGAAGAAGAAGAAACACACATATTGTCACCCGAACGTCGGAACTCCCTATAGAACCGGCCGGGAGTAGGGCCAGACGGGAAGCATTCAGACCACGCCTACCCATTTGTCTCGTGTCATAATTAGGACAGTGGCGCGAGCGCTGTACCATCTCTTCCCCCTCCCACCAGACGTCTCGAAACCTCGGGATAGTTGTGCGCACCGCGAAACTTCCAGTAACGGTGATCTTCCCTATATAAGGCCTGTAGTTGGCGAGTTTCCCTCCGCCACTTCCCAACTTGTTGGAAAGAGGCGAGGGTGGTCTGCATTCTGAAGCCCGGCAAAGACCCACCTTTTCCTTCCAGCTACCGGTCCATAAGTCTTCTCTCAATCGTCTCAAAGGTCTTTGAGCGATTGCTCCTGGCCCGCCTGACTCCTCTCTTCGGGGAAAGGCACCTCCTACCGGATCATCAGTTCGGTTTCCGTCGGGGCCACTCCACGACTCTGCAGCTACTGCGATTGGTAGAAAAGGCTGCCCTGGGCTTCCAGGGCAACCTCAAAACCGTCGCGGTGCTACTGGACGTGGACAAGGCCTTCGCCACAACGTGGCACCAGGGACTGTTATACAAGCTCAAGGAAGCACAACTCCCCTCCCCATACCTCACCCTGATCAGTAGTTTCCTCCGGGATCGAACCTTTAGGGTGTGGGTCGAAGGCAAACTCTCCTCCGTCAGACCCATAGCGGCGGGAGTCCCGGAAGGCAGTGTACTGTCACCGTTACTCTTTGCTGTCTACATGTCTGACTTCCCCACAGATCCTCGCACTGTTCTGTGCCAATATGCTGACGACGTCCTCATCTTGGCCCAGAACAAAAACGTCCGCTTCTGCCTCCCTCCGCTGCAACGATCACTCCGAGCCATCGGCACGTGGAGTGAAAGGTGGAGGATGGCCATCAGCCCACAGAAAAGCTCTGCCATTCTGCTGGGGAAGGTCCTCCGCTGGCGCCCGGAAGGAGACCTGCGGTTGAGGCAAAGAAGCATCCCTTGGGTCCGGACTGCCAAATACCTGGGTGTCCGACTGGACCGCGGCCTCACATTCACCCCACATGCCCGTGAAAAGATCAGCCTCTGTCATGAAGCGCTTAGGCAGTTGTACCCTATATTCGGTTTGACCATGCCCACCCGCCTGAAACTACGGGTGTATCGTGCGATCATCCCGCCCCTGATCCTGTATGGATGCGAGGTCTGGGGATTGGTGGCTCGTACCACCATCCGCAGACTGCAAGCCGTGCAGAACAGGGCGCTTAGGATGATCTACGGTACCGAACGTATGTTTCCTTCATACATTCTGCACACCCATTCTGGCATACCTTACGTTGAGGACGTTGTGCGTGAACGCTCGCGCACATTGTATGCCAGGATTACATCCCATCCCAACCACCCAGTGAACACACTAGGGCAGTATGACCATCGTGTACCCAGGAGGAGAAAGAGCTACCACCTCCCCAAGGACGCCCTTGGGTGGTGAGACCAGCCTCTCATTCCCTCAATTCTGCACTCTGTCCCGGCCACACTGGGGCTGGATCTGGCCCGCCGGCTGACCCCTGGCAGCCGGGTCCCCCGGTGTGACCTCGTGGAGAACCATAGCCTAAACGGTTCCCAACATCCCGACCTCTCGCTCCAAGCCCCGTCACGCTGGACGGACACTGCAACGCAGGCCGCCAATAGCGTGGCGGTTCAGGGCACTGGCCTCCTTGGAAGCTAAACCCGCTGCCAGGAGCACTAGCAGAGGTCGAATAAGGTCCTTCAGTCAACAACGACATCCAAGCTTTGGAGAAATGACAAACTCTTTAAGACCACACGAGTAAATCCTCACAGCGGATAGGTACCGTGGCGCTCTACCCACCGTCTGGGAGCACCCGGACCACTTGTTCTCGCTCTTGGCTCTCTTGGACAGTTCATTTCTTGGCAAGCAGCCGTGACTAGCACCGAGTGAGTGAACGGACCGGAAGACTGTGTACGTGCATCGGAGGAGCTGTGCGTAATTGCGAGTGCAGAGTGGACCTGTGACAGACAAACTGGTGAATTGTAACTGTGTGCGGTACGTAATTCTGTGTAATCGGCAAGTGTTCCAATTGTAATTCGGTGGTAATAAAGAACATTTTGAGTGTGTACATTTGGACTTTTAATTTCAGGAACCCACAAAGTCACAATATTAAACCTTAAAAAATCCAACCCTTGGCTCTACACAGCCGGCATCAGTTCCTTACCGGATTGCCTTGTAAAGCAATTTAGGGGCACAAAACAAATCAATGATGGGACCATATGAACGAGTTTTGGTATAATTGGTACACAAGTAAAGGCTAAACCATTAGAAAATAATTTGGCAAACTGGAGGAAATGGTAATGAATTATTTGTATATATTGTTAAACTGGAAAAGCATCTGCGTTTATTTTTTTAATTAATTAGAGCCAACTGAAAAATTCAATGCTATGACCGGTATTTGAACCACGGAACTACTGGTTTCCGTCAAGTTTCTCTACCCCTACTGGACGGAAACCAGTAGATCCGTGGTTCAAATCCCGGCCATGGCATTGAATTTTTCAGTTGGCTCTAATTAATTAAAAAAATCATCCATACACCGGAGTAATATATTTAAAAGGATTAATTCTTTAAGGATTAATTCCTCAATATAAATTTGCATTAAATCTACATTTATTCTAGCGATTTAGTCAAGAACATGCAGAGATAGTTTGAAGGTATTGCAATGGCAATACGAAATCTAACATTAAGAAGCTGATAATACAGCAATTTAGGTACAGCATTTCGGTGCATAACTTTTGTTTTTATTTCTATGTTTTAATGTGTTTCTGTGTCAAAATAAAATACAACATTGTCTTAAGTACTGCCCTTAACTTGGACGTTTACGTTGCAATATTACTCTCCGGCAGTTGGTCCATATTTTGGTGGTAGAACTAGATTGCAGTACAAAGTTGCATTATTGCTCACTTCTTATATATACCAGCACGCACAGCTGTCTGTTTAGGATAGGATAATGAATTATCAAAGTGAAACATTCGTTCGAGCATCCCAAGTGGTTATGTTGGTTCCTTATGAAGGGAAGAAAAACTCGCTTACGCAATTGGTGTTATGTAGCTTGACAATGTTTAAGCACCCAGATGCAACAGTACAGTTTCTCACTTGCTCTTTACTGAGAGCCACTCTGCTTCTAAATAGGACACATATCTTGGCTGGTAGCAGAGGAAAACCACTTGAGTTAATGAGAGAAGACAATTTACAGGGCAAGTAAAGTGGATCCGGACAGGTAGCAAAGAATTACATTTCCTGCAAGCTCCGTTTAAACAACACTACGCCTACAACCTTTGAATATAATAAACGTAAAATTCTGTCAAACTTTCTTCTGTGTAGTTTGAGTAAACGCAATTATTACTAAATAGTAATTAATAATGATGCACAACTTCTGGTATAATGTAATATTTACTAATACTATAAACAGAATCATAAGTTTTAGAAAATCCCATAAAGCCATAATATCTACTTCAATTATGCCCCAACACTGAAAGAACTGCTTATCCCACAAGATAGGCTAATAAACATTTACTAATTTAATATTCACATTAATTAACTATAAAAAATCTATAGAAAACTTCATATGCTCAGCTTAGATTTTGGATAGTGCATGTGCCTCCCATTCAAATGTCCCGATTTCAAATCTCAATTAGAACGACTCACCCGGATACGTTTTCCTAAATTTTCCTCTTATCCTGAGAATATAAATTTCGGATAACTCCATGATCAAGGGACTTCAGGTTCATTTAAGCACCATTTCACTCATTTCGTTTTATTGATCTGGAATATGATCTACTAGGTTGAAAGATGCTATACTTACACTAATGCTTAGAAATTAGATTTTCTTTGCATTTGTAATGGCACAGATTACAGAAAATGGTTATTATACAGCAAATGCTTTTAAAGTAATGTTGATGACGATTATAACAACAGTAGTGATAGTAATAATAGGTCTTGCCCTTGCGTCATAATGTTCCAGTTATTAGTTAAATTTATTTACTTTTCCATATGCTTCTATTTTATCGATATATGATATTTGTGCACCAAAGAAAATTAAATGTTGATACTTGTTCCAGAATTTTATTTTACAGTAATATCCTGGAGCGAACGGATGTATGCTTATGGATGTCATAATTTCGCTATATTCATATTAAAATTCTGTACAGTTTCGTTCAATATACATCTCATCTTTTCTAGTTCATCTTCAGTTTTTTACAGCAAGATCTGATAGTCTGCAAATAAAATACATTTTACATTTGTGTCCCCTAATCTAACTCCCATTTTAGTCCTATTTATCCATAATCGTGTTATTTCATCCATTAAATATTTTGATATTATTTATAAGTACCTCAGTTAATATGTGTCATATAAATACTCATTG
Source organism: Mantis religiosa (assembly GCA_030765055.1). Lineage (NCBI taxonomy): Eukaryota > Metazoa > Arthropoda > Insecta > Mantodea > Mantidae > Mantis > Mantis religiosa. Next base: position 33,765,481 of record CM060951.1, on the reverse strand, counting down.
TATAAAGACGAATATAGTTTTATATAAAATAAATGTGAATGTACAATACTGTAACATTTGAACTGTTCCACCGAAAGAATGTTTCAACTATTTGTAAAGAATGCTCTGTAGACTTTTCAAAAGACAAGTCTAACGGACATAACGGCAAGAAGGCTTAGAAGGTCATTTTACCCACCTCTTACAAAACATAGTTATGCAGGTACAGGCAGGGAGACAAAACAGAGGAATCCGAGGTGCGCAAGCGTATGGGTCTGAAAATCACATTTTCAAGGTGCGTATGCGATGGAACTATTCTCATCGGTGGACAATATAAACATATATTGTTAATATGTTAATAAAATGCAATTGGCCAACAATCTACTAGAAGCCGAGCGCAAATAAGTCAACCTATCAAACATCAGCAACAAAAAACAATCCATATGATTTGCAAGTCCCTTGAGGTTGCTGCAAAGTTATAAAGGTACCGAAAGTGGACGTTGCAATATTAAGTAAGTGATTGTAACTGGCTCCAACTGGTTTATTTTAATCTTTATAAATGCCAAACAATATACCTAAAATTATAAAACGGTAGAAGGAAATCAGGAAGACCCAAGAAACTATGGTGAAACAATTTGAAGCCGAGAAGGACTGAAGCCCACACTGTTAAAAAGAAAGTATATCCTCACGTTAAGCAAAAAATGTGTAGTTTGGTCTTTGCTGTAGTCTCTTATTAATTTCACTCTCTTCTGAATACCAGTATATGATATTTCTCGCATTTTTGTACACATAACACACATTTGCAATGTCGAATGGTTCAAGAAATGTCTCCTTTGTAGATATTTTGAGATAAAACCCTTGTGTTGAGAGTCTTTTTGTGGCGTACCTCTGGGGCTTGCACCCTCTGATTGAGTTGTCGTCTAGCTTGGCTGATGTTAGTATGTAGAAGTCGGGTCCCTCTTCTTTCTGTCTTACATATTCACTGGTTCGTGAAGATCCTGCTCATGGCAGAAGGCGCTTTGATATGATGTCCTCTGTATCAATGCATAATGTTGGGATAATGATATAGCTAGTGAAAAAGACAACAAAAGGTACAGACAAATAAAATATGAGGCGTGTTCAACTTATAACACCTATTTTATTGCAGGACTGAGACTAGGTAGGAACTTCTGATTTTTCTAAATTACACGTGGACCCTTTGTGAATACATGATAGAGATGGTAACACTGTACAGGGTAAAGAACTGTAGTAGCAGCGACGAGAGTTAGCACTACTGTTTATACTTAAAATGGCGTGAAGAATGCAAGAACAGCGTGTAATCGAAATTCCATTCATGCCGTCATCACGCGTCTTCATCGCCTGACAATTTGGCACGCACATAGTCTTGTGATCATCCGCCAACATTTGTGGCACCCACCTTGAAGACACAAACACTTTTCGCTTTTTTAGACCTTCATGCAGGATTGTGTGCACAGAACCCACGGAAATGCCAATTTTGGAGGCGATGTCTGAAACGCTCAATCGGCGATCCTCCAAAACAACGTTCTCCACTCGCTGGATCATGTCGTCAGACCGGCTGGTGAGAGGCTGTGACTGTCTTGGTTTGTTGTCACACGACGTTCTGCTTTCACTGAACTGTCGTACCCAGGAACACACATTAAAGACATCCATGGCACCATCACCACATGCCTCACTCAACTGGCGTTGAATTTCAGTAGGTGCCACACCACAAAAATGGAGAAAATAAATGATTACATGCTGTTCTTGCTCGCTCGCAGATACTGGTAGGCTTGTGTTAGCCTGAAGATTGTTGCTGTGTGCCCACCCAGGATAGGGTTTAACCACAAATAGGACTTTCTTTTCGGGATGGGTTAGGATGACTGTTTTTATTTGAGGATGGTGGAATGCATATGAGGTAGTCTATTGACTCCTCTAAAAGGATAGAATGCTATCACTAGCACCCTGGCGTAGAAAGAATTATTTTATTTTATTTTAGTTTGAAATGAATTTTGACTGAATTTTTGACTGAATTTTTGTTTAATTTTGAGACCAACTCTTGTTCTTGCAATGAAAACGTCTCCATTTTAAATATCAAAAAGCAGTCCTAACCTCGTCGCTGCCACAGGAGTTGTACGCACGGTACAGTGCTGCCATCTCTGTCACGCTATCACAAAGTGTCCACGTGTATTAAAAAAAAAGCGGAAGTGCCTATCTGCTCCCACTTCTGAAAAAGTGGATGTTATCTCGTACAATTAGGTTTCTTTTATAAGCTTTATATATAGATAAAATATTACATGAATACATCTTTGTAAGAATAGATATATAAGAGAGCAGGAAATGTCAGGTGATTTAAACAGTTTCTCCTAATTCACTTTACTGAAAGCGAACACAAGTGATAGTTCATCGAACTTCTATACTCCATCCACAGTAGCAAATGGAAAAAAAAAAATCACACACATTCCCAAATTGTTTTACTTTTTTCATGTTTGCAGCGCGCAGCGTAGGAAGGTATCAATCGCAAGCCAATGCGAAGTATCAATAAAGGGTAAACACACAGAGCACTTTAAACGCCAGGCCGATACTCGCTTGTTAAAGTAATGTGGTTTGATTGGCTCGACATTATTAGTAAAACCGCATCTCGTGGAGATTGTGTAAAGCGAGCTTAACTTGAAACTGTACTCTGTGGTATTTGGGAAATGTGATTCATAAATCGATTATCAAATATGTAGCTGTGGATTAATTTCCGAGGCCATTAGAGTGAGGTTAGCAATTGACAGCACATGGGAAGACAGCTCATTCCGTATAGATATCAGTAGAGCGTTGGAATCTCTCATTGTTAATGAATTTTCCGCTACAATGTCAGCAGAATAAACAGGGGCAAACGTTTAACTTTCAGAATCAAGCTCTTCGCCACAGCTGGGTAGCAACGTACAGAGCAATTCGTCGCCATGACAACGGGACAGATGTCAGTGATGTTTATTGATACACAGGTCACTTTCACAACCTCCTGTTTCGACTGATAATGTGTCTGTCACTGACAAAAATTCCACGGTGTTCATTTCTGTTCCCACACTGCAGATGTTTCAAAAGGTAATCGTCAGAGATTGTATTAATACTTATTGGTATCATGTACCTCTTGAATTGCACTCAAACTTTTGTCATCAACAAATTCAGCTCTCCGAGTATCTGCACAAAACTATGACGTGCTGAGGACTTATGAAGGTTACAATAGGGCCAACCGACAGTTTTATAAAAATATAATCGCTATGTCATGGTGTTGAAATTGCATGCTAGGAGAAAATACAATTAGCGAGATATCACTTGCAAAATAAAGCATTGTATCTGAATTCAAACTAATAATACAGAATATCTCGAAAGTGATTAACGGTACAAAAGTGTTTGCATCGCATAAATTCTATATTTTAACGCTTCTACCTAGTTACTTTAATAAATACTTCCTATCGCTTTTAAGGTTTACAGATTAGAAAATAACTCACATTAAAAGGATTTTACTCCTATTTAAAGAGAATTCGAAATTCACATTTTACTCGCAATGTAAATACGTTAACATACGGTTCCGAAATATGGACAGTGGCGAAGAACCAACGCAAACAACTAGAATCAGCAGAGATGAGATTTTTGAGAATCATGGCGGGTTATAAAAGAATATACCACGTAAGAAACGAAAAAATAAGAGAAGAGCTTGGGATTTTTAATTTAAACAGTAAAATAATAAAGAACAAAAATAAATGGAAAAATCATATTTTAAGAAAGGACGCAGAACGACTTCCAAAAAGAGTTTTAGATTATATGCCGAAGGGAAAGAGAGATGTGGGACACCCAGCTCTGGAAGGATCAGAGGGTCTTGAAGAGAACGGAACGAGTCACGTGGCCCAATCCTTGAAGATGGAATGTAATCATTTCTTAGTACTAGCCGTATATATTCTAAGATTTTTTTTTATAAATAGAGTCAAGATGAAAAATTCAATTCCATGGCCGGGATTTGAACCATGGATCTCCTGGTTTCCTTCCAGTCGCTCTAACCCATTGAGCTACCATGAGTTTACCCGGTAAACTAATTCCCATCAATTAAACTAATTTCCATCGATTAACTAAAATAATAAGAGTTAAATGATGAAGCCTGGGACTCAAGTACTTACGACAGTAATGCCCGATTTCACCAACATGTTTTTTTTTGTTCCATTTATACCCCGCCTTTAACTGCTATGGTCATATCGGCGGCCGTTCTCCTTTGGAACATACTGAAGGTGTTAACTCGTTATCTTTGGTTTTTAATCATTATATCACGCACACATTCACACTCTCATTCATACTTCCAGACTCCAGGGAAGATGGGGAATTATCTTGGTCGGAGAAAAATCTCCACCCCCACCGCCGGGAATCGAACCCGGGACCCCTAGCACAGCAGGCAGGTGCTCTACCGACTGAGCTACGAGGCCAACCAACAGATGTTAAATTCGACGTTAACAAGTGTAACGTAACAATTGTCACAACGCTAAAACTAATGTTAAATTTCTTACATTTCACCAAACTGTTTTCTTAAAATGTTAACAAACCTGTGTTAACGCCAAGGAACTTGTAAATATCACAGCTATAAAAGGTTATGGTTGATTTTCTGAACGTTCTCCGATGCGTTTTTGTTTTCATTTTCGTCTGCACAAATGGCGGATGAACAAAATCATAAATAAAGCCGTGAGACAAATTTCTGATCGATGGAGAAAGAATTATTAATTGAAATGGTGACGAAGTGTAAGGATATCGTGGAAAATAAGAGGACGGATGCAGTGAATGTAAAAGAGAAAGATGTCGCGGGGAAAATATTGGAAACGAATTTAATTCAAATGCATGTGTCACTACTACAAGCACCAAACAACTTGTCAGTATTACGTCAATTTAAAACGAGGTGCGAAGAACAAGTGCCTTAACGTTTCAAGACGGGAGGTGAACAATGTATTATCCATATAATTCAGTGAATTATAAAATCGCAAAGTTATTAATACTTGAAACAAAGGCGAGATCGGCATATTCCTTTCGATGTATATTCTGACTCATTATTACGTAAATTTAAATCGAGGCGCGAAGAAGGGCAAGTGACTTGAACGTTTCAAGAGGGCAGATGGACAATGTATTATCCACATAATTCAGTGAATTATAAAATCGCAAGGTTACTAATACTTGAAGCTAAGGCGAGATAGTCATATTCCTTTCGATGCATGTTCTAACCTCTCTTGTACTTCCGCAGTAACCTTCATAGCAACATGTTTCGACAGTCTATACCTCCGTAAAACAGTTTTCTTCGGATAGTTCCGCAAAATTAATTCTCCTCATACACCGTACTCTATTATGAATGCCATTTAGACGGTCTTAAATATAGCAATTCGACATCAACAGCTGAGTTCATGCTCGCCATCTTGACTATTTACTTGTTAAGGACTTAACATTAGAAATTCGGCTTGTTAGTTTAACATGAGATTTAATATTTGTGTTACGCTAACACTTGTTGGTGAAATGCAATTTTTGTTTTAAATATTGCTAAACTCGTGTTAAGTCTTAAGATTTGTTGGTGAAATCGGGCATAAGTCGCCACAAACGGTGTATCTCGAATGCGAGAGCCCCTAGTGGTCTACCAGGGAAATATACGTGTCAAATGGAGATTTTAATGTCAGGACGGCACGTTGGCCATGGTAGCTCAATGGGTTAGTGCGACTGAACGGAAAACAGGAGATCCGTGATTCAAATCCCGGCCAAGGCATTGAATTTTTCAAGATGACTCCATTTATCAAAACTCTTAGCCTATACACGGCTAGTGCGAAGAAATGATTAATTTCCATCAATTAACTACAATACCAAGATAAGTGTTTAACTGATTTCTATTTTCTAGTTGTGACATATACACACATAAACTTATGCATACACAGACGTTTTTCTAACGTTGCTTTATTGGGTTCAGGGGACCTCAAATCGCTTATTTCTGGTGATAAAGGGGTATTCTTTTAAAATTTCAAGTTAGCGACGAAGCATACCTTAGAATGGGCTAATATTGGCAAAACTTTAGAGTTGAGTAAGCTTTCGGGCTTTATCAGAATTTATATTGTTGTGGATTACATTTTGTCTATATATTGCCGCTTACTGACAAACGAAAATCGGAAATGAGGGAGATTTCATCGGATATCGCCAAAATGACCAAGATATGACAGAAATATTCTAAACAAGGCGTAATACAATCAGAATTTTAGAGGCACTTTTGTAAACAGCTAAATATGAGAAAAATATGTGTAATATAAAGGATATTTAAGGAGGAAAACTTTTTTCTAAAGCTTCATATGGTAAATTCGGAAATGCTGGAGTTGAGCACCAAGTCACGTGTAATGCTTAACTAACTTTTAGATTTATTGTTACAGAAACATTCACACACCCACACCCACACACACGCTCACGTGCACACGTACACGCACACGCAAACCCAGACGGCCCACCTCGGTAGCGTGGTGGTAGCATGTCTGCCTTACGTTCAAGGGGTCCCGAGTTCGAATCTTGGTCAGGGTGAGTTACCTGGATAAGGTTCTTCCGGGGTTTTCCCTTATCCTTCAAGGCGAATGTCGGGTAACTCTAAGCTCCTTGGACCCTGGACTCATTTGAGCATCATTTCACCCAATTCATTCACCGTCCGATATGACTTAACGTTGGAGGACTTAAATTACAAAGAAAAAAAACCCAGACGCACACGCAGGAACACGCGCATTCAAACACACACACACATACGCACGTGGACGCATGCACACACAGAGAGCGTAGCGTAGACGTTGATAGCTTTTTGGAATATGTTTTTCTTTTTTGACTCTCAGTTCTGAGAGCATGTTATTTTATAAAGTATCAATATTGAATATTTTGGGGTGGAATAAAAAACACGTCCTCTACCTCTCCTTTATGGTAGAGAAACAAAGTGCCGAGATTTCAAAATTTATTAATGTCACACAGAAACCAGTTTTCTTTAACAGAAACCAGGAAGATACATAGTTTCAAAATTCTGTTACAATCTCGAGATACCTAGGGTTCATACTTATTGCAACTTAAACATGTAAGCTATTTCCATTTTCCAGAGTAGCAATGCGGTCTCTCTCTACAGTTGAGATACCGTATCAAGAAATCAACAAAGAGATATCTCTGAACAGCATAACCCAAAACTAAAAATAATACCTGCCAAACAGCAAACTTGGCACTTAACTTAGGTTTCCTTTATGATTCATAGCCAAAACTTGAAGTATATAATTCCGTTCTAACACATTATATGCGAAACATTTTAATTCTCCTTAACGTTTCTATAAAACTTGTTCAGTTAACTGGGGGGGGGGGGGGTTATTGGATATCAAACAGTTGAACAATGTGCTGGTTTTATAAACTTTTTATCGTCAAGCTGATTACAAGCCCGTGCATGTGCAGAAGTCATATACTCCCACACTGGCTCAATTCTCTGACAGTACCAGCTGCTGTTTCAAACATTACATTCCTCGATACATAGCTCTTAAAGTTGGCAAATCTCCACTAGTACTACCAGGTGTATGTCATATAGTTGAGAAAAGCTGAAACTGATCATGAAGCTTTGCTTTCGATTTACAAGTACCTCTATAACTTCTCGTAATATACATCCGATTTAAATAATCCTCATACATATACTCAAATTGTAATTAGCACTATACCAGGTGAGTCAGCTGCCCCTATTTATTCTTATCTATTTAACCTGCAGTTTACACTCTAATGTGAAAACTTTGAGCTTTTTAGCATAAAAAGACGTTACTACCACTCTGCCCTTCTGTTCGGTAATATACGCATCCAGCATCTGAATGAGGACCTAGAAGCTGAGAAAGGCTTAAATAACTGATGGTTTTTCATGCATATAATGCTAGCAAGGTGACAAATGAATGTTTTCCCAAAGAGCGACACAGAATACGTGGCAGCTGGTCGACTGGGCTAGCTTGCTGGAATATGGTGATACAAAGGCTAAGTTTGAAACTACATCACAGTTCTTTTTTCTTTATTCGAGTCTTCTTCATTCTCTTTATATTAGTTCCTAATACATTTAATACTGCTACCGGTTCTCTTTTGAGCCAAAGACATAATAATTACAATTCGATAATAAAGGATCTTCAGTAATTAGCTCACCATATAAGTTGTGCCGAGCTCACCCTATTGGCAGGTGAGAGAAGAGGCCCTTGCCTTCTGAAGGGTAACTACGGGTTATCTTTATATTTTATCATTTATCATTTATGACCCTTATAATCTGTATCATGCGTGGTGTTTTGAATCATATTACATACCTGGCTTTCAGTTTTTAGAAACATATCGAAGACATCAAATCTAGCAGGTTTCGTTTCATGCTTAAATCATATGTTTCACATTCATTTGTGAAACGTCTAAAACTTGGTGGAATGAATTAAGCACAATACCGTCCATAATAATTGCAAGAGGCGATGTGGACTATTTTGTTTTTGATTTGTTGGAATTATGTTTCTTCTTTCTTCTTCTTTTTTTACTTTACGTCCTCCAACATCAAGTCATAACGGACCATGAATGAAAGGATGAAATGATGCTCAAATAAGCCCGGGACCCATAGATCTTAGAGTTACCCGACATTTGTCTTTAAGGATAAGGAAAACCCCGGAAAAGCCTTATCCAGGTTACGAGATTCGAACTCGGGACCTCTTGAACGTGAGGCAGACACGCCACCATTTAGGCTACCGAGGCGGGCTGTTTGATTCGGTGTCTTAGTCTTGTGAGAAGATATGTTCCAGGTTAGTTAACTGTCCAGTGTGAGGCCGAGGTGACTGACTGCCTGAGCGGTGGGTATAGAGGTTGTATTTTGTTTTATTACAGGACACTAATATGCAGTGTATACTGTTGCAGACTATTTTTCATATGGATTATTTAACTCATTCATATTACCTGCATCTCCAACACAATCACTGCTCTATTTGCACAGCAGAAAAACCTCACTAAGTTGGTTTCTAACTGCATACGGCATGTGGTCTGCTGCGGTGCATTGCGAAATCCGGGCTTCGATTGACACCACTGCACTGCACTTCATCCAGGCATGAAACCTGGATTGAAATTATGATGTCGGTGCAGGATTCTGTCAGTAATGCCTAGATCTTGCGGTTGAAACTGGCATCTTATATTTTGGCTGTGGCCTTCTGATACCACAGCATTTCCTGAACAGGAATTTCAACGTAGGTTTAGGTATGAGAGGTTTGATATTTGCTCTGTAAGGATGGTTATGTATAACACCTAGCATGTCAACAAAGGTCTTAGAAGTTTTTAAAGGTTCTTATAAGCACCAAATGTTATAATTTTAAGCATTAATTAACCTGTTGAAAGCAGTATGCAAAATACAAGAGGATGGACTTGTTGGGCGGGCATAATAAAATGCGTTATACCAAGATTACAGTATGAGCATATTTCATCTATGATTATCTAGTTAGAAAAGTTCTAAGGAATCACTCTGAGTGAAAGGAAATATAAAGGTCCACAATTAAAATATGTATGAGAGGAATTGTGTTTAAACTAGTCTACGTAACAAATTCCAGTATTATATGCTAACATGCCTGAGATAATGTGATAATTCATTGTATTACATCGCTTGTTCCTATGATATCAAACTAGACTGAGTACAGATGCTAAATATTATTTTCAATTATAGTAGAACTCAATTACCTGGAATAATTGGATCGGAACCAATACGGATAACTTCATCAATAATAAAATGCCACTGATATGAAGTTAAATTTCTTTCCTATAATGTAATGATTTAAAAAAACAGTGCTTACATTGTACACTGTAATGAAGTTATGTAACATGTCACTTGATTTTAGAAGGATAAAGCTTTGTATTGCAATAACTGTTAAAGACAACCAACTCGTAGATTTAATAAAGTAGTTTTAGGAATAAACTTCAGGGGGAAATGAAATGAAATGAAATGTGTAGGTTTTAACACCCGCTTTTACTATATACGGCACCACAGGCGGTGAAATTGACGGTACATGAGATGAATATTGTCGCGGTAACGGGCATTGAAGTTTCGGCTCAAATAGATAATAGATGGATAGGTTTCACGTAGATAACGAACGTGTGTAAACAGATAGTGCCGGCAAGCAAGATAACTGAGGCAAAGGCCTCACCAGCGTAGATTAAGTTACGTTTCTCCAAGGTGATACGATGTTCGAATTATGTAACTAGATGCCTTGTTTTCGAGAAACGTCTAGTGATTGACAGAACAGTCTGGTAATAATGAATGGAAATGTACAAGGGATTGTTACACGCTAGCAGGACAGTTGTAGTTGTGAGACAGTTGTTGTGAAACCAGACAGCTTTAAGTGTTATTGTAATAAGAGCGAATGATTTAATCTGCTGTCACTTGTCATCGACCTTGGTAAACTGATGGTGTACGTAATGCAATGCTACTGTAATCTGTAAGAGTATAAGAGATCTTTAATTTCTGCAACTCGGCCTTTTAATTCTACGAACCCACAAAGCTACAATATGGAGCACCGTTGGAATGAGATGGCGGGGGAAAACCGGAGGTTCTGGAGAAAACCCGCCCCAGCGCCCTGTCGCCTACCACAAATCTCACTTTGCGGTCGCCTAGGATCGAACCCGGGCCGCCTTGGCGAGAGACAAGCGGTCTAACCACTGAGCCACTGCGCGGCCACTTCAGGGGGATCTGGATAACTGAATTTTTACTGTACTTCACCTTTTCAGTTAATTCTCAATGCACGGAAGAAATTTTAATCATATCATCTGCCTGATTCTTATTAATTTGCAACGTTGAAAAATATTATTAGAACAGAAATCGTTTTATCGTGTGCAGTTAAAGGTTTTAACGTACAAAAGAGCTATTTATTTTCCTCTTACTTTTGGCTCGATGTTTTCTCTCTGAACTGCTGAATCTGCAAAGGCAGTTAATTCTGAAAAATGAATGCCCATATGTGTTCATGGTCAATTTCCATTTATCTTATAGGAATAAGAAAAGCTGTAAACATCCCAGCAAATCACTTCAATTGCATTCGAGCTGTAGGTGGAAACACTGTTCCTATAATGCACAGATATTTTGCTGAAGATAAATGCTTTACCCTTGATTGGTTTTTGTTTGTCATGAATTTTTGTGGGCTTAACCTTATGTTATCGATCCCTTTATTCCCTCAAATTAATGACTGTACATACTAAAAAGAACTTTATTAAAGGCTAACAACATTTTTCAAACTTTAAAGGTGAAGAATTTAATATTTTGGGGAAGAACTACGTAAAACTTTATGAAATGTTAGCTTTATTAACCTCTATTTTTCCATTTTTATGATGCTCCTAGAAAGCCTTATTTTCTTATTTAGAAGTAAATCAGTTTTCATGACACTTTTGCTTATTTATTTGCAGATTTCAGCAATAGCTCTGAAAATTCAAACAGATAGTGACGAATACAAATATCTAAAATGGTTAGGGTAGCAGAAATGAATTTCACATTAGTTTAATAAGATTTAGCTTTTTTGTAGAGAGGTTTTGTGAATATCTTACAGTTTACCAATTATAAAAGTTATTCATAGTGTAGACGACTCTGCGCGTTATTTCTAGTAAATTAAAAATATATTTTTTTTTCAAATATACTGACGATCTGATATTTTAATATTGATTATTACTTACATGTTTGAGAAAATGAAGGATGACGCATATTTTTGCATCTGAAGAGTAGTTTGTATTATTTATTTATTATCCAATTTTTTATACTTATTTTACCCAAAGGTATATTAGGAATATAGTTTTAAAAATTTATGAATATAATACAGTTTACAAAAACCATAACAAATTTGATATCAAGCTGACAAACAGTAAACATCAAGGTGAATCATTTAGCTTAAGAAATATTTTGTTTAAGAAAGCCATGAAGTATTGGTAAGTTTTATAATTCATCAGAATATGTGTAAGTGGTTTTGATAAAGTGTAACCTAAGGATTGAAGCAATAATTCAAGGTCGTATCTTTCATAACAGAAAAACGGGCAATCAAATAAAATGTGAGGGACATCTTGAAGATGATTTTCACAAATACTATCACATGTGGATTTGATTTTGAATCGAAATAAGTAAGCTAAAAATTTGCAATATGCAGTTAAGAATTGAGTGAGAACATAGGATTAACCAATTTACATATATGTCTGTTAGAAACTGTTGGGAAATATAAATCCTTAGTCAAAGCACCACAATCACTTTTTAACCAGTATTCATTCCAGTCGTTTATGATAATCTCCTTTAATGTTTGCCTCACATAAGAAATAGGGCATAGGGTGTATATCTCTGGAAGATCTGAAGTCGCAGCTCTCTTTGCAAGGTCATCTGCACGTTCATTTCCGGCAATCCCTGCGTGTCCTCTGACCCATTTAATACCCGGTAGTTTGGATTAGAATAATGTTTTAAAAACTTTGCCGTGTTTCAGAGGATACGTAGGTAATTAAAATAAGAAGTACAGTAGCTAATCAACTACTTGTTGTGCAGTTGTGATGTTCATACATACTTTTTATACTTTTTTTGGTTCAAAGGGCCTGAAAACCAAAAGCTAAATTATTCAGCATTTATACTCCCTATGTTGCAGTCTCCAAAAGCCGCGAAGATTTTGAAACGTTTAGATGGCAGTTTGTTCCTTCTGGTTTCCTACCTGCCCTATTTCTGATCCCACGAGTAATGATTTACAACAGACGTGTTTGCTGTAGAAGTTGAACATTATTTGGTCCCTTATAAATATTAACATTTTTAAGGTACAAAATATTAAATCATCATTGCACGATTTCGGTTCAAAAGAGAATACTACCATTTTTTGTTATATTTGAAAACCGGATAATCAAAGATAGATATTCAGTACCAATATAAGTGGTCTAAGTTTAAACTTTGATACCAATGGTTAATGACACTTACAGGTAAAAATTATGACGAATTAACATTAGCCTATTCCTTATTCGCATTTAATTTTTATCGACTATGTTTAAAACTTTATTCTGTCCGATTGATATTAAGATAAAATATTTCTAGATGTGTTTATGGCATTGTGTTATAAAGAATTTAAAAGAGGAATGAATAAACGTGAAGCCTTAAAATGCATATAAATAAAAACGTATGTAACAGATGCCCGATGGCGACGATGATATGCAGCACATTGAGTACCCCGAAGCAGTCATTTCTAGCAAGATTCCATATGTTGCTGATGAGATGATGCAGGTGTTATGATGCACCAAGTTGTGACATTATTTGTAGCTCCAGTGTGTATGAAGTCTTATCTCGGACGTAGTATCGGATACTTGGATTTCGAAACTTAATGTTAGGGAAATGAAGTTGAAGAAATTCTCTTTAAGTCAAATCCGAATTTAACTCAATTTGTATTTGAAATCAACACTATTATAAAAATTTAAAACAATATATTTTCCCTTTCATAAATGATTAATACAACTTAACTTCTCTGATTATTAACCATATTTTTTTCAGACCAGAAGCACTTCTTCCCTTTGAAATCAAGATGCAAAACACATCTACAGCCCGGCCGCTCTATCTCCGGCTCTAACATTTAGTGGCTGCAGGAGGTGGAGGGGGAAGGTTAATAGTACCAACATATAATACCGAGTAATTGAAAACATATCTTCAGAATTATCCTTATAATGAGAGTATAGGATTATATTAGCTTCAAAACATTGAAATACAACTTTAATTTCATTATCATACAAGATATTCTTTAGAACATCACTCTATTCGAATATTTCGTTCACACCTTTCACGCACACCAACTGCTTCTGTTGGTGATACTGGTAGTCTGTACATCCGGTGTCGTGGTTAGGAAGTTAAAAATGTCTGCTAGCACCAATCAGCGTTGTCGCTGCTAGGCATGGCTTGCAAATCCAGCACCGTGTTGCCGCTGCAATTTTGTGTGGACCACGTGGGTTTTAGTTGCTGTTGGATCCCGCGATGGTGGTTTGTTTAATTTTTTGTGTGTGCGTGAATTCCGATCTGTAGCGTCTGTAAGTCTTATCATTATCGCTATTATAGTAATATGGCTACTGGTTCGTCAGAATTCAAGAAAAAAATCGGCTCTTATAAGAGCCAAACCCGTGCATTTATATTCAGGCTACGTGAGTACTTCGAGAAGGAGCGGGACAATGGTGGACCTCTACTACCTGTTACCAAGGTGCTGGAGAGAGTTTGTGACGCCTTGAAGGTGGGAAGAATGTGACCAAGGAAAAGTGCCAGCTGATATAAGTTCGCCGTCTGCAGTTCTGCGTACACCGGGAAAGCAAATACAACGAGGCAGAATTAAAGCTTTACTTGATGCTTTTCAAAAGGAAGCTATAAGGCGACATGTATATCAATATTATGTGAGAAAGGAATTTCCCACTCGTGCGAAGTAGCTTTTTGTTATTTCTTTTCCAGTAAATGGTATATTGTCTCCATATGCAAAAATTCTGGGACCATGTATATACACGTTGACCACGTACATTTACGAAGTTACTATCTGCAAATGCGTGAAATATTTAAAATACAATGTTCCTCTGCTTGAAATTCCCGCTAAAGAACTGGCAACAGCGCGCCTCCCCCTCTCGAGAACTGTCAGAGCCGGAGATAGAGCGGCCGGACTATAACATATATCTAACTTGTACTATACTCTTGCTTCTACTCACGTTGGTAAATAATTATAACTGTTCTAATTCTTTTTATTTATTTATTTATTTATTTATTTATTTATTTATTTATTTATTTATTTATTTATTTATTTATTTATTTATTTATTTATTTATTTATTTATTTATTTATTTATTTATTTATTTATTTATTTATTTATTTATTTATTTATTTATTTATTTATTTATTTATTTATTTATTTATTTATTTATTTATTTATTTATTTATTTATTTATTTATTTATTTATTTATTTATTTATTTATTTATTTATTTATTTATTTATTTATTTATTTATTTATTTATTTATTTATTTATTTATTTATTTATTTATTTATTTATTTATTTATTTATTTATTTATTTTGTTTTATAATTTTACGTCCTCCAACGTTGTCATATCGGACGATGAATGGAATGGGTGAAATGATGCTCACATGAGTCCCGGGTCCATAGAGCTTAGAGTTACCTGACATGCGTCTTTCAGGATAAAGGAAAATCCCGGAAAAAATCTTATCCAGGTAACTTACCCTTACCGAGATTCAAACTCGGGACCTCTTGAATGTAAGGCAGACATGCTACCACCACGCTACCGAGGCGGGCATTCTGTTTACTACCTGCTTTTTGCTGAATACATGCAGCATTCTGCACGCGAGTCACACACGTGTCTGTTCCCTTTGTGGTCACCATGCAAAATATGCTATCTTGTTCTCTTCAGTTATTGACTCTTTTACCTTATCACCATGGTAACTGAATGTTCTAATCGACATCACTTATTCCTGTGGCCAATACATTAATTTTGTGTTACATAATTTTCTGATTTTCCAAATATAAGAATCATTATTATGAGTTTCTTTTATAATTTTATCGTTCTATTTAATTTATCATATTTACCATTCATCTAGATTGGATATTAACATTCATTTTCACCTTTTTGTGACCTACTCTATTCATTCATGGCCATCTATAACTCATTAATTCAAAACAAATCTCTCAGCACTTTACATATATCAATATGAATCATAAATAAATAAAACTGATAAATCTCTGGCACTTGAATTATTAACATATGCATCACGTATATATACTTTGAAAGTGGCTTATTTAAAATAAATTATCTTCCTTAAGCAGACCTGAATATTTTCTGTATTAAGATGCTGTCTATCCCTTATGGTTTTTACAAATTATACAAAAGTTTTCGGAATGAAGAGAATTTCATTAATTTGAACATTACGAGGAAACTTAATAAATACTGTTGGAGATAATTTTGTGCAAACCAAACGTTTTGAAATATTTTTTCACGTACGGCGTGATACGATTTTCTTGTATACTTTGTGTTACATGTTTGGAACATTCTCAGCTCTAATATCACATTTGCTATTCATGCAAAGGTTTTTTCTGGATTATGTATAAATTTAAATAATATGGCTTCAGGTGGCCTCAAAACATGTATTTCGGTAGTGAGAAGTTAAAGGGAAATATATAGCATTGGAAATTAACAGCTATATAGAAAAGGAGAAAATCTTCGAAGGTATTTGATAAAAATGTATTTATTGTTCAGTTCATGTAAGAAGCTATATGTGGAGATGAAATAAAATGTCCGTAATGTAGACTGATTGTTCAATACATTATTTACTATGAGTTAAAACATCGATATTTTATTTTAATCCTGATTTAAACTTTAACTTACTTTGAAAGACTTGTGAAGGGTTTAGTGCATAATATTATTCCTATACTATCACTATATGTGGTATAAGGGAAAGAAAGGCGGTGGTGCTGTAAGGCTGGGTAGTTTAATGGGAGGTAGCTTGGCCGACTTCCGAGTCGATCGAACGTGATAGATATCTTGGTTCTGTGCCAAGTTGCACCCGATTTGACACGAGTAGCCAGCTATCTCTAATTGGGACACAAGTAAGCTGTCATGTCCCCCTTGTGAACTATTAATTGATTCTAATGCCCTTTATAACGTCCCTTACTTCACTTTATATACCACTTTATTACATACTGCTTTTCAGTAAAATATTGAAATCCAATTGTACCATTTCAGAGTTAAGATTTTGAGTACATGCCGGAGATATTGGATAAGCTGAAATGGAACTGTAGACTATTAGTCTCATAAACCTTTACCAAGTCTTCAGCAAACTAATTTTAAGGACGTGCATTCCTGCATCTATTTCACGTTAACCGACGAAAACATGCAGAAATGGTTTTGTTACATCATTTTTCCTGGCAGGAACAATGGAAAAATGGAATATAGAAAATAAATATTTTAGCTTTTGTTTGCTATATGGTTACTTTAAAATTAAATTTCATTACAGAACAAGAAGGGGGCCTTTATTCGCATTTGATAAAAGTATAACAATAAGTAACGAAAAATGTTTAGGAAATAATTAACTTCAAAAATTTATTTGACATCGATCTTGTGTTTTAAGGGGACACGTGGTTCAATATGCAGAGCAATATCTAACTGGTCACTTACTTCAAACTATTATCGTTATTTTTGAAATTCGAGAGACTTATTAAGCACTGTTCGTTATAATTACCACGAACTTTGCAATATTTTTCTTTCATAAGAATTTAAATAATGAACCAACATAATCTAACCTGACAGTTTAAAGCTTAAGAAATATTTTATCAATGATTATTTAAGATATGGATTTTAATGTTTGTGCATAGTTTCTTTAGAGCATATGTAATAAATCCCTGTAGACAAATTTTACTGCAGTAATTATTCTTTTAAATAACGTTAATTTTAGCTGCTCACATGTTGTGAAAAAATCACATGTTTATCCAAGCTACATTTCTGAAATGAGTGGTTAGTGAGAAACATCTGCAGGGAATGGTCCATCAATTATTGGAACAGAAGTATACCTGGTTTCCTTTATTTAACTCTTGCACTTTTTATGAAAATGTTGCTTATATAGAGAAAATTAACTTACAAAAACAAGTTTTAAAGCTTACGAAGTATGCCTACACGTATTTTGAGCTTTTAAAGGTACTGATAATATAACAAGCATTATTTATTGCACAGGAGAGAATGGAAATATCATTTGATCTGTATAATTTTCGTCACAATCAAATACTGCCACCTAAACATTTTCCCAATTTTTATTTGGTAACTATTCAGGTTATCTTCTGTGGCAGAAGAAACAAGTTCACTTCTACACACACACATGCTGCCGTTTAGCGTTTCTTCAACTTTTTGAATGATTGCCGCTTAAGCGAGGTATTTTGAAGAAGTTAGGGCCGTGTAAAATTGTAATATTCACTCACACACCAGGAAGAAACCCACGTCATTGAGGAAGTATATTCGCAGAAAATTAATAATAGTGCTCTGCGAAAACTCCTCACGGCGTAGATCGATTCCAGCCTCAGTTAATTGACATCACGAACAAATAGAAAAGTATTGTGTTTTAATAAGTACCGACACGCCGCTGGAAAATTCTGTGAAATGGAGTATTTCGGTAAAGATTAGATTGACTCCCATAAACGTTTTCAACGTAGGCCAGTGATAATTGAGAATGCACTAGGAGGTAAAACAGAAGTACAGGAGAAAGGCGTGTCATCTTTATTACCAGCTTGTATCTCCTCGACCTGATAATATTTTCGCTGTGGTCGCGCTGCTCGAACCGTTACCATGGTTTATCTTTCTTAATAGAAACCTCTCAGATAAGGCATTGATTATTTTTAAGGGTGATAGGGGAACTGCTGCGCTACTCGGCCTTGTGCTAGGAACCAATGAAGGCATCACTTCAGCCAATGGAATTCACAGGAATCACAAATGGCAGATATATGTCCACTCCACGTGGAGTAATCAGTGCGTTATCTGAGAAGTATCACCAAAGATGAATCCATGCTAACGGTTTGAGCAGCACGACAATACCACTTAACACCGTAAGCAATAGTCTCTATATTGAGATAATTTCATCCAGGGTAGTACAATACATAGAACGATAATCTACGAGATAGTCGTCCGGACCGAAAGGGACATGAGGCAACAACGTCTAGCCAGGCTGCAGGCTGCAATCACAGGTAACTTTCGAGGCGCACCAACCAACCCATCGTCTCAAAGAACACAATTTGTGTTACGTATATTTCATATGAAGATAATTCCAGATATATTGCTTGCTATTAGTTTCAATTTTAAAGTGTTGTGCTTTTCTAAAATGTAAAATTCTTGCTGATTAATTGTAATCTTGGCCATGCAAAGGAAACGGAATTTCAAAGACATTACAGAGCGACCAGATTTTAAAATATTTTACTCGCACTAATGCTTGAGTATTACCCTACTGCAATTGTACCTACGAGGAAAAATTTAAAAGTTATTTATTAGGATTATCAATAACTACATAGGACATGTAACAAGTTTGTTGAACAGATATAGAAAATTATGTAAATGTAGAATATCAGACATTGGTTTTACTGCTTTCAAATACTGCCCCATACAATGTAATGTTTTCCTAAAAATTAATACTTTACAATTAACCGCTTTAAATTATACAGCTCTGTCGTTACCTCGTTTTCGGGGAGAAAATAAAACATTACCTAAATATTATTTTGTTTAAAAAATCAGATAAGAGGAAATTTACTGTTTACAATGTCATTACTAAACATTTTGTCAAAAATGCATATTAAAAATCTTGCCATGAACAAGAAGATATGAAAACGGCAAGTCTAATCGTTTGGAAAAATTTAATAAGGAGAACTTACCTATTGGAAAAAAGAGTTCTAAAAATTATAATACTAAAGTAAGACTGTTTCTGACTTAATGCTGTTTAAAATGCATTTAACATATGCACAAGCCTACTTTGACCTTAAAATCTAATTTAATATTCCAATTTTTTTAGATCTTCATTAAACAGTGCAATTGTGTAATAATCTAGTTTTCATGGAAATAGCTTAATATATAACGCGGGGCTCCGAAGGTCCCTTGCTTCATTTAAATGTTGCAATATATGAACGAATGCACCTACTGTCCACCAACGCAAAATAAGTCCCTGAAACGAATGTGCCATTCCCTACCACCCTTACACAGTGAGAGAAGAACAGCAAATGTGTGTCACAGAACGTATGCTCACAAGGAGTAGAAACGTTAAAAAAACATGCGCCCTATTCTCCCTAAACCGAGAAGATTTATTCACGAAAGTAGAAAACATCAGAATTTTTTCCAGTGGTCTGTAACTGTACTGACATGGGGTGTCATAAACTTATATATTGATGACATGTATTTCTTCGTTAGTAATTTGTGGAATATTGCTTTATCAGTGGAAGGAGACATTAGTATTTAGTCCTGAATACAATACGGTACTCATTGGTATTGGACACATTGGTTGCTGTTAAAGTAATACTTGTACTGTTTATAAAGAACTCTTAGAAGTACGGTTCTCTTGCACAAAACGTCATTGTCGACGAATAGTTACCACATTTTGCTGTCTATGTTATTTTGGATTAAACCATCAAAGCCAAACTAGCATGACAAAAACATTCTGTTTGAGTGGTGCAGATCTGTTTTGTACCAGCAATATGGAAATTTATTGTGGACAGCAACTGGACGGGCAACATTTGCAAAAATATTCCGCAGAGACTGTAGTGCTAAGACTAACTGAACCAATCTATGATACTGGCAGAAATATTGCAGCAGATGATTGGTTCACTAGTGTCCCACGGATGCGCAAGAACAACCTTCTTCGTCACTACAGTACACAAGAACAAAAAGGAGTTGCCCAGTAACTTCAATTCTTCAACAGCTCGCAGCCAACACGAAAGCGTAATTTGGCTTCACAAAAACTAAAACATTTGTCTCATATTTTCCAAAGAAAGGGTAAAATAGTACTTTTGATCTCATAGTACGTCGGACCAACTGTCAGAGGGTTCCGAGGAAAAGCCTGAAATAACCATACATTACAACGATAGTAAATTTGGAGTTGACGTAGTAGATAAACTGTGTGCTACTTGAATGAATTAAAGAGAATAGTAAATTTGGAGTTGACGTAGTAGATAAACTGTGTGCTACTTGAATGAATTAAAGAGAATGTTGAGCCTTTTTGGTTCCTTACACGAAGGCCACATTTTGGGCCTATTGTGGTCTCTTACTGGACTGCTTATTCAAGTCCCGTGACCTCCAAAAAGGACAGGATAAGTCTTGAATGAGCACTCCTTATATCATCTGGTCGCAGTTTGAGCGGGTTAGTATCTGTTTTGACAGCCAGGCTGCCCTGAAGCCACTATGTGCTAGCAGAACATGGTATAGCTTGGTACGAGAGTGCCAAGAGGCCTTGAATATTCCTGTTCTAACCGACCAGTACAGTTCTGCTGGGTTCCTGGGCACGCTGGGATCAGAGGAAATGAACTAGCTGATAGGCTAGCAACAGAGGGCTCGGTCAACGCGTTTATTGGTCCGGAACCTGTCCTTGGTATTACCCCAAGAAGGGAGAAACTTGATTGAGTATCACTTCAACATGGCACTTCATGGCGTAATCTTACCACCGCTACGCAGGCTCGGTCGAGGGACATAGCAAGAAGAACAGCAGGATTCTGCTAACCTTTAATCGGGTACCACCTAGAATTGTTGTTTGCCTTTTGACAAGGCACAACATCCTAAAGAGACACCTGCATGTGATGAAGCTTAGTGCAGACCCCACATGCAGGAAGGGTGGTGGAGAGGATGAGTCTTCTCTACATATTTTGTGTGAATGCGAAGCACTTGCTACACTTAGACACTTTGTTCTGGGCTCAGAAAAACAGACCTAAATAAAGTCAAAAAAGGGGACACAAAGACAAAATTAAAAGAGAAAGATATACAGGCGTATAATCACATAAATATTGCGCAGGCCTCCAAGGCCCCGCGCGACCAACAGTATTCTGCCGATGTGCGCGCCTAACCGAGGGTTAAATCCATATATGAACTGATTTAAATGCTGTTAAAGTTATAAAGCTTTAATTTAATGGTGTTAAATGCATATTAATAAATTTGGTAACTTTGTTTGGTCATTTACGTCCTCCAACGTTAAGTCATTGCGGACGATGAATGGAATGGGTGAAATGATGCTCACTTGAAACCATGGTCCATAGAGCTTAGAGTTATCTTATCTTTCAGGATAAGGCAGATACCTCACCCTGACCAAAATTCGAACTCAGGACCTCTTAAACGTAAGGCAGACACGCTACCATCTACGCTACCTTTGGCCCTCTTTCACAGATACATATATGGCGATGATTAAACAAACATAAACCAGTTTTGCACACTACAAATGTGTCTCTTCTCTCTAGATCCATTTTGAGCATGCCAAACACTAACTTATTATCATTGTGTGAACGTGCAAACGAACATAGTCTGTTATAGCACGTTTTAATGCATAATGAATTACCATAAGCAAACTATTAAAGCTTTTATTGCATAATTATAAGCATTTATTTTATATATGCTAAGTTGTTTGGGGATTTATGAGGTACATTACTCCTAACGTCAGTAAAATCATATTATACACGCCGAATAGGCCTTTGTAGTAAAATATTTCAACAATAAGGAATTCTGAGTTAATAAAGTCGGCATAATAATCCATTTACAAATTTTTTTGCATAACATAGGAAATTACGGACGGTATAAAATGTCCAAAGGTTCAGTGAGCCGATGATAAATGTGTTACATTTGTTTGAAAATTAAATTTTCAGTTCATACTGTGTAGCATATTAGGCCTACAAGGACTAAACTTAATTATGATTAACATCATATCCCCTAACTCCTGTTAGTGCCCCAGCTTAATTTACATATTTAAACAACTTTTCGAAAAGCATACACTTTTCAAATATTGCTTTGTTTCTGTTTCAGATATTTTAATTTTTAAG
This sequence comes from Mantis religiosa, assembly GCA_030765055.1. Lineage (NCBI taxonomy): Eukaryota > Metazoa > Arthropoda > Insecta > Mantodea > Mantidae > Mantis > Mantis religiosa. Next base: position 33,742,945 of record CM060951.1, on the reverse strand, counting down.
CTATTTACTATAATGTTAATTTATTGAACAAAGGAAGGCTATACGAGGTCAATTCAATATATAAAAACCCCCACATTTTTCACGACTAGGACCAGATAGGAAAGTATGCTTTTTTTTTTTTTTTAATTACGCGTGGACCGTTTGTGAATGCGTGATACAGATGACAGCACTTTACATTATATAGAACTCTAGTGGCAACGACGAGAGCTAGGAATGTTTTCTATACTTAAAATGGCGACATTTTAATTGCAAGAACAGCGTGTAATTTTTCGTTTTCTCCATTTTCGTGGTGTGATACTTATTGAAATTAATCGCCAGTTGAGTGACGTATGTGGTGATGGTATCATGGATGTGTCTAATGTGCGTTCCTGGGTGCGACAGTACAATTAAGGCAGAACATCTTGTGACAAACCAAGACAGTCACGGCCTCGCACCAGCCGGTCTGACGACATAATCCAGCGAGTGGAGAACCTTGTTTTGGAGGATCGCAGATTGAGTGCCGTAATAAGCTAGACTTTTAAAGCTCAAACTTGGTAATTATTAAAGTAAGGGGTTTGTGCAAAAAGTAACGATCATTTGGCTTTTTTATATTTTGCAAATGTTCCATTAATATGAGAAACATTATATACACAACTGAAATGACTTATTTCTCCACATAATCACCTATAAATCAGAGAAGCACTATATTTAACAAGATGAATCAGATATCTGTCTCTGCAAATGATATCGCTATTGAGAGAATAGGATTGAGGGTTAATGTGCAGAAAACAAAATATCTGGTATCAGGAGGGAATAGGAAGCTACAGGACTTGAAAATTGGTGATCAAATATTTAAAGGATTTTTAAACTTAGTGAACTTTGTAAGCAATATAATATGAAAATTTCTTATAAAATCATAGGTAATGGCATTCATTTGGAAAGAGCCAGTTAGAACAAAAATAGTTATAAATAATCGTTGCGTTGAACAGGTAAGCCATTTTGACTACTTGGGAACTGACATTAGTTATGACAAGGATTATGATGTCTAGAATAAAATATGCAAATTTCAAAGAGTGTGTGAAACAATAAATGGAACATTTAGAAACAAAATACGAAAATAAACTAAATTAAAGTTCTTCAAAGCTATGGCTGTACCTATACTGATATACGGAAGTGAGACTTGGACGTTAACTAAAAAGCAACAGAATAAAATACAGGCTTCAGAAATGAAATTCTTGAGAAGTGTGAAAGGATGCACCAAGAGGGACTTAATAAGAAATGAAAATATAAGAGAAGAGCTGGACATTTTAATATGAACGATAGGTTAAACGATCTCAAACAAAAAATGGAAGGAACATGTTGAAAGAATGCCAGATAATAGACTTACAAATCAAATATTACAGTATCATCCTAGAGCTAGGACCTCGGTGGGCAGACCCAGGAAACGATGGCTGGAGTACTTCGAATGCGGAACAGACACATGATTGCCTATGCCATGAAGTGAAGAAGAAGAAGAAGAAGAAGGAGAAGAAGGAGAAGAAGAAGAAGAAGAAGAAGAAGAAGAAGAAGAAGAAGGAGGAGGAGAAGAAGAAATATTTCAAGGAACAGAGAAGTTTTGCTACCTGGTGAGTATAATAGATAATGAAGCCAATAGAATACCGATACAAGCAGGGAATAAAGCAACTTTGCAAATTTAAAATTATTAAAAAATAAAATACTAACTAGTAAAGGTAGATTCCTGATATATATAAAACATTGATAAGACCAGTAGTTACATATGGAGCAGAGAACTGGACACTGATAAGGTTTGACCAGGAGATATGAAGAAAATTTGAACTTAAGATAATAAGGATAATATATGGCCCTGTAGCAGAACAAGGTATGTGGAGGACACACTATGAGGAGGAAATCAACCAACTTATAAAAGGAAAATATATAGTACGCTTTATTAAAGCACTAAGACTACAATGGATGGGGCATTTGGAACGAATGGAGACGAATAGAATGCCTTCAAGGGTGCCTGAAGCAAAACTTTACTCGACAACGAAGAAAAGAAGACCTAGGATGAGATGGATTGTGGAGTAAAAATGAAATGTGTAGTGTTTAACGCCCGCTTTTACTACATACGGCACCACAAGCAGTGACACTGATGATGCATGAGATGAAGATGGAGCACCCCTGGAATGAGATGGCGGGGGAAACCGGAGGTCCCGGAGAAAACCCGCCCCAACGCCGTTTTGTCCACCACGAATCTCACTTTGCGGTCGCCTGGGGTCGAACCCGGGCCGCCTTGGTGAGAGCCAAGCGGTCTAACCACTGAGCCACGGCGTGGCCGGATTGTGAAGTGATTGACGATTTCAACACTATGAAGGGGAAAAGTTGGAGAGAAAATTAAGAATAGGAAAGCATGGGGGCTGATTGCGAAGGAGGTTAAGGCCCAAATAGGGCTGCAGTATATTTAACGTGAGGGTATTTACCAGGGCAGCCTTCACAATGTGTGAGGCCCCCCCCCCCCCAATGACGACCAGGGAGTTACCGAGCTGTCCCAAAAGGGCGGCCGGCGCCTCCGTGGGGCTTTTCATAGGGCAAGACCTAGAAACTAACAAGGCCCCCTCCCCCATCTGGTCCGAAGACACAAGACGCCACTTACGCGAGCCAACCCCAAAGGGGAAGGCTACCGATCAACCTCGGTAGGGCCGCCTGGTGATCTAGCGCACCTTCTACTAGGTATGCTGGCTGGTACGCGGGAATATATGGCCTCCCTCAACCCCGTCCGAAGACATACCCGATCTCCCACGGGTATCAGGAACCACTGCCCCAGTGTTGGATTGTAAGTAATCACCTATAGTATTTGAGGAAAAATATATTTCTCCTCGAGCTCAGAAATTCCCGTGATGTAATAGGCTGTCACTATTCTATTAAATCTAGAACACGGACAAAATTTCACCGAGCTAAAATCGGGAACTGTGTAAGAAATAGGTCTGTGACGTAACTCAGCTTACACTTCTGTCTTGAACTATTTGATTTTTTCAAATTGTCTGTGATGAATTTACGGACATCCGGATTGTTCGTCCGTTGTTGAACATTTCGCCACTTTCTCACATTACTAAATCATAACACAGTTCCTTTAGTTAACTATTAATATCAACAGGTTTCCTAACACTGAGATTACACAGAAACATTACAGCGATCTGCGCAGATGGAATGCGCAATGTTATTCCCGGATAACGGTGTCTATCCTGTACATAGTCTAATTTTGAGGTACAAAATTTACCGATATCATTGCAAAGGCTGTTAACGCTTTTATAGATTTGGTAAAATTCAATGAAATCGTATATGTTTTGGGGTGGCAAAATCACACAATGTTAGAGAAAAATCCCTTAAGCTTTTCCGATGCCACTTGAAGTAGCTAATGCATTATGGGAATAACATTAACTTTATTAGTGTGGTTGAATGTCCAAAAGAATTGTCAACGAAAAGCTTAACAAAAGTAACTAATCTTGAACCTTAAAAGTAAAAGTAAAGTTAAAAGTAAAGTTAAAATGATAGAAACATTGGATGAAGTATTACATTGCTGCCGAAATTATAAGGTTAACATGCAACATACCTAAGATACCGGAACAGTTATTGCTTAGAACTCCAAATATTTCAGATAAGCTTCTTCAGATAAAATTCTTCCTTTTGCTTAGTGCCTTTAAAACTGACAGTTATAGACGAACTCAAGGTGAGTCGCCGACATTGACGTAACGAGTGTGGTGACAATGTGATCCACCACTGGGTGCTGATGAGATCACTGGTGTAAAGATAGGCAAGTGGGGAGGGCTGACATGGAAACTTTGTGGGCAAGGGACGGTGTGACATGGGCTTAATCAACTTTACGTCGTTGCTGTCATATTTTATTAGCGTGAAAAATCTTATATGTTACATTCAGATGACTCTCTCTATACATCTTCTGCAAACTGTCCTTAAAAAAATGTTAACTCATATGCAGCTCTCTTTGACAGAAATAAACTTCCATTAAACGTTTCAACGTATCATAACTAATTCACAATGAGATTCTTATAAAATGAATCACAACGTGATGTATTTGAAACCCAATTTACTTTCATGCAAATTGGAACAAAAATTGAATAGCGCTTACTAATTGAAAAAGTATACACAGGTTATTTCGAAACCACACCCAACGATTATAGCAGTTTCGTAGTTTGTAGCTTAACTACTCCGAATTTTGGTGTCACAGCTTCGAAATTCTCCTAGGTATAATTTTATGCAGCATTAAATATTACATGATTTTGTGATTAGGCAGCGAAGGAACCACTGGTGTGCGAATCTCAGAAGTAGCTATCGGGACGCACCGGCTACGAAAACAAAAGCATTGCTCGTTGCTCTTTATTACTGACCCAAGCCTCGCTTTCAGGTAATGGGGCAAAGGGCAGTTACTTATGAAAAAGGCCATAATGACTCGGAAAGTTCCCAGATTGCTCATTTTGCTATGTACAGCGCTTTCAACAGGTTACTGTAAAATCAACAGCTCCCTTTTCAGTTACAAATGCTTGCCTCATTGCATAAGACATTTAGTTTTGGTTAACTTTATCTACAATTCTTTGATATGGTTATCTCTTCCTTTTATCATTAAATGCTTTCATCATCTATCTTACTAACATTAACTTTCCTTTAAAAGGTTTCCACCAACTTATTTGCCGTTCATCGACTGTTATAAAGGAATGTTGGAACACGTTAAACAACCATAAACAAATAACTAAAGAATAGCTTCTTTATTGCGGTTTCATAAGCCAAAGAAATTTTTAATAGTAGCAAGTTACCGTGGAGTATGTCGCTATGCTTACAAACAGCTACAGCACGTGAAACGGTGTGTTACCTACATGCAAACTTCGATAGTGTGAGGCACGTGGCGCTGTTCCTGTAAATGTCTAATCCACACTCATTTTGCAGAGTTTTTAGCGGCTCTTGTGGCGGTAAAACTACCTATATGTGTCATAGAAGCTGGGCAACTACTTCTGTATAGTCGTATGGTGTCATTTCTAAACACCCTGTATACATTTCCGATATAAAAAATATCTCGCAAATTATTACAACTAGATTTCATTTCATCAAAACAGGGTTCTTTAAAGTGTGTTGCCATTTTTTAATTTACTTTTTGTCTTACGATTTATATTCAAAATTAAAACAGCTCCACACCTCAATGTAAGAGAATTTAAGATTAATATTTTATTCGCGATTCAAAGGTCTTAAATATATGGCATTTTAATCAAATATTTTAATCCAAATTTGATAAATGATAATTGACCATTTACATCCATGTAATGGGATATAGCCTTGGGGTAAAGTACCAATGCCCACTCAGTAGTGTCATGCATTTGAGGAGCTGCAATAGTAAGGGAGTCCTGATCTATAATACCCATCTTTTCGGCTGGAAGTGCCGAGATGCTGACTACATCTCCTTCCCGTATCGTATGGATGATCGCCCACCTCTGTCTTACGTATGTGGGTGTGAGGCATGCAGTGGGTTTGGTAGATCCAGGTCCTGTGAGTCAACTTTTCTAAATCACTTATCTTCATTCAGAGAACCGTCAGCTAGCCCAGGTCTAACCTTCTTTCTCTTCTGTCTCCTTACTTCTGTGTTCAGCGAGATTATCGGAATTATTTCATGCTATAATTATGCCTGTGAATCGTCTTTCCCTCGAGTACAGTAAACTGTAAAAGTACTGTGACGTTGTCATCCGTATATATTGGTATTGTGATAATGCCGCCTGTAATTTCAAAGTTAAAAGGAAAGGTTCTTTATATCCAAACTTGTGAGGTGATTTCTAATGTATATGAACACCTTAAGGTAAAGACAATGCATAAGGACCGATACTAAACTAAGTACTTCAGGTTGATTCATAAAATGCAAGAAAGAATTATAAATCACGATAGAAAACTGGAAACTTTCATAAAGAAACTAATATGTAAAATTATGTTGAATAGCTATACAAAATATAAAATCCAAATTTACCCCTAACTCGGTACTAGTAATAAATAATAATGCTTCTTACTATATACTAAAAGTTCAAGTTCTTTAAGAAGAGATATGCTTCTTCATAACAATATCAAACTATCCTCTTTGGTGAAAATAGCACCAAAACAAAGTTCTGTTTCTTAATTCTAGCCAAAAAGCGGGTTCAGAAGAATTGTTTGAGAAAATACTGCCATGCGATCTTAAAAGATCCTCCATATCCTCCGGATCTGAATCCCGTAGAATTAAATGGGCAGATGTCAAACACTATTTGATTGTAAAAATCTAATCTTCAGAACAAAAGACCGTGAAATGTGCCACCAAAGATTTGAGCAAAATGGCAAATGGAATGGCGAAAGATATGCTATTAAGTTGTAGCAGGATTCCTCGGTTGTTGTGGGTTTGGATGCTCTAAAGTTACGGCAACATATATTGCAAGATTCGTGCTGGCATCTCGTTTCCCGTCGTTGGTCTTACTTCGTCGATCTTACTTTCGTCCAAAATATTATAACTTCATGAAGATGTTCACCGAAGTTTTCAGAAAAATCCTTAATTATGCCTCGGCTAGCGTTTAATATTCTCCTGTTATATTCTTTCGGGAGAGCTCGGTAACTCCCTGGTCGAAAGAGGCCCGGGTCCTTAGTCCTACGGGTCCAGGACTATTGGAAGTAGAACCTCTGGCATTAACTGTAGTCTCCTGTTGTTCTTCCACTTCATCCTTTCCTCCTGGGGGCTGGTAGATAAATCTGTGGCTGCCGTGGTGCGGGCGCTGGGGACCCTTAGCACTCGTGGTACCTCTGACGTTACTAGAGGAACCTTGGGCCGAACTGCCGAACCCCTCCCGTCAGGGAGTTGTTCGGATTGGGTTGGACTCGAGGGAGCAGTGTGTTGCCGACATCCACGGGGAATTGAGTACCTCCGGCCAGGCTTGGGCCACCCGGAGGGGGTAGAGGGTTGCCTCATAATTCCCGAGTACTAGCCTGCAGAGCTAGTAGAAGATGTGCTAGATCACCAAGCGGCCCTACCGAGGTTTCCGGTAGTCTTCCCTGCGGGGTTGACACGCGTAAGTGGCGTATCCATTTCCATCCCGTCTTGACGTTGTGCTCAGCGGGTAGGGGTCCAGGACCTCTGCGCTTAAAAAAAAACTGTCCTGTACGAGGTGTCCCACTTTGATTATACCTCTGCTACACGTAAGAAGTAGAGGGAATAAAAGTTTTCTAACATAAGTAATGGAAATATATACATTAACGTTTTGACAAAATACGCGGTGTTATGTCTTGCAGTCGCATGTACCCAGAATAATTTTGGAAGTCTTTAAAACGCTTCATTTGAGCCCGGGATATTCGTACGCACGAAACGACTTTCCAGTGTGACTGTCATTGTACTGTCGAGAGATGTCGACGAGGCAGCGGCCATTCTGACAGCAAGTCAAAAAGTTTCTCTTCACAATGGCTAACAGCTGTCAAAAGCTGACCATCACACGTAGTACGTGCAGTTCGATGCTGCCGTATTTTACTTTGTTTATAATTCAGTTCAGAATTAGTGCTTTTTAACGCGGACGGGTTTGTCAGAACGGGGAACTTCCATGACGGCAGAGCGGAAGCGAAATAGAACGTAATTTCTCTCAATTATTTGGACAGCACTGACACTCAACAGAGTTGATGACTTAATGGAAGCGAACATAAATATACACTAAAAGTGTAAAATTAATTCCCTCCTTAATGCGGTTTTTCCAATGTCGGAGATAAATATTTAATGTGCAGTCAGGAATAATTTGCATATTTCAAGGAGTGTCCAAGGTTTGATTTTGATCTGAACATGATTTCAATTTCATCTAAATTTCCTCTTTTGTTGCTCTAAAATAAGTTGTTGAAATAAGAACACTTCACAGAATATCTATCTTGTCATGTCTGTTTTTCAATAGTTTATGTAATTTAAAAAACGTCAATCTCCTGCATGAACCTTCATGCATGTTAAATATAATTAGTAAATGAAATCCATCATTTAAATAATTCAAAATTTAAAATACTGTTTTCAAAAGCTTACAAACAATTTGACTGACGATTTCATCTTAAGATTTTGCATATCGATATTATTACCTAATTTAAAAGCTTCCGCCAATGTTCCACACTCCGACATTTTATAAATCTTTCTTTCAAATATCCATGGAGTATATTTAGTCCTAAAAACATGTGCCCATGATATATTTGTACCAGTTAGTTCGAAAATATTTTTAAAAAATCAACATTTATCCCAATGTCTCAGATAACTACTGCTTTCAACAAAATCCTCTAAAAGTCTCTTGACATTACAAAATATATAAGTGGTAAATTCAGCTGTTTTGATATTTTATCACTTACACCACTTCACCACGTCCGAGATATACTTGGCCTCGAATTTTGATTTAAGTAATTTTATTCTTCATCAAATGCAAGTCGTGTTCATTCTTTTCCCCTCTTGGTTATACACGAAGCATAAAATTTATAAACTATATCCTTAATGCACATTAAAATATGAAACAACAGCTTTAATGTTACAACCAGCAAATATTGTCACAGATTGTAGTAATTTACTCTTGACTCAAGAAGTAGGTGACGTCACTCCCTCCCCTCCTTGCTGATTGGATGAGTGGTTTTTAGCCAAGAGACTCTTTCTCTCGATAACTGCGAGCTGACTGAACAACATGTATCTGTAGGCAGCTCCGCTCCTGGGCAGGTAAACGGTCATTATGGCCGCTCTTGTAAATCTATTTGTTGTAGTAAATATTCTTATTGAGTGAATTCCACTTTTAATTAGCTTTATCCTACCTTTTTGCCAATGAACCATTATAGTAAAGATCCATGTGATCTAATGTTATCTACTCAATTTGTATGTCACTTTTAATTAAATTTCGTTGTTTCTGATACTCTTGTAAAATTGTTCCAGTTTGGTTAGTTGAATGTCATTAGGAGCCCCAGCTATAACACATCTAGCCTCTATTTACTGCAACTACAACAACCCCCCAACTTCCTGGCAGGTTTGCTAGCCACCTGTGTATCGGCTTCCTCTACAGCACACTCACAATCGTCGGGTGAGGGAGGTGTTTTCCCCTCACCACAGGTTCCAGTGGACTCATGTGTTAGCCGAGTAAGGTCCGACACCACCTTACGTACTGTCATCGTGTGTGGGAAATGGTTCCCCTGATTACAACAGACATCTACAGTGACTAGTGCTTCCAAGAAAAAGAAAAAAAAAACACCTTGGTGGTTCATATAATTCAGTGGGGTTGTGCTATGACAGTGATTTTTTTATTTTATTTTGTGGCTAAACTATCAAGCTAACATTTGTATACTGTGCACTCCACAGTTATCAGTGTTTTTTAAAAAAAAATGTTTAAATGTACTGTAACACTCTGTCAACATTAATGTAATATTGTTTACAAGATCAATGTATCCATTGATCTTTGGGGAAGCGTCACATATAATAAAGAAATTTGTAACAATAGTTAAATAATGCATAGAGACACAGTCCATAAATGTTTATCCAGGTCTGATAATATTTGATCTAACGCTTCACACGTTAGTTTGACAGAAATGTGAATGACCAAGGAAAGTACACAGGAAGTACATTTTTGTGCTTTGCGTTAGTTAATTTTGCTATGTATGTGTGTCCATGTATTTCAGGAAAAGGAAGTGTGTGTGTGTGTGTGTGTGTGTGTGTGTGTGTGTGTGTGTGTGTGTGTGTGTGTGAGAGAGAGAGAGAGAGAGAGAGAGAGAGAGAGAGAGAGAGAGAGAGAGAGAGAGAGAGAGAGAGAGAGAGAGAGAGAGAGAGAGAGAGAGAGAGAGAGAACAGAGAACGTTTTCTAATCAGAAGACTGTCAAAGTGAAAGACAAAAGCAGCTCACGTGAAGCTGATCTCATTATTTTGCTTTACGTTGTTTTTTAACATCCATTTAAACTATCAGATAATGCCAAACTATAGTTGTTGAGTCCAGAGGTTCTACTCACATTTGTACTGGAACCGTAGGACCAAGACCCGCGCCTCTTTCAACCAGAGTGTATCCGAGCTGTCCCAAAGGGCGTCCTCCGTGGGGCTTTCTATAGGGCAAGACCTGTGTTACTAACAAGTCACCCCCCCCCCCCATCTGGTCCAAGGACACAAGACGGGATGGAAGTGGATACGTCACGTACGCGCGCCAACTCCAAAATGGGAAGGCTACCGATATGACCTCGGTGGGGCTGCCTGGCGATCTAGCACGCCTTCTACTAGTTCTGCAGGCTAGTACCCGGGAATATTAATGGCTTCCCTCAACCCCGTCTGGAGACGTACCCGAGCACCCACGAGTATCGGGAACCACTGACCCCTCGAGTCCAACCCAATCCGAACAACTCCCAGAGGAAGGGGCTCGAATGTTCGGCCCGAGGTTCCTCTAGTCTCGGCCCGAGGTTCCTCTAGTCACGTCAGAGGTACCACGAGTGCTAGGGGTCCGCAGCGCCCGCACCACGGCAGCTGAAAGGGACGTATCCCCTGCCCTACGGGAAATGTCAAACTATAAATAAAAGGGAAATAATTATTTCTTCCACACTTGCCGTGTGTAGGCTAAGGTTTGAATGAGTAGAGCCAGACTCAAAAATTCAATGCCATTGCCGGGATTTGAACCACGGATCTCCCGCTCTCCGTGTGGTTGCTCTAACCATCTGAGCTACTATGAGACATGACATGACAATAACATGACATTAAATTCTCCAACTGACTCGTATGTTTCCCGGTACACCACTAGGGGTTCTCAAATGCTATGAGACACGCACCTTTTGTGGCGACTTACTATGCTGTAAGTACTTAAGTCCCAGGCTTCAGACCTGTATGTTATTCAGGTAAATTGATGGAAATAAACATTTCCTTCACACTAGCCATGATTAGACTAAGATTTGAATGAGTAGAGACACACTGACTATAGTAAGTCGAATTAAAAGGTGCGTGTCACATAGCATATGAGAACCCCTAATGATCTACCGGGAAATATATTAAGTTAGTTGGTGAATTTAATGTCATGTCGGCATGTTGGACATAGTAGCTCAGTTGGATGGAGCAATCGCACGGAGAGCGAGGGATCCGAGGTTCAAATCCCGGCTATATCATTAAATTCTTCAGTCTGGCTCTATTTATTCATATCAATGAAATGGTTAAAATGATACGCACATCTATTATGAAAAGGTTGAAGTCGCCCACATTCGTCCTTGCTGGATAAGGTGAAACCCTAACGGATTTTCGAGATCAGGATCTCTGGAATATGCGACAGAAACTACCCCACAGAAAAAGGTTCATATGGAGATATTTATAAGGATCCGTTAGATGTTTGTTCCTTTCATGCATTAAACACTCAAGATTGCTTATTCATACTCGGAGGAAAGGTGTCAGTTACATTTCTGCCTCATTCTAATTAGAAGGAACCGGTTTGAGAATAAATAAAGCTTCAAACATTTTATAAGTACAAAACCTATTAATAATAAGAGGAAGAAATGCGGTAGATATAAACCATATAAACGACCAGTTTTTGAGTGTCATTTATTAAAATGTTGGCATAGAATCTCAGCATACCATAGACCATAGCAAATGTCTTTATATGTATTTTACTTTCTGCAAAGTAGGCGAATGAATTCGTTCTACGCAAATATTCTATGCAGATTTTTTTCTTTTTTTTTTTTACTGAAATTTCATGATTTGTGGTTCCTAATTCCAAAACGAAGGTCTGCAAGTGTAAGTGTTTATGTGTTTATATATAATTTACATCCTCGAACGTTAGGTCATATCGGACGATGAATGGAATGGGTAAAATGATGCTCAAATGAGCCCGCAGTCCACAGCTTAGAGTTACCCGACATTCGTCTTTCAGCATAAGGGAAAGCCCTGGTAAAAAGCTTATCCAGGTAACTGAACCTGAGCGAGATTCGAACTGGGGACCACTTGAACGTGAGGCAGACATGCTACCACCACGCTACCGAGGCGGGCTGTGTGTGTGTGTGTGTGTGTGTGTGTGGGAGAGAGAGAGAGAGAGAGAGAGAGAGAGAGAGAGAGAGAGAGAGAGAGAGAGAGAGAGAGAGAGAGAGAGAGAGAGAGAGAGAGAGAGAGTAGCAGAATTCAGAAGAAGGAAACCTAGATAAGCAATACAAAACTTGGTCTTTAAGTCTGTAACAGTATTTTTTTAGTAATGTTCGAAGGAATAATAAATATATAAAAATGTATGTAGTTGTGTGATTGGCCGAAGTAGTAGTGGTATCACGTGGTGTGATGACGTGTCAGTGAATCGGCCAATCACAAAATAAAGTGGGAATCACTATGGGGACAAGAAAATCAATAATCTAGAAAAGTGTTAGAATCTTGTGTCTTGCTGGAGAACGAGGAAGTTGACTTAAGATGTTACGATCATTATAATTGTAAAGAAAAATTAATAAGATTCGAAAAGTGTTATTCAATATTTATAATATAAAAGAGTGAATCGTAGTTTATATTATATAATTAAATAATATATAACAAAATTGGACTCATCTAAACTTTATTTTCACCAAAAATCCGCGTCCACACCTTAGAAAGATCTCATGACTCTTATTAGATTAAAACTTGACTTGGATATTACAAAGAAGTTGGCGTGATTCTTATTGGAAGAAGAAGATCATAAATTAAAATCCCGTTACAAATTGCGCAGCAACGTGTGGGGCTCGAATAGGATAAAGAAGAGGAGATCGTGCATCGTGCAGCTCCGTGGGAATTTAAAAGGAAAGAAGAAAGAAGAGAGAAGAAAGAAGAAAACGAGAACTGGTTTAAGTGAGTGAAATTTAAAAAAAAAAAAAAAAAAAAAAAAAAAAAAAAAATAATAATAATAATAGTAGTAGTAGATTTATGTTGTTAAGAAATCAGAAAATAGTTAAAAAGATGGCGAGTAGAAAAGAAATAATAGTGGAAGGAGAAGTTACTGATAGTGTAGGAATGAATAGGGAGGATGCAAGATTAAGCATAGATAATGAGTCAATGTTGGAAAGAATAACAAGAATGTTAAGTAATTTAGATTCTAAAATAGAACAAAATGCAAATGATTTAAAATCAGAAATGAGTAATTTAGATTCTAAAATAGAACAAAATGCAAATGATTTAAAATCAGAAATGAGTAATTTAGATTCTAAAATAGAACAAAATGCAAATGATGTAAAATCAGAAATAAGTAATTTAGATTCTAAAATAGAACAAAATGCAAATGATTTAAAATCAGAAATGAGTAATTTAGATTCTAAAATAGAACAAAATGCAAATGATGTAAAATCAGAAATAAGTAATTTAGATTCTAAAATAGAACAAAATGCAAATGATTTAAAATCAGAAATGAGTAATTTAGATTCTAAAATAGAACAAAATGCAAAGAATTTAGATTTTAGAATGAAAGATGTAAAATCAGAAATAGGAGATGTTAAATCTGAAATGAGTAATTTAGATTCTAGAATGAAAGATGTAAAATCAGAAATGAGTAATTTAGATTCTAAAATAGAACAAAATGTAAATGATTTAACTAAGAAAATGAATGATTTAGATGTAGGAGTAAGACAGGAACTAGCACAAAATGTGAGTAACTTAGAAATTAATTTATTACAGAAGCTAAAACAGGAATTAAAATCTGAAATTTCACAGGAGATTAGAGAAGGGAGAAAAGAGTGTAGGGATAATATGGAAAGGCTCATGCAGATCATAGAGATTAATAAGGATGAGAATAGAAAGGAAGTCAATGAGTTGAGAGAGATAATTCAGGAAACTAGGTTAGGTCAGGACATTGTGAAACAAGAAATAAGAATGGAATTAAACAAAGAGTTAGAAACATTTAGGATACAACAGGCAGAAATAACACAAAAACAAAGAGAAGAATTAGGAGATAAAGTAGAACAAAGAATCCATGTAATTTGTTCTGAAATGCAATTACAACATGATGAAAGTAAGATACACCAAGAGGAAATAAAGTTACAAATTGATGAGATAAGTAAAGCAAAAGAAGAAGTAATTTTGCAAATTAAAGAGGTAAAAGAACATTTTGAAAAAGAAAAGGATAACTTAGGAAAACTGACACAAGTTGTAATTGCATTACAGGCTAGAAAAGTAAATAACGGGAAAGAAATGTCTAGAATTACAAATATAAACGATTGTGACTTACCAGGTGAATTAAGCAATCATCAGAAGTCTAGTGATGTAGTAAGTGAATGTAGTGATTTTGTGAGTCCAGATAATGATATTAACTATCACAGAAACACACAAAACATGTCCTCACACACACAACTCCACAGTCTAGGTCAAAATGAATGTGTACATTATTCACTAAATGATATTAGTCCACCAAGTTTTGATGAGGAATCAGGTGATAATCCAAAAGTATTTCTTAGGGAATTGGAAGAATATTTCCGTATTAAGAGAATTCCCAATGAATTTCGGATGGTAATAGTAAAACGCTGTTTGAAGAAAAATGCTCTTGAGTGGTTAAGGTTAACTTTGGCTTCACATGAAACATACAGTACTTTCAGAAATCTGTTTATAAATAGATTTTGGGGACCTGAGAGACAAAGAAGAATAAAAGTTGAGTTAGCAACGGGTAGGTTTGAGTTTAAAAAAGGGATTTCTATGACTGAATATTTCTTAAAATTAGCAAACAAAAGTAAGTTGATCAATCCCGAAATTTCTGAGACAGAAATTGTCAACATGCTAATACGTCATTATCCACCACATATCAGAAATCATTTAATTGTGGCTAAGCCTATCGATTTCTCTGATATGATTGAATTATTATCCGAATTTGAAGCACATAACCTCATTAATGATACTACATCCTGTGATGGTAACTATAATAACGTCCATATTGAGCGAGGAAGAAATCGACAGGAATCACAACCTACAAATAATAGGAATAATAGGACGAGTTTAAATTGGGGCGGGGCACCCGTGAGAAATCAAAGATTTGAAGGAAGAGGTTATGATCCTAGACGAACTTATGAATCTGTAATTCCCGGAACAGGAAAGGGAGTTCAAAATAATGTGCAAAGGAATTATCATAACAATCAGTCGACGAGAATTGGAAGAAATGATCACATAAACCATGTAAGATTTTATCGAGGAAATAATCAGCGAATAAGTAACTTTAATAGGGGTAGAGGTACTAGTTTATTTAGTGCAAATCAAAGAGATTTTAGGGGTGTGAGATTTGAAAGAAGTAATCAAAATGAAATAGTCGAAAATACACAAAGCACAGAGAATGATGCGAATATAAACGATAGCACCAACCTAACCAACAATGAAAGTATTAATTAAGGGCCGAATAGGTGAATGGAATTTCAATTTCATTGCGTTGGTAATTCCACATTTGGCAAGAGATGTAATTGTGGGTAATGATTTATTATATGAATGGCAAAGTGTATTGAATTTCGAAATGCATGAAATGAAGGTTAAGACAGAAAATGATTTATTAGTAATAAAATTATTGGAAGAAGATGGAAGAAAAGAAGTGAATATGGATAATATAAATAATGAAAGGTTTTTTGTAGAAGATATACTTTTGCAAGAAAATGGTAATATTGAATACGAGGAAAATGAAAATTGTGGGAAGAGTTTAATTATTGATGGATTGCAAAATAATGTAACTGACCTTGAAAAGCATTGTTGCCAATTATATACAATACAAGATAAGAATGGCGGAAGCCAAGTGGAGGAAGAAATAGAATTCCAGAGAATATTACAAGTAAAGATAGAAAACACATACAATCTAGATCAAGCGGGAAAAGAACAGCTGAAATTATGTATATTAAAGAACAGAAAAGCCTTTAGTTCAAAACCTGGACTGTGTAACAAATACACACACACATTTAAAGTGAATGATACTGCTCCCTATACACATAAAAGCCGACCTTTACCCATAGCTATAAGACAAGCATTTCTAGAAGCAAGTGTGGATACAAGAGATTTGTAATCAACGGAGTACTTATTGTTAAAATAGTTAAATAATAAAACATGTATATTATTGTTAAATGTCAATATATTGTTGTATTTTAATTAATGTTAATTTATTGTTGTGTTTTATGTTTGTGTAAAAATGTGAAATTGTTGTTAAATGTTCATTTATTATATTTCATCTAATGTATGTATATTATTATATTTTATGTATGTTGTATTGATGTTGTGTAATATTGGTGTAAACAAAATTGTTAATTGGGGCTGTTCTTCGAAATATATGGAAACAGATTGTTAATTGTTAATTCCTTTATTTGGTTATTTTCCATATATTTCGAAGAAGGGCATTTGTAACAGTATTTTTTTAGTAATGTTCGAAGGAATAATAAATATATAAAAATGTATGTAGTTGTGTGATTGGCCGAAGTAGTAGTGGTATCACGTGGTGTGATGACGTGTCAGTGAATCGGCCAATCACAAAATAAAGTGGGAATCACTATGGGGACAAGAAAATCAATAATCTAGAAAAGTGTTAGAATCTTGTGTCTTGCTGGAGAACGAGGAAGTTGACTTAAGATGTTACGATCATTATAATTGTAAAGAAAAATTAATAAGATTCGAAAAGTGTTATTCAATATTTATAATATAAAAGAGTGAATCGTAGTTTATATTATATAATTAAATAATATATAACAAAATTGGACTCATCTAAACTTTATTTTCACCAAAAATCCGCGTCCACACCTTAGAAAGATCTCATGACTCTTATTAGATTAAAACTTGACTTGGATATTACAAAGAAGTTGGCGTGATTCTTATTGGAAGAAGAAGATCATAAATTAAAATCCCGTTACAAGTCCGATTGCTTTCAAAGTGGTGCCAGAAATATTTTCAACACAATACCCTCATTAGCTATAATATATTTTACGATTTCTTTTTTATTTTCTGGGAAATTATCTACCAATTAAGATATTTCCGTGACAAATAAATTCATGACTTTTTTAAATACAGCCTCTGAAGTTCGTTTTTATTTACTGAGCACTTATCTTCTAGAGTTGTTCTGTGCGATTCCCAATGATCACTCCCACCATGGATTTTTCGTGGTATTACCGGTTCGGGAGGCAACCGCTGCAGTGATTTCTCTTCTATCAGGATTTTCCTGTACCTCTTTGATGTAGCATGATTTACTTCATGATCATCTCCATTATGGTTCTTTGTTGTTTCATTCTGAAATCGATAGTCAGGAATCCCTGCTACGCTTGTGCACATTATCTCTCTAGTCGGTTCACCTTCGGCTCTCTCCCGCCCAGAAGTCGCTATCTTCGCAGCAAGAGCTACGTTGATCTGTATGCGGTGCACTGACAGGAGTTTGGAGGTCCTTTATATTATGTATCATTTTCCTTTATCTGTTTATTTGAAAGAAACTTTGTGTAATTTTGTAAAACACAAAAATTCAAAGGAGGTATATAAAATATTTTTTCTACCCGCCTGGGTAGCGTAGATGTTAGCATGTCTGCTTCACGTTCAAGAGGTCCGAGTTCGAATCTCGGTCAGGGAGACTTACCTGGATAAAGTTTTCTTGCAGAGTTTTCCCTTATCATTCAAGGTGATCATTTCATCTAATTCATTCACATTCCTATATGACTTAATGTTGGAGGACGTAAATTAGAAAAAAGAAAGATACGATATAGCATTATCATTGTCATTGGCTTTAATTGCTCGATGCTATTCAGTTGTTTCACAATCTCATTCAAAGGCTATGGAATATCAAGACCGGCAAACAGCTGAAGGCTTTTATACAATTGACTGGCGATTTGCTTTTTTTCTGTCTAAGGAGATGTGTAATGACGACATTTCTTCAAAGGTTCCTCTAGATAAACATGAAGTAAAGAGCTGTCTTAGGTAAGTAGACTTATAATAATATAGGTATAGTAGAAAATTATAATAAAACACTAGAAATTTATAATAAGAACATATGTGAACGTTACACATCAGCGTTTTAAAAATTAATTTCTTTCAGATTATCTGGTGTGTATGCGTTCTTTTCACATTTTTCCTATTCTATTTATAACATATTCCATAACGACCTTGAATTTCGTACTTAAAACGAATAATTTGAGGCTTTTCATGCCGTGCAGATATGTTGCAATGGCAGCTCAGTTATAACAGTGACACGATAAGCCAAAACCCTCTGGTTTAAATTCTCACTAGGGTATTGAATTTTTCAATCTGACTTCACATTTCCAAGGTTAGTGTTTAAGGTTTAATTTGAAATGATATTTAAACAAACACGCGTGAAGAAAACCATAATGAGATAGCGTGTGAATATTGTTCACCTAGATATAAAGTCAATGTGGTTATCGAAGTTCTACACACACCAAGTAAACAGAGAAGTTGAGCTAAAATTGATGTATCAATATGTGCAAGTACCTTTACGTTATTACATCGTACGTAACCTTCATAACAGTTCGACAACCACAAACTCCATTATAGGATTTCATTAATATTCATAGAAGAACATAGTTGTTACGACAAGCCGATAAACCACTGCGGTTTCATCCATTAGTGCTCAGTTGGGCGTGCAGGATTTCCGTGGTAACACTGTGCATTAAATCCACACCTTTGCGCAAGCGCGACAACTCGCCATGCATCTGCTGTACAAACAGAGAATGGCTAAAGAAGAGATTCTGTGTCGACTTTGCCCAAGACCTTCGTAAACAAGGAGAGCTAAATGCATCTCGATAAGATAAGTCCCACCCTCACTATGTTGACACAACCATTTTGTCAGCAAACCCTTGTAAACCCCCTGCGAGCTTGTTAAAATGATAAAAGCACAGAGGAAAATGCCAAAGCATTCTCTTTATTGTTTACAGATATTTAGTAAATGAATCCATATATTACGCTAGGCTTGACAATAATGAGAAATACAGAGAGCTCCTCTCTTAAGAAGACATCAAAATCTTTATCCTGTCAAATTTAAATTTGCTAAATTCATGCGCCATTATCTCAGAAACTACTTAGAACACCAGAGTGAACTTTAGAGGATATCGACGTACGTATCTTAAGTACATCTAGGAAATAGTGCACACTAATGCTGTTTATTAAATATGATGCAGGTTTTTTCTTCCCATAATATCACACTATATAATTTAAATGTATGAATTTTTAGTATTTATAACGTAACCAACCTATTGACACCGAAGTATTTAAGCAAACAAATTAAGTTGTTTCTTCTAATCATATCAGCATTTCTTTCCACCTTTTAACAGTTCCTCAGGAAGGTGCCATTTATATCAAAATATCGATTCAATGTAAATCGATAATCGGAAAAGGGAAACAAGAAGACTTGTACTTACAATAACAAAAAATGTACACTCACATAATTTTCTCTTGGTGCAGGAAACAAGCGATGTTATTACAAGAGCTTATTCTTATATTAATGGAAATAAACGTTTAGAGTCATTGTCTAATTGTGTATTTCCTTCTAAGAACAGGTATGGTATGGTTTTAACATTCCATTCTATATACATAACAAGTAACATAAAAAGGAATAAATTTTGGGGAAGTCAAAGAAATAACGAGGAATACCTATCTGGAAATGCTACACATTCCACATGAAGTATAGCTGGCATATTTCATGTGCTTTAAAGAGGTAGCTGGATTTTTTTGTGCGCTTAGATTTTGTTTGTCTCTTGCTGTTCACTAATTGTGTAAAACTTGTGCAAAACTTTCGAAAAATAGTCAATGTAAAAATTAATTTTGGTGTTATTAATTTTCGTAACGTACATATAGTACCTTGGAGGATGGAAACTCAAAATACTTAACCAACCTTTCATTTGAGTTATGCTATTCACAAACTCACAAACTCAAAGAGCCTGAATAATATGTATTTCCATTGAAACGTCGACATTGAATGTTTAGGTACAATACTATAAGTTTGCTACTGATTGTAGTCCGTAGGAGAGGAAATAAAAACCTCATATAGCTCGGACGTATATACGCTACAATATTTAAATTTGTAGAACACATTCACCCCTAAATTACGAGCAAAATCATCTTCTTTAAATTTCAAGGATTGCAGGCGTTATGACTTTTTATGCAGAGTTATGTAAAATTCCAAGTTAAAAATATATTACACATAATGATAAGATCCATAACAGAGGAGTAAATTTAAGGTCTAAAAATGCACAAAAGTAAAACGAAATTTTTGCAAATTTCTCATATGGTGTTCCCTAATACGGTAATAAAGTATCTAACTTTTCTTGTAAATCAAGATTATCTTAAATTTGAAGCTGAAAACCAAAGCTGCCTAACAATTCAGAAAACCATAATTACAATAATGTAGTGCTATGTAAATTTCAAATAAACCACATCACTCAAAATCCGTAACTAGGCAGTGAAGAAAATAAGAAGTGATTAATGTAATTTATGTAGAGAAACTCCTAACGCTATAAAAATAAATAAATTATATTTTTATCAAATTAAGGACATTATTTAGAAAATATTGGTATTAATGTGTAAATTTTCAAAAAGAATATCAATTTTTTGATCACGTGTCTAGAAAATTTGAATTAGCACAACTTCTAACTGAATGCTTGAAGCGAATAGAAAGGTGTGTGATCAAACTTATCTTCCAAGGAGCATAAATAGTTTCCAATTTCAAATGCGGTATCTAACTTACACGCAAATGTATCTCTCAGAAATTTCTATATATGCAGCTTTTAAGGTTAAGAAATAATGGCATTGTAAAATACAGTAATATATATTTTAAACTGCTTTTTCTGTTGCTTCACAATTTCGCCCTGAATATCTTACTTACATATTGACTGACCAGCATTATTATTTACATAAAATCTGCAGTTCTTTCATGTTTCTCTGGATCAAGATCAACGTACATATAGTATCTTGGAAGATGAAAACTCAAAATACTTAACCAACCATTCATTTGAGTTATGCTATTCAAAAACAAACACACAAACTCAAAGAGCCTGAATAATATGTATTTCCATTGAAACGTCGACATTGAATGTTTAGATACAATACTAATGTTTCGCTACTGATTGTAGTCTGTAGGAGAGGAAATAAAAACGTCATATTGCTCTGACGTATAGACGCTACCATATTTATATTTGTAGAACATATTCACCCCTAAACTACGAGCAAAATTCTCTTCTTTCAACTTCAAGGATTGCAGGCGTTATGAATTTTTATGTAGAGTTATGAAAAATTCCAAGTTAAAAATTTATTACACAGATCCATAACAGAGGAGTAAATTTTAAGTCTAAAAATGCATAGAAGTAAAAAGAAATTTTTGCAACTTTCTTATATGGTGTACCCTAATACGGTAATAAGGTATCTAACCTTTCCTGTAAATCAAGATTATCTAAAATTTGAGGCTGCCAACCAAAGCTGCCTTACAATTCAGTAAACAATAATTACAATAATGTAGTGCTATGTAAATTTCAAATAAACCACATCACTCAAACTCAAACTGTTTAATTAGTGAAGGAAAAAAGAAGTGATTAATGAAATTTATGTAGATGAAATTCCTTGTGCTATAAAAATAAATAAATTATATTTTTATCAAATTGAGGACTTTTTTTATAAAACATTGTTATTGATGTGTACATTTTCAAAAGAGTTATTGATTTTTAAATCACGTGGCTAGAAAATTTTGATTGGCGCAACTTCTGATTGAATGCTCCCGAAAATTAGCTCTATCGTCGTTATCAAAGCAATGATCTGCTAGCCCACACTTCTCAGGTTGCTCCGTTCATGTTCGATTATTCTAGCAGCGATGGTCCTTCCGGTTTGTCCTATATACGGTGTCCCACATTTACAGGGAATGCGGTACACTCCCAGAACTTGAAAGTCCAGTTTGTTTTTCACTGGTCTCAACAGATGTTTAATTTTCGGAGGTGGCTTGTGGATGGTCTTGATGTTGTATTTGGCCAGAATTCTGCTGATTCTGCCGGATAGGTTGCCGGTAAAGGGGATGCAGGGTGTAGGGATAGGCTTATCTGACGCTTTCTGTATTACAGGTTTCCCTTTCCTAGCTTTGGTGATCGAGGCTTCAACGTCATTTTTGGAGTAGTCGTTTTGACAGGCTGGCAGAGCATTGTTTTGATAATGACCATAGAGCCAATTTTCGGGAGACGACCATCTTGGCAAAATGCAACAGTTACTGGGAGCGCAGAATTAAGGAGGCTTTGGTGATTTCCTCTGAAAGGAGCATGCTTAATCGTGATGCTGGACTTCAGTTGGAAACCGGCCTTAAAAATGGAAATCCATCGAATTAAGAAGCAGAGACCAATACAGCTTGATAATCAAGTTAAGTAGTTACGTTTCGTTTACACAATTTTCTATACTTACACCATCTCCTGACCTGGCATTTAATTTGCTGAAAACAGTCTTTTGTTCAGTAATGCGAATTTTGATAGTGTTTTGTCTTTGTTTATAGTTGTGTTATATCCAGTATTTCATTTTGTGGTTATAACATTTTATAAATATCCTGATGCTGGGAGAGATGCACACTCCCGAAACGTTGTTATCTAATCATCTTTTCACCTGGCTGGATGCCCGAGAATAAAGTGAGCGTATTCGTCGCCAGGAAAGCTTCAGGTTTTAAATTATTATGTATTCCTCTTTGGATTAAATACATTTCTATTGATGATTATGATGAAAGCAACTAGAGTAACGGGAAATGAAATGTGTAGTGTTTAACGCCCGCTTTTACTGCATACGGCACCGCAGGCGTAGAGTAACGGGATTACAGTGCATAAGTACACTTACACACTGGGAACTTTGTGAGCGTAACATTATGATTTCACATTCTATGCGAAATGAGCCGCTTTCTGAATACCGCTACTCTTGGTTTGAGCTTCTCCTACAGCTGAAGAAAAGAAAAAAGAAAAGCTACGGCTAAGAAAGATAAGTTTCAAAAGTAATTCCATTGTTTAATTGTTTGTCTCCGACGTACAGTGGCTACACCCAACATTTTCAAGAGATCGGTACGGGGCAGTGAGAGTCGTAAACAGATAAGCTGCAAGCTCAACCAAAGTAAACACAATATTTTAAGACATTTAGAACCGTGTGCATATTTTAACATTGGGACATTCTGAAAAAAGTCTATTGCTACATAAGCGAGTGCTCTGGAAAGTCTGAGAAAGTCAACAAACGAGCTAGCGATTGTATTTCGTGCGAATTTGTATGGTGTGTGGTGAGTTTTGTTATGCAAAGTATTCGAGACATCTTGCAGTCGACTCTGCAGCTAGTAAACCTCCCGGAAAAGGACGCTATATTCGGCGTATTTTTCACGAAACAAGGTGTAAATTGCACTTGTTCACATTGGAAAGCGTGAGCCAAACTAACTTCATGCTAACGTTGAACTATGTTATTAAGTGATGAGAGTGAAAACGAATGAAGTGACGCTTGAGAAAAATTGGACAAGACACAACGTTTGCACTACTTCTCCTCTCACTCCGACACATTTCTGAGTATAGAGGTTTAATTATTTGTTTAATATCTGACATAAGCTGGTGCGCTGTAAACCGGAGATATAGCGAGCAAATACCAGGGAGGATCTGCATACTAATGCAAGCCGCAATCTTGCAATAACGCGTAGCTAAATACACGGAATACGCAGGCATGCGTAACATCCTTGGCTTGGGAGGAAGGGGTTAAGGGAAGCAGTGTGCTAGAGAAAGGATTAGGCTTTCCAGGATCTCGTGCAGTGATGAGATAATCCAAAATTTAGCAAGGTTAGTGTTCTGCTGTCAGAGGCCGAGATATCACTGCGATGTTGCTGACTCTTCTCTGTAAGTGACACATGTTTATCAATGAAGGTATTGGACTTTTGGGTCCAGCTGTGTACCCTCAAATGTCACCTTCTGTTGGCATATAAATTGTCCAATTATTATTTCCTGTTCCGATAAGTGGATATGACTATGATAACAGCCGAGTATCTTTACCAATTATGCTTGAACCCCCGATGGAAAGGGTGAGTTTAGAGGGCGTTAAGGGTAGACCTGATGAGAGACAACACAGGACCGACATAGAGAAACCTCTACAACATCCACCAATCAAGATGTTTGCTCACAGGAATCGAACATAGATACCTGAACCATTCTGTTTTGTATCAGTGGTAACATACAGCAGAAGAAGATGGCCAAAATTTTTAGGGAAAGGCTCTACGTCATTGCAGTGTCATGTAATAGGACTTTTGAACTTCCTTCATTCTCAAAGAAATAAATTATTACTTATATTTACTATCTTTGGCATACTGACAGATATAAATGTCAAATGGCTGGAGAGGATTTATACAGCAATAGTAGAAAATAGAATGTTACATGGATCAGAGGTTTGGGGAGTAGATGAGGCTTGCAGAGAGACTCATAGAATGCATAAATCCTTTTGTATATATACTGGGAATACCGATAGCGTCACCTAATGGGGCAGCACAATTGGAACTGGGCAGGTATTCTACAAAAATTAAAATCTCGTCAAGGACAATGAAATATTTATACAGAATCACTAACTTGGAAGATGGCAATATTATTAAAGAATGTTTTCATATTCAAAAAATAAGTAACTAGGGTGGGTCTTGGGCGCATAAAATGAATGACGTGTTGAAGCAGATAGGTATGGGTCATCTTGGATAAATGCAGAGTATTGGAATAGAGGCTTCTGGAAAGAAGTTAAGCTAAGATTATAAGATATTGACAGACAAGACGTTTTCGCCAATACGAGTTACAAAAGCTCACTGATATTATATAGAGAAATAAAAACAACCTGGGGGAGGGAAGGATATATAGATACATGTAGTAAGTTAGGGCGAGAAGGTTTTGCTTGGGCGAGAACAGGAGTGAGAATCTTGAAAGGTATAGGTCAAGAGAGGGCGCTAGAAAAATGTCCATTGTGTGGAGAAGAGAATGCAGACTTCCATTGTATATTATATTGTAGTCAAGCAAAGATTTGGAGAGAGCAGGCTTGGCTACGTAAATGGGACAATTTGAGGGGTGAAGTAGTAATTAATAAAATTTTGTCAGTAAAATGGGAAAAGAACAGGAGAAATATAGGGAATTATTTAGGGAAAGTTAAAGAGAGATGGCGAAGAACAATTAATAGAAAAATATAAAGTGGGATAGTTGAAATGGCAAAATCTGTAAAAAGGAGTAGAGGGCCTCCAATACACAAATACCTAGGGTTAGGTGTATGGGGACCGAATTACTAGTCAATGGTGGGCAACATGATAGGATTTCCAGGATTTAGAAACATATGGCATTTTTCAGTATAGATTTTATAATTTTAATCTTGATTTTGTATTTCCATTTGATGTTGTAAAAGGGAAGATGAGATATACATTACAAATTACAAAAATCTTCGGCATAGCCAGCTTTAACTTCAGTATTTGTTTAGATGACAATGGTTTTGATTTTTACAACTGATTGAGGTAGATATTTTTACTTGCTACACGATGTGTCGAGTAATTAGGCAAGGTATATTGCAATCAAAAAGTTTGAGTTTGATATTTTTAGGTTCCCAAATCCGAAAAGCATCATTTGCTGCTTTCCTACAATGCGTAGATGCAATGCAATCTACCCCAAAAATCGTTAATCGCAATTTCATCTGAAACTCACGCTGCTTTTTGACTTCTGCCACATCTACAAACTTTTTAATTATTCAAAGCATAACAAAAGTGCGCGCAATCATATCTAACGGATAGATACACTAAAGTGAGTTATCAGTTCAGTAATCGAGGAAGATGGCTCTGTGATAGCATGTGATGCTCGCATTCAGGGAAGTCCCGGTTTCATTCCCGCCACTAAACCCTTGGGATTTCGAGGTTTTCTTTAGTCGTTAGGAAAAGTCTTTCCGTTTTAACTTACACCCTCCAAAGTTATGTCAAATCAGATGATGAATGAAACGGTGAAATGGAGCTCAAATGAGTCCATGTTCCATAGAGCGTAGAGTTATCCTGCATTGATCTTTCAGGATAAGGTAAAACGCCAGTAAAGACGTTATCTAGATAACTGATTTAGACCGAGATTGGAACCCGGGACCTCTTGAACTGAGGCAGACACACTACTACCTATAATTAAATTTCATAAAATTCTACTTAAAGAAGGAATTAATCATAAAGATGTAGGGATTAATAGAAGTCGAATAAAAGTTCTTAATCAGTTTATTAAAAGGTTCATAATATTTGAAGAGGGGTCAAAAACTGAAAATAAATTTGTTATCATTTTCAAGTTAAAGTTTTCTATAGTACAAGGCTGGTTGGCAGGTAAATGCTACGGTGATTTCTCATGACTACTACTTTCGTTCATAATTCCCCTTTAATTCCTTTACTTCTCTTCTTCTAGGTGTACTTTTGGTGGTGGTCAGATAGCCCGAGTACTTGTTCAAATAAGGGAGTATTTCTCTTAGACACGACAGAGATATTTGGTGAGACGCTTCTGATAGCCTCGAGTTTAGAGCCTTCCGTAAGTCTTTATGGCATGCTTGCCTGAAGTCATTGGAAAATTTGGAATATTTTATGATTTTGATTACATGTCACATTTGCGGCATGCTTTCACTAACTGTGGGAATGGCATATGAAGTGCTCTTTATTTAAAAGGGACTACACCTGATACGTCACAACAGGTAAAGTAAACAAATACGAAAATCACGTAGATCTGTTTCAAATACACAGTTTATTCCGAATGCCTTATGCGTTCTCAATATTTATATTGATTTGAACTTTCCAAAACCTTTTGGAGTGCTCTCGCTTTTAAGGTGTCCCTCGCGATAAGGAAAGAGCATATACAGCATATAGAATCCCATTGACCTTCGTAGCAGGTGGTGGTATCCCTGCCTCACTTTCAAGGGGTCTGGAGCTCAAATCTCGGTCAGGGTGATTTATCTGGATAAGGTTTTAAGGAAATTTCTTTTATCCTAATAGATGAATGTCAAACAACTCTAAAATCTATAGGAACCCTATACTCACTTAATCATTATTTCACCCATCTTATACATCGTCTGATATGACAACATTGGAGGAGTTAGCTAAGAAGTTAAAAGTAGTGCAGCAACTGGGCTTTTAAGCAATGACTACTGATTAGATTTACTGTGATCCCCTTCCAGCTTTAACAAAATATTTAAGGAAATTATTTTTGCAAAGGTTTATCTCGACTAATATAAAACAAAAATAATCATTCCCAGGAATAGCTTGTAGTAACAATCAGGGAGCGAGAAAGTAATGTGAAGAACACATGAAATAGACTACCATTTGTTTTGTCATTTATTGAAATTAAGCTTTCAGTTCTGATATTTTGACTGCTATATTACTCATGTCTGAATTTTTACTTTAATATGACCTTCTCTACCCTCTATCACTTATTAATGAGTTAATAAATTATTTGTACGAAGGTGTATTTTCCTATATTCTTTTTTTAAATGGAGATATCATTCGTTCATTCTATCGAACTTCGAAAAACAAATGTTTCAGAACTGAAACCGATATATTGACTTTAAAAGTTGAGACGATTTAAAATGGTTATTCAAATATGTTTAAATGTTAAAAAGTGTAAAATGGAATTATCTGGAAAAAGTATGAGAAAATCATCAATCAAAATTATAAAAATTGAATAATGTTGATTCGTCGTCATAGCAACGACCCAGTTAATATATAAGAACGAGATGAAGCTGTTTCTTTCTTCTTCTTCTCTATCAAGCTGTTGTGTGAGTAAGACGTACTCGTCAAATTGTAAAATGGACGCTATCGTCAAAAGTTGTTATAGTATAATTGTAATTGCGCTACGAGTAATAATTATCAATTTATAGTGAAAATCTTTAATTCTCAAGTGTTGAAAAGTCAAATTATCAATAAATCGAAAATATTATTCAAAAGTAATTCGATAAAATAGTGTTTCATTTAAAAACCCACCATCTTCTTTACATCCGCGACCCTTCCTAGGAAAAAGAATCTTATGCGAACATCAGAGCAGCCGTGGACGAGGTAATACTTCCAGAACATCAAGGAACTGCATAAATTCGATACATATTGTCTACGCAACTTGGGATTCAACCAACCTAAAATACGCAGCTAAGTAATTTTCGTTACAAAATGTCTTCATTTTCTGTTTAATCACATTGAAAAGCTAAAGGTTCACATGACCTAAACGGATTATAAAATATTGAAAAATTCGAACAATTAACAACAGAAACATGTAAATTATAAGATTTTCAAATAAACTGCACTTTTAAGGATCTTTCAAGCTTTTACTTGTTTGTCGTCTATCGCGTAACGTCTAAACGTTATGTAAAATTGCATAAAATTCCCACGGATGGAAGGAAAATTCAAGGTATGCATCTACTTCACATGTAAATATTGTTAATATATAGTACATTACAGAAAATCATTATGGCAATTTTTATAGGGTCGAAAGGAATTTAATAACAAGATAATTTTTGCAGATTTATCTCCTTTTCTTTATATTTTACTTGTTCATATATTTATTGCAGCTTCGCATAATGATATTGAATTTAAGCACTAAGATAGACTAAGGCATGTTTTTCACATATATACATTTAGGGATACACAACTGTAATACACTTCTATATTAGTAAATTATGCAACGAGACTATACTGGTAGTAATTAAGAGGCCAGTATTATTAACCGAGCGAGCGAATCGAAGCATTGAAGTACTGAAGTTTGGCATGGTCAAGCATAAAAGCTTTTATAGATCCATGACGCCTCAAAAGATATATTTCCGGTTCGTTCTCGGCTTAGAATTTCTGTGTAATGCGATACTTATATATCCAGTGTAAAATAAAAAGCGGTGAGTGAATACTCGAAAATGTGTGGTTTGTGCTACAGGTTGGCTCCATGATTCTACCGATTGGCTTCAGCGGTGATATTACGGCACACATTACACCACGCAAACTTCATTAATGGCTCTGCAGGGCTTTCGCGCCCTCTCTCTGGGGCCCCCAGATGCGTGGATAGAATAAATTAACTTCTACTCCGGTGCATATACATATTTAAACTGTAGCTCTTCTTTACTGTAGCACCTCTCTCTCTGTCACCAGGCCAGCTGCAGCAAAAGGATCAACCATGGAATCTTCTACAAAATGCCTTTACAAAATTATTCCGCCATTGTTTTGAGCAACCAAATCATTACTTTACTTCCTTTTCCCATTATGAATAGAATACATTTTAAGATTGCTTCTGATAGTAACTGGATTCGACATTAATATATAGTGAAGCTTGAAAAACATCTCAACAGTGCAATAACATTTTGAAAAGTTACTTCTACAGAAATATTTTGGGTAGTTATATTTTTTAAAATATTCACTCTAGAATGACAGAGTATTTGGGGTTTAAGGACCCTTTGACAGCCACATCACTTGAGCCCGTTGTTCAATATGAGTTTTGTAATTTTTATTTAAATTTTTAATTTTATTACACTTTACAGTGACTAATAGGCAACAATTGCAGCTTTGAAAGATACAAACATCAATAATATATATATATATATATATATATATATATATATATATACGTAGGTTGTCAGCTGGTACTAAAGCCTTTTAATTCGTCAATTTAAAAATGACGGAGTAATGATACGCTCACTTCCTGAGAATGGTGCTTAATCTTTGATCGTGATTTCCCAAAACCTTGATTTTTCATATTTTAGGTGCATGTTTCTCAAAAACTATAAAAGATATTAACACAAAATTTGTAGTGGTTATTTGTCAATGTTCCTTGAATACATTCGGCTAACATTTATATTCATGTGATTTATAAAATGGATAAAAACAAATATTCAGTCCTTCAAAATATTATCTTTTTTTTTTCATTCTCTTTTTTTACTCCAAGCTAATTAATTTTTCTTGTGCATAGTAAAAACTATATGTGCTTTTCATTTAGCCAATGTTATAAAACTGTATCTTAGGTTATTTATGATAAAACTTGGTGCATGTAGCTTTAAATTCCTACAAGTAAAGTGCACCTGACATATAGGGTGCAATATTTTTTTCAGGACACACGGTGTGATTTATGCCCCTTTTGCACGGACCTATGTGAACGTAATTTAAATATTATACAGTAGTTAAATGCACACATTACCGAATTTCAATTTCTGATAATTGTTTAGTTTTCTATATATTCAAATTTTAATATTGGTAAAAATTAGCCTGGTCTGGGTAAAAATAACCTCCCAGTACCCTTAAGCATTTCTCGTATGTGAATTTCATGAGTAAGTGGAGATTGCCGGAAATGAACGTGCCGACCAGTCGAGAGCTGAGGCTTCAGAACTTCCGGCATTTTACACTTTATGCCCTATTTCTTATGTGAGGCAAATATTGAAGAACATTATCATCCTCGAATGGAATTAATATTGGTTAAAAAGAGACTGTAGTCTTTTGACTAAGAATTAACATCTCCCAACGGCTTCTGATAGACATAAATGTAAATTCGTTAATCCGAATAATGTTCTCACTCATCTTTTTACTGGTCATGACAAATTTTCAGCTTATTTATTTCGTTTCAAAATCAAATCCACCTCTCACTTATATGTGGGAATCATCTTCAAGATGTTCCTCAAATTGTATTTGATTGCCTCTTTTCCTGCTTTGAAAGATATAAACTTGAATTATTGTTCCAAAAAGTGCAACCTAATACACCTTTTCAAAACCACTTACACAAATTTTGATGACTTAGAGAAATTATCAATATCTCAGAGCTTTTTGAACGAAATATTTCTGAACTTAAATATTTAATTTTGGTGTTTATAGTTTGTCAGCTTGATGGTATCTTGTAATTTTACTGTATTCATTTGTACCCAAAACACCACACACACGCACTCACTCACCATAATTTGTAAACTGCATTCTTAATATGCTTTTGGGTATATTAGGAATCACGGAATTACTAAATATGTACTGTATATTGTATTGACAGAAAATATAACTTAATTTTATTTTATTTAAGAAAATTTCATACCAAATTAATTTTCAAATTTTGGATGGGATGCTCACTTTATTCTCGGTAAGCCAGTCAGGTGAAAGTATGATTAGATATCAACGTTTCGGCAGTGTGCATCTCTCCCATCATCAGTATATTTATAAAATGTTATAACCACAAACGAAATACTGGATTTAACACAGCTATAAACAAAGACAAAACATATCAAAATTCGCATTACTGAACAAAAGACTGTTTTCAGTAAATTAAATGCCGGGTCAGGAGATGGCGTGAGTATAGAAAATTAAATGGGTCATAGAAACGTAGCTGCTTAACTTGATTGTCAAGCTGTATTGATCTTTGCTTCTTAAATCGAAGGATTTCCATTTTAAGGCCGGTTTCCAGGAGGAGCTAAACTGAAATCCAGCATCACGATTAAGCGTGCTCCTTTCAGAGGAAATCTCCAAAGCTTCCTTAAATCTCTGCTCACAGTAACTGTTGCATTTTGCCAAGATAGTCGTCTCCCGGAAATGGCTCTATGGTCGTTATCAAAGCAATGCTGTTCCAGCCCAGACTTCTCAGGTTGCATTAAACGAATGCTCCATTCATGTTCGATTATTCTAGTAGCGATGGTTTGTCATATATACGGTGCCCCACATTCACTGGGAATGCGGTAAACTCCCGGAACTTGGAAAGTCCAGTTTATCTTTCACTGGTCTCAACAGATGTTTAATTTTCGGAAGTAGCTTGTGGATGATCCTGATGTTGCATTTGGCGAGAATTCTGCTGATTCTGCCGGATAGATTGCCGGTAAACGGGATGCAGGCTGTAGCGTTAGGCTTATCTGACGATTGCTGTATTACAGGTTTCCCTTTCCTAGCTTTGGTGATCGAGGCTTCAACGTCATATTCGGAGAAGCCGTTTTCACGGAAAATGAGTCTCAGGTGCTGTAATTCTTGTTTTAAGTGGCTGGGATCAGAGATAGACAACGCTCTGTGGGCCAGTGTATTGAGAACTCCCAGTCGTTGAGACTTACGATGGAAACTATGATCGGTGTGTGTAGGTTTGCGATATACAGCATGTTCCAGTGTACCATTTCTGTTTTTGAAACAAGAATGTCCAGGAATGGAAGAGTTCTATGCTTCTCCACTTACATGGTAAACTGTATTTGAGGTCGAAGGCTGTTGAGATGCGCAAGAAAGCTATGCAAAATGCCTGATCCATGTGGCCAAATTACAAAAGTGTCGTCCACGTATCTGTAGAAATGAGATGGTTTATGTGGAGCTGTGGCACGTATTTTATGTTCTAGGTGTTCCATATAGAAATTAACTATATCTGGTGAGAAATGGGAGCCCATTGCTACTCCGTCTACTTGTTCATAGAAAGTACCACTAAACATGAAGGAAGTGGACGTCAGGGTATGTCGGAAGAGCTCTAAGATATCAGCCGTATTCATCGCCAGGAAATCTTCAGGTCTTATTTTGGATGGGGATATCATCAACCTGTAAGCATGTTTTCAAATTCCATGCCCTATCCATGACAGTGCGAGATACACCTGCATCTTCAGTGCATTGGAGGTTTCACTCCAACAACATCAGCACGAACGGATTATTCGGAAAGTATCGACAGAAAGGGCTGCTTGAAATAAATTGCTTGCTCTAAACAGATCTACATTTCTGAACAGCATATCAGCTTCTTGAAGTGAAAAAGTGTAGTGTTTCTTTCTGTCTGATCTGTCCATCTGATATAACTTTATTGTTTCGTCCTCAAAGCTCTTCCAGCCAGCTCTTCCAAGGTATATCTGCTCTTTACTTACATCACTTTACATTAAAATATTACATTTCGTCAGTCTTGTTTATGGCATATTTCCAAATATTCCTTCCAGTGTATCCATCATTCAGATAAAAAATATCACTTAAACAAAATATGTTCTGAAGGAAGGGAGCTTCTCAATCTATTACACAAAATTCAATATCATATTTTATTATAATATCTAAATACGTTAAATATAATCTGAGTATATTTGTTCTTGAAAAGTCTGTATCAAGTTGTAATATTCGGCAGCAAAGTACTTCCTTGCTTGCGGCATTCTCCTGTGGTTACTAACGTGCTTTGAAAGTATGATAATTTGATTCACTGGGCACCATTAAAGCCACATCAAAGCGTATGTGAAAAACTCGCATTTTGCAGCTGAAATTACACAGAAGGATCGCCAGTATAAAAGCTCTGATTAATAGCTTGGGCATTGGATGGATAAACAAGGCGAATTGTGCCCCATGGATAATAGTTCTGCATAAAGACCAGACTAAATCCAACAGGATATCGGCGGAAAACTCACCAAACGGTCCCGAGTAACAAATAAAGATTCCTAATCAAGATTATGGCCAAGTTCATTTTGGTTCTTGTGTTACATGGCTCTAACTTACCTCTTACTTTTGAGCGTGTATCCACTTAGCAGTAGTTAGCCTATATTTCCAGTTTCTATCGTTCTCTGCCGTTCCAGTCTCCGTACTTCTTACTTCATTCTCATCATCGTTCCCATGGTGGCTCCTCAAGTCGTCCTCTATTCCTTCTTCCTGGAGATGATCATTCCAGAAATGTCCTGGATCGTAATGATCTCTGCCCATTCGGTTCGCATATCTACACTTTGTGGCCTCCTGTGTTCGATCCTTTCTATTTCCGACTCTACCACTTCTATTATCTCTCTTATCTCAGCATTCTTCTTTTTTTCTATTCTTGATGTTGCCGCTGCTTTAGAATCCCACCAATCTAGACGGCTTGTATGTTACTCTTTTGTCTTTTTATGAGCCCGTGCTTCAGATCCGTAAGTTGATATGCCCTCTATAACTGTCATAATTTTCCGATTCATTTGTATATTACTGCTCACATTCCATAGAATTCCATTTGGCATTTTGCTTGCTCCTCTTGTTTATATACTTTCTGGTACATGTCACCATGAAATTATGATTCGACAATAATATATTCTAAATTGTCCCTTCTACTGTCTTAATGTTTCTCCCTGCAGCTCAGTCACTATTCATTTATCTTAATATTCCAATAGTTGCAATGTAAATAATAAAGACCTGACAACAAACCAAAAGCGCTTTTATATATAGTCTGGAAATCCCTTGTACCAATCTTTGCATAATGAAGTCGTACTACTCTCCGTCAACATGCACTTTTTTGTCTGTCTACATATTCCATTCATTTTGTACACATATATCAAGTCTGTGTACTGACTATGGGTCGAGAATATCTAGAAAAGTTCAGAACATATTCGGAATCCCCATCTTATATCCAGGATGCTGCTGCTGCTCCAGATTTAATCCAGGCGGTGCGTGGCGAAACTTTTCTGCTGATAAAATGAGAAAAGTTTGGACTCTTGTTGAGAGAACAGGACAAATGCCGTGCGTCCTATATCACATACTAAATAGCTTGCAAAGCATAAGGATTTTAGTAAAGTGAAGATTCACTACCTGATAAATAACCCTTCATCTGTACACCGTAAGGCTATAGACATCCCACCTATTTACTTTTGTTCTACCCAACATCAATGCCCCCTAACATGATATTACATTGTTCACAACAATGACAGTTTCGTTATTTAAGTATAGAATTAACATTGTTGTTTACATTGCTACACACTTGTTCTGTCATTCCGTGACAAAAAGCAATCAAATAAATTTAATAATTTAGGGAGATTAATATTGATATAATTTCTGCAAAAGTTATTGATAACGTACTCAATCTTCAACGCTTATTATTTTAGAAAATTAAATTAATATATGTATATTCACTGTGTTACATATTTGTGCTTACAACTGCCCCATTTAACCCTTTTAGTGAAACACATAAATTATGTCAATCAATCCATTATGATCATTAACAGGCCAAGTACTGCACCTCTAAGTGCCTCTTGCACCTACTGCAAGACATTTTACTAAAAATTCGATGCAGTTGATTAGTTTTAAAAATAATAATCTTCAGAGTTTATTATGTTCATTTAGGGCTTACATTACAAATCAGATTATACAACTGACACTTGTATTATAATTTAAATACTTCACGTCGCTTTCAAAATTTTTAGCTATACTCCATAGTTACATACTCCTGTATTCTTTTGTAATGGGTAGAGCAGAATTAGCTACCTTTTTATGTAATATCAGCGTAATATGAATTTTAAGGCTGATTAATTTAAAAATATATATTTTAGTTCAAAACATAACAACAAAGCAACAAAAATATTTTCAAGAAGATCTTCCTAACGCAAATTAATATTTGCACGTATAATTTGTGGAGTTTTATGTTCTTCAGATGGCCTTAAGATTTTGAGTACACTAACACATATAGATACCCACATAAAAATAAAATTTATATTTTTTTATTCAGGGAATAACGTGTTAAGTCATCACCATTCAGAAGTAATCTTGTGTAACTGGAAACATTTAAGATGGAGCAAAATAATAAAACAATAAATGCAGATATATTTAAAATGTACAATTTATTTAAAATAATTGTCATTTCACCGTCAGCCATTTCTCATATCCTTCCTTAATGGTTTAAAATTTCATGCTTTGTCATTTTAAAATGTCGCTCTTAGCTGTTTTCCGTAATGTAAGGACATAATATGCAATATGAAGTCAATCTGGAGTGATCCACTTGTAACATATAAATACGAGGCATGTTTTTTAAGTCATTAGAGTTTTGGAATTAAAATAAGACGTGCATAGATATCGCAATAATTTTATTTTTATATGAAAGCCTGTACCTTAATCTACTTTTCTACATAATTTCAGTGAATATTGAGGCACTTTTCATAACGTGACACCAGTTTTTGAATACCCTTCTCATAAAATTCTGCCGCCTGACGTGTTTACCACTGTATCACAACTGTTTTGACTTCGTTATCGTCTTGAAGACGCTGACCGCCCAGATGTTTCTTCAAGTGCAGAAAAAAATAGTAGTCGCTGGGCGGCAGATCAGAGCTGTATGGAGGATGATCCAGAGTTTCCCAATGAAAAGATTTTATAAGATCTTTGGTCCGATTAGCCACATGTGGATGGGCATTGTCATGCAGCAAAACAATACCCTCACTCAACTTGCTACGTCTTTTGTTCTAGACTGCACGGCGCAGATGGTTCAATGTCTCACAATAAGACGCTGAATTGATTGTCTCATTCCGAGGCAGAAACTCCACTAGCAATACTCCTTTTCTGTCCCAAAAAACTAAGCACATGATTTTCCGGGCAGAAATTGTTTGCTTAAACTTCACTTTTGTGGGTGATGATGAATATCGCCATTTCATGGATTGTTGTTTCGATTCTGGTGTGACGTAGGCCGCCCATGTTTCGTCACCAGTAACAATTTGGTCTAAAAATCTTCACCTTCATTGTGGTACCGCTCAAGGAAAGTCAATGCACTGAATAAACGTTGGGTTTTGTGCAAATCCGTCAACATTTTCGGAACCCAACGTGAACACAATTTCCGGTACTTCAAGTTCTCGGTCACAGTGCCATACAAAACACTACGAGAATATTGAGGAAAATAATCGCACGATAATGGAATTCTAAAGCATCTCTTTTCTCTCACCTTTTCGTCCACTTTCTGCACCAAATCTTCAGTAACGACCGAAGGACGCCCACTCCGTTCTTCATCATTCACATTTGTGCGGCCATCTTTTAATGCTGTCACGCATTTCCTTACCATTCCAAAACTCATAATGTTTTGTCTGTAAACTCCACATATCTCACGATGAATATCGATCGGCTCTACGCCTTTAGCACTAAGAAATCGTATAACAGTCCGTACTTCACAATCGGCGGGACTCACGATTGTCGGAGGCATCTTAAAACGTATACGTAACCAACGCATACAATGAAGAATCAGACTGTAATGCCGTCAGTACATAGACAAGAGATTTAGGTAACCAGCGCGCATGCGCGGTACGCCGACAGTAGCGCTGCGGCGGCGGAATCGCAAAACGGTACTGACTTAAAAAACATGCCTCTTATCTGTAGCGAAATGTTGCAAGTATATTTAATTATTTAGTAAGGTAAACGTAGAATCAGCTTTTCCACAATACCTTATATAATATTATAGAGAGTAGAGGATATATATATATATATATATATATATATAATATTATATATACACACCAGATGGCTCAACTGACCCAGTTTTTACGCAATGAAATAACCTTTCGTGCGTTAAAAGTTGCAGATCGTAACGGGGCAGTCTCTGTCAAAACGTAAGGCAGAGGCGTGAGCAGACTTGGTTTTGTTTCGAAAGACAAGAGGCAGATATACAAGTAGTTGCTCGGCCTCTATGTGTCCATTTAGATAATTTCTACCACCAATAGAGCCACATAAAGATGCTCCAGAATGAGTG
The DNA here is from genome assembly GCA_030765055.1 of Mantis religiosa. Classification (NCBI taxonomy): domain Eukaryota; kingdom Metazoa; phylum Arthropoda; class Insecta; order Mantodea; family Mantidae; genus Mantis; species Mantis religiosa. Next base: position 33,705,664 of record CM060951.1, on the reverse strand, counting down.
TGGATTAGGCAGTCAGAGGAACAACGACGTGTGCCTCACGCTGTTGGAGTTCGCAGGTATATCACACATCGTGTCGCGTTCTGTAACTGTTTGTAAACATACCGGCATACTCCTCAGTAGCTTGCTTGCTACTACTAGCGTCACTGATAGAGAGCAGGAGATAATGTTTTTGTTTTTCTGACCGGTGCGTCCCAATAACAACTTTTGATGTTCACACGCCAGTGATTCCTGCGCTGCCTAATCATAAAGGCATGTAATATTTTATGCTACATAAAATTAGACCTAACAGAACTTCGAAGCTAGTTAAGTTATAAACTACGCAACGGCTATAATGGTTTTGAAACAACCTCTCTATATAAGAGAGAGTATAACAGGGTATAATGTACTGAATATAATATAACGCTCTTAATATGGTGTGATATAATACTTTGTGTTTCAACCATAACGGAGCAATGTTCATGTTTATGCAGTTCTGTGATGATGGATCAAAGAGGTAGGCGAGCATTTTCTAAAACAACCAGGTTTCATTCTTTCTACTGTTAGTACCTTTTGGGTATCCTACATTTTTAAATACTCTGCAGCTTTAGAGGATGAAAAACTGTACGTTATTCACCCGTCCATGCTTATATTACCTTCTCTTTGGCATGAGCACCTGACACATGTTGGGGCCAGAGTTGAATAATTCATTAGGAGGATGGACATAGCCCTGTCCAGTGTAATTTCGGCTAATACTAGTACATGGTAACCTGGGCCTTTATCAACTAAGCTTTGTACTGGTCACACCTTACCACGGTGTAAGTAGTGTCTGGGCACTAGGGACCATTTTAAGCCAGTTTACTCCAAATCAATTTTTCATGGTACCCACTAAAGCGGTATTTCATCACTCTGTGGACTTATCGCTTTATTGTGCAGTTCCCTTTATTCTGTTTCACCTCTTTAAAGGTGAAGATTATCACAGAAAATGAGATACAAAGGGAAAGAGCGTCAGAGAAAAAGGCAGGGCATAACTAAGACTGATGCATTACGCTGACATGCCTGCACCATCCATTCTTAAACAGACTTTTTGTTGACAACGTATTATTTCTTTTAGTTTAAATGAGATGAGCATTTCTTATTATATACTTGGTGCAAGACAGGGATGTAAACACAGTCCGGTGCTATTTAACCCTTTTATATATGATATTCTAGAGGAAATTGCTAAAATTATTTGCAGATAACTTAGTAATTGGTTTTATATCTGTTGGAGGGCTGAGAAGGGCAACTGAAGCAATAAGTAGTTATTGCCAAAAATGGGGGTTGAAAGTTAACGAAAAGAAAACGAAGATAATGGTTTTTAAGAAAAGTTATAGATCGCCTAAAGATGAGAAATGGGAGATGAATGGAAGGGAAATAGAGGTCGTAAAGAGATTTGATTATTTGGGGATAAGATTGAGCTGTGATGGTAAATCGACTGAACAGACAAAATCGGCTCTAGCAAAAGGTAAAATGGCCATGAGTATTGTAAGAGCATGTTTAAGTAAATTACCTGACATTAATGTCAAATAGCTGCATGGGGCAGATATATGGGGAGTGGAAGAGGCATGGGAAGTGGTGGATGTTAACAACAGATCCTTCTGTATATATATTTTGGGCTTACCGGTAGCTTCACCCAATGGGGCAGCACTATTAGATTTGGGAAGGCGTTCAGCAAGGGTAAAATTGTCACTAGGTCATTGAAATATCTATACAGAGGTGCCAATTTTGAGGAAAGCAATATTATCAAGAAATTTTTTCTTTTGCAGATGGGAAGCAAATGGGGAGAGTCTTGGGCGCAAAAATTAAGGAAGCTGATGGAACAGATAGGTATGGCACATATTTGGAGAAACGAGGAGTATTATTATAGGGGCGTTTGGAAATAGGTAGAATTAAGTCTGTAAGATTTAGATAGCCAAGTTATATTTACCAATGTAGGGAGAAAAGATCATTGAGGACATATAGGGAAATAAAGACAGTGTGGGGGAGGGAGAAGTACATAGATGTGTGTAATAAGTCAGGGCGAGAGGGATTTGCCTGGGAAGGACAGGAGTTAGAAATTTGAAAGGTATTAGAAATGAAAAGGTTACAGGTAAATGTCCAATGTGTGGAGAAGGGGATACAGATTGGCATAGTAAACTTTATTGCAAACAAATATATGGAAAGAACGCATTTGGCAACAAAGGTGGGACAGTGTTAGGGATGGGGGTAGGTATTAATAATAAAGAAAATGTTATTGGTAAAATCAGAAAAGTATGTAAGAAGTATAGGTGTATATCTGCGGAAAGTTAGAGAGAAATGGTTAAGATTGATGAGGAATAACTAACAATTAAGAGCTGGAAAACTAGAATGAGGGGTACAAGGGAGAGGAGGGTCATCAATAGACGGAAAACCAGGGGTTATGTGTATTGAGACCGAGACTTTGGGTAAGCAGGTAGGAAGGGTATGTTAGATGTGAATAAGTCATTTTGTTATTGTGTGAAAGAAATGTTACAAATGTCGGTGTATCAGTGAAAATGTATGCAGAAGAAAGATGAGAAATAAATAGTGAATACAAAAACTACATACTTCCTTGTAGGTGCAATGGAATTAGTGTAATATAGTAGCTTTAAGCAATTATCAAATCACTTCGGAGTGGTTTGCTAAGTACATTATAGCTTTGAAATTCCATTTGCTTGCATGGTCCGAAAGAGCAAAATGGAATATGAAAATAGAAATAATATTTGAAGAATGAGACCAGTATAAAAGTATCCCTTTAATGATTAACTGCATCTCGTTAAATCTATCATAACTTATGTTCATTAACGAGATTATAATTATATGTGGTAAATATATTAATATATCTCTGACCAAATAACGGGGTAAAATTAGCAGTTCGCAAACACAGAAGATTTTACCATGTTATAAGTAGTGAAGAGAACTTCAGAGACTTTTCCATTGGTCGTGAAAATAATTGAAACATGTGTTATTTAATTAAAAATTGTTGGAACATTTTAAAATCACGTCCATGTAAAAGATAATTGATGATGCCGGAAACAATTGTTGTAATTGCTTTTAATTTTCCAACTGTAAACGTTATTCTACTTTTCTCAATTCCTTTTTGTTATAAGAGGAGAAACTAATGTGGAAACTATCACTAACGACCTACTTTGGAAACATTTGTCTAAATATTACTGTAATCTTCATATATGTATAACGGAATATCTAAAAGAAAAAATGAGGGTTTATCATCTGTGCTGTGAAACATAGGCTTATGTGGAAATAAGCAGTACAAAAGCGAGTAGAGAAACTCATTTGAATTTAATACAAATTTTAAATGTATATAATAGTAAAATTCTTGCATAATATAAAGCATAACTTCTCAATCCTTGACAATACTCATTTCCGATTACTATTATAATAATTACTATTATTATTTCTACTATCATCATCATAATCATCATCATCATCATCATCATCATATGGAAGTTAATCTTTAAAATTGAAAGCGAAACTATAAAATACTTATATATATAGAATATAGGATATTGTCTCATACAATAAACTTGTAAACATGCCAATGAAACTATGTGGAAGTAGCTATCACAGTGTTTGTATTAATACTCTGCGGAAGAGTACATAGCCAACGTCACGTGAATGCAATACGTACTAACCGAAAATAGCCGTAAATTGAATATAATATTCAAAACTAAGCACACATATGATTGCATTTCTAAAAAATGATTTTCTTTGTTGAGTGCAGGTTTTTAAGAAATTCCCTAAAGTGGGTATATCAAGCACAATTTTCTTGATTACACTGGGAAAAAAAGGATATTTCGAGCACTTCATGAAACAATTCCTACTAATTTTGGGTTGAGAAAAACAAATATGACAATGAAAAACTTTTATTAGCTCTAGTTTCTATGATATACACAAGGTGGAAGAATTATATATTAACGAATTAAGAGAAAAGGATACATTTTAATTACATACATGCTAACAACAATGAAAGTGCATTTCACTTTTTTAACTGGTAATTAAATGCTAAGAGTTCATAATTTCTGGGAAATTACTTCACAGATAGTCGTGTCTGAAGAGTATCATGTGGTGGCCTATTCACTTCGTCGTCTTTTAGCTTGCCTCTTGTGATGGAGTTCCGCAGAATCCGTATACAAAGACCAACAGTAATCCGCAAGTACTACTTCATTCCAATGACCCTGATATCTTAGTTCTATAACAGAAATGTCCAGATGGAATCTCTCCCCATGTTCATCACTAACAGCTCCACAACTGGGAGGGAAAAAGTCTAGGTGGGAGTGGAGAAAATGGGTCTTAAGGAACATTTTGCATCCAAGGTTGCGGTATTTTTGGAGGAGCACTGTCACCAAATTTTTGTAGTTGTCATCTCTTTTGTTGCCTAAAGATCCATGAACAATAGCCTTGAAAGCTTCCCAAGCTTCCTTTTCTTTCCTCTGCAAAATTTGGTCATATGCAGGATCCTTTACAAGTTCTCTTATTTGGGGTCCGACAAAAATGCCTTCCTTAACTTAATTTCCTCACTTAATTTCCAAACTTTCTCTCTGATTTTGTTTTTTTATTTGACAGATGTACCAACTTCCCAAAAAATTCCCCTAAATTTAAAATCTTCACTCTAAAAATGAAACGTCACTTTATCTTCAAAACAAGAGCTAGTCTATCATTTTATGGTGATTTTTTAATTCAACAGATGGAAATACATATAAATTCACTATTTTTAAGTCCTAAACATTTTCATTATTGCCCAGTGTAATATAAACGTTTTTGGAACAATATTTTATGAAGCTCCTAAATTCAACCTACACAGAATGAAGCGTTTTCAGACAGTCTTACGATTTTATCTGCGGTTGTTCTTTGTTTCTCCAGGAAACGGACATGCTTAGAATAGCAACAACACATTATTTCGACCACTAAAATCCTCTGCATCGGAATGACGCTGTTCCGGAATCGACACTCTGATAACAAGGCCAATGTGCTGCTACGTCAGTTGCATACAAATGGAGGATTCCATTGCAGCGGTTAAGGCAACTTTGAGACAGGATGTAAGGACTGAACACTGCAGAAGGAGAGGGCTGAATCACAAAACATGTGTCAAATTAAATTTTTGTAACATTTAACACTTTATAGATGTTTTTTAGTATCGGTTTGGTGTTTTAAATACTTTACAACCGAAAAATTGACATTCACGCAAAGTAACGGAATCCAAAAGCAATCAAATAACCAGTCATTATTATCATTAAAATCTACTATACTATAGGTATATGTAGTAGACTCGTTTTCTGTGAATGTTTATATTGATTAGCAAAAACTAAAATGAAAAATAAATACAAGAAAAGCTTGTTGAAGAATGAGTAGAGAAAGTAATGTAATTTAAGGTTGGAAATATTTAACTTTCCGTATTACGTATACGTATGGGAAATCATTGCGTTATACTCAAAAATTCAATATCCGAACCTCACTAAAATTATGTTTTAAGACCTTTTTCGGAAATGAGCTATATACGAGGCGTGTCCGTAAAATGTCTCCAAGGCGCTGGAGCCGTGAGGAACACGATTACGCAAGATTCGGCAACACTGGCGTGTAGCTTGGTTTCACCCCTTCAAATCCCCACCAGAACGAACCCTTGAAACCAATAGTCCTGGCTGGGCAGCCGTTTGCGATTGAGCTTCCTATCACTTCCACTGCCACTCCGTTTTTTGAGTGCAAAGGGCACTACCCCCCACTGAAATCATCAGTTATGCGAAGTCTATGGGCCACAGTGTACGGATGTCAAAAACGTGTGAAAGACGTACAGACGTACAGACGTCCATGACGAACAGCGTTCTGTTCGTGGAAACGTAGAGTCAGACTGAAAAATTCAATGTTATAGCCGGGATTTCAGCCAAGGATCTTCTGGTCTCTGTCCAGCCGCTCTAGCCATTGAGCTACTATGACCAAAGTGCCGATATGACATCAAATTCTCCAAATGACTCGTAATTTTCCCAGTGTACCACCCGGGCCTTAAAGTACTTACATGTAAGTCACCATTAAGGTAGTTGTCTCATGTGTTTATGGGAACTCCTAAGTGGTTTACCGGGAAAATACGAGTCATTTGGAGAATTTAATGTCATGTCGGCACGTTGGCCATAGTAGCTCAATGGTTAGGGCGGCTGGACAGAGACCAGAAGATCCGTGGCTCAAATCCCGGCTATGGCATTGAATTTTTCAGTCTGACTCTACGTTTCCACAATTTAGCCTACACACGGCCAGTGTGAAAGAACAATTAATTTCCAGCTTTCTGTTCGGCCTTCGGTTTCAGAGGAAACAATTGCGAAAGTGGAGCAAGAAATGCTTAAAGATCGGCGTGTGACAGTTCGCGAGCTGTGCGAACTTATCGAAAAACGAGTTTGAGCGCTACCTGCGTAACTTGGCGAGAGAGTGCTATGACAAGGGTACACAAAACTGCCACAGAGCATGCAAAAGTGCATCGATCGCAATATTGATTACATTGAAAAATAGCCGCACGTTTCGGATTTCCATCAATGTAACAATCATTGACAATAAACACACCTCTGTCTAGCACACGTGAAGTATCCCCTATGCCCAACGTGGTTCGGAGTCCACGGTAAAAACTGTAGGTCCTCTCACCTCACCGCCATCTTCACTATCACCCTATCATCGGAGGTAATGGACACCGCCCTCTGGGTGCCTCCACCTGAGAAATGGGTCCGGTCATCACTTGGTGGGGTGAGGTTACCCCGAAGGCCAAGGTTGCCATGTGGGGAGTGTTAGTAACTAACTAACTTGACAATAAACATGTTTTCTATATTAAATAAAGTTGGAGACATTATTTTACGGACACGTTTCGTAAGTATCTTTCAATAGTGTAATTCAGAAACGAAAATTTGGCTGAAAGACGAATTTGAAGTAACCTGTCTTAAGCTTTTGTTGTGGTTTTCCCTCCGTCTCTGAAGGTGAATACCGGGGTAATAGATCCAAAGCTCCACAGCCTTATGTCATCACAGTGAACACTGTAAAGTTTCCTCATTTGTTTGTTTTGACTAGATCTTTTCTATAGACCTTATTTCTGTTTTTTGTTATGCCTTTTCCAATTGATTTGTGTTTTCTGCTATGACTGTAATATTTATCTCTGGAAAATTGTATACTGAATGTAGTAGAGTAGTATTTGATCATTAAGTTTAGCAACTTCAAGCTAGAGGAGGGAAAGTTCCTCCACCACAACTAATATGGGATAAACATATTTTGTAAATGTTGATTTCTTCAAAATGACTCTTATCACAATGGTGAACAATGAAAATTTTAAATAACTGATTGTAATCTTTATGTATTTGTATTTGCCAAATCCAAAAATAAACTCATAAATGTTCCATCACCCACCAATATTTTGTAATATTAAAAAATAGAAGTTATCACGATTACTAGCATAGGGTGGTAAATATGCTGGTTGAAATAAATAAGTTTCATTTTCTAAAGTCAACAAATATGTGAACAAATAACATATTTGCTTTAGATGATTGTTGTCTGTGAATTCAGAAATGACAGTGTTCAACAGAGTACCTCTTCTTCACAAGACTAAGTTTTTTCCCGCCAAGATCAATGTTTACTCATACAGCAGACAAGGAAGGTCTGCAAAAGGAGTTGAATCCTATAGAAGCTAATCCTGTGTGTTCTCAGTTGTAAATTCAGTGTTTCTAATAGTGTTTTCTTAAGCATTGGAAATTGGGAAGATTAGATCTCACAAATGTGTCAACAATAAAAATAATTTTAAAAGCACAGAGGCGAAATTTTACTTCTCAAACTAAAAGTGTTCGTGGGTGTTATTTTGACAGGAAAATAGATGAGAAGTTTTAGGTTCTTGAAATGTGTTTTACTAAATGTGTGACACTATAAATCTCAACGGGTCCTTCGCATACCACCTCTACCAGACGCCAGTAACGTGACATAACATTAGTGAATTACAACGAAGTGACCCAGATTTTGTGGAAGGTATCATGTAAGCGATCCGCGCTTATTATCCAAGGAGGGTCTAAATGATTTGGTTCGTGATATCGGTTTATCTAAAATTAAAGCAGATTTATTTGCTTCGAGATTAAAGGCTGGCACCTCCTGCAGGATGACACCAAACTAAGTTCTTTTTGGCAACGCCAACAGGAATTTGAGCATTTATTTAAACAAGAGGACCTAGTTTTCTGTACTGATATCGATTTTTATGGAGTCCCTAGGTGTTCAATATAAGCTTGAAGATTGGTGTTTGTACACTGTCTCTTCGAAAACAAGCCTGAAATCCCTCTTGGTACACAATGGAGAAAGGTTTCATCCATTCCTATAGCCCAGTGGTCCTCACGACACGCCAAAATGGGCATTGGATAAGCAGTGAACGCACTGTAGAGCCAAGACGGCTACCATGAAATCCAGGGTTCGAGTACCATCTGTGACATCGGAAGATTTTAGGGCCGTATTGCTTAGAGCTGTGCAAACCTGCTGGCAATAATAAACTTAGATCTGTGAAAGAACTTCCAGTTCCGTGGGTTACCTCCTGTCGGCCATCTCGTCGCGAGGAGGTGAGTTTGGCTCGGTTACGTATTGGTCACTGTTTTTTCAATCATAGTTTTCTTTTTAAAAATGAGCCTTCTCCACTGTGTCCGTTTTGCAAAGAAGCGTTATCTGTACGACACGTGCTGCTAGAGTATTCTCACCTAGCAGACCTTAGGACGTCTCTGCAGCTGCCGGTCAGCTTTGCAGAAATGCTAGCGGACGATAACGCAGTAGTGGAGAAGGTTTTTAGATTCTTTTCTAGTTTAGAGTTTAGGATTTGACGAATAAAATTTATGACTTTTTAGATTTATATTTATTTCGTTTTTATAGTTTCTTTTTTTACGTGTATGTATTATTTTGTAAGTGTATTTACATATTTATAGTTTTTTAGAGAAATTTATATCTGGCTTTTGCCATGACCAGTTAGTTTAAAAAAGGGCGCTGATAACCTCTGCAGTTGAGCACCCTCATTCGCATCATCATCATCATCATCATCATCATCATCATCATCATCTGCACTGTAGTGCGGGAGAGGTTGAGAGAGAAAGGTAGCGTAATCAGTATAGGCTCGTTAGTCACCTGCGTATGGACGTTGTGTACAAGATGGCTACATTTTCATGAAGGTCTTCTACCCCTACTTTATTTAACCTTTCATAGAAGCAGGCCTAGTTTTCTATACCAATTGATGATGCTGCGCAAAGTTTAATTTGCAATAAGGTCCTGAATGTCATACGAAAATATACTCCAGCGCCACTATGACAGTTGCCATGCTAATGATTACGACAAATTAGAAGGTGATAAACGGATCACAATGCTGGAGCAGTTACGGGACACCAACAAACAGGTGCAGTACGGTTGTTATTATTGTACTGTCTGTTGTAATTATCGTCCTGTCCTAGCGTATATTATATATTTATGTTAGCCTATGAATTTCCTAAAAGAAACGGCTGAATAACTGGTATATTAATTACATAAATTACACTTAATTATTTAAATAATTGTGAACATTGTATGCTTCGATTGTCTCTGAACGTGGCTACGGAGTTGTATGACTCTACTGAAAGGCTGTCACTGCACCACTGCTTACCCGTCCAGTTATGTGGACATGCAACTTTTGCTATCCAATATTCGATGAGTACTCCTGGCAAATATGTGCATAAAAGCTTTGTATGAGGCCCAGGTATTGAAAGTTTATATTGATATGATTTTAAGGCTGATATAACTCATAATCATCTACCTAACTGTCTTATATAAAATACATAAATATGTAGAGTATACAATGTGTATTCCGGATATAGTTTATAAAAACGTAGCTTAGGATTCTAGCTCAAAATATATTTGTTAGAAACCCGCCGTTTCAAATCTCTTTACAAAGAACATGCTCCGGTCACGTACGTCCAAGCAGCTACCTAGAAAGTAACTTCCGAATGTCAGATTTACGACGGATGGCTTATCATAATTATATATTGAAGTGGAAATGCAATTAATGATACACAAACAATGTGTTTGTTAGATCGATATAACAATAAAAGCTAAATGATATATAATACACAAAGTACATTTGCTCATACGTGGTGACAATGTTAGCAGAACACTGATAACTGAATTTGAAACTAATGAACAAGATGTAATAACAACAAACAAATTTAATGGCGTAAAGGGAAGCAAGTCATCCTACGTAATATAATGAAACAGCAGAGATATTTTGGCCTGCTCGATCTAACAAAAGGGACTTCAATCTGGGAATACAATATAAAATTTTAAAAGTAACAGGAATAGTTTAGTTTACCACAGAAAAAGCTGTATACCTAACCAACTTCAGGTGAGCTGGGACAACGGTCTGCCTCGCATTCAGTCCATATACAAATCTCAGTCAGGAAATCACCTAGATCTTATCTAGAATTTCTCTTTTCTTTTTTTTTCTTTCTTTTTTTACATTTTTATTTTTTTAATTTACGTCTTCCAACGTTAAATCATATCGCACGATGAATGGAACGGGTGAAATGATGCTCAAATGAGCTCAGGGTCCATAGAGCTTAGAGCTACCCGATATTTGTCCTTCAGAATAAGGGAAAACCCCGGACAAAAACATTATCCAGGTAACTCACCCTGACCAAGATTCGAACTCGGGACCACTCGAACATGAGTTAGACACGCTACCACCACGCTACCAAGGCGGGCAGGATCTGATTTAGAGTTTCCCTGATTGTGAAAGATGAACGTTGTTAACTCTAAGCATTATGAACCCCGAACTCATTGAGCTTAACTTCCCTATGTCATTCATCGTTGCATATAATTAATTTAAACTCTGGCGCGACAGCCCTAATTTGGTTAAGGCCTATCAGCCCAACTGCCGGCCTCACGCCCACTTACGTACGGCAGAATTGGGCGATCATCCAACCGATACGGAAAGGAGATGTCAGCATCTCGGCATTCCCCAGCCGGAACGTTGGTCTTCGTGACCAGGGCCACTTACCTATCGTAACCCCCTCACTATCCTCACGATGCTGAGTGGCCACCCGGGACCTAAAATCCGCACCCCAAGGCTTTGATCGAACCCGGACCGCCTTCAGTGGCCAGGGACCAGGGCATGCTGTCTCAGCCCACTAAGCCACGGCGCAGAACATCGTTGCACATAACCTACTCGATTTTTTTATGTCACCCATCTCACCAATGCTGGTAATCGGAGTCGCTTGGGTTCCCTCAGAGCGAAGGAGCCGAAGCATATTGACCTACCTACCCGATTTACGACAGTTTAATCTTAGAGAGAGAGAGAGAGAGAGAGAGAGAGAGAGAGAGAGAGAGAGAGAGAGAGAGAGAGAGAGAGAGAGACAGGATGGAAGAATATGTAGCCATATTTAAAATGAAACATTTAAGTCAATTTTTAATATTCTATTTCACGGTGCTAATTTCTTCAACAAGCTTTTATTCTTGGCAGGGTGTGACGTATTTATCCTTAACTCAGTAAAGGCTGGGCCGTGGCTCAGTGGTTAGACCGCTTGGCTCTCACCAAGGCGGCCCGGTTTCGATCACATGCGACCGCAAAGTGAGATGTGTTGGACAACGCGGCGGGGGGTGTTGCTGTCTGACAGCGGAGCAGGTAACATCGCAACACCGCGAAGACTTGCTTACCTTTCCGGCGCGCGAGGCGGCTTTAGTAGAACGGGGCAAATTGCCGGCCTAATTCTACATCAAATTTCTTTGTGTTTTCACGTGCGTAATTTCTATTCGTGAAGTGTTAGAATTTAGTGTACTATGGCTGACCCCCCTGATACGGGGCAGCTAATCTACTCCGCAATGCAGACATGTTGCCAGCAAGAAGAACAACTTTCTGCTTCCACTTCTCTGCAGCAATCTCTACCGACTCTTCACTGTGAACCAGTCCAAACTTCACTCCGTCCTACGACTTCTGCTACTAGTGAAAATAACGAATGTGCTTCTAAGCGACAGCGGACTTCAGGAGAATCCGTTGCGCCATTAGACTCCAACATGGATTTTGACTCGAGTGATTGTGTACCAAATGGGAACTTGCCAGTAGACACCTCGGACGTCGGCCCTCTTCAGTCTTCGACGACGAGGCCTTCTACACTATCTCCTCCTTCCACGTCGCGCCCTACAACAACACCTTCTACACCTGGCGTCTCTACACCACGTAGCCATTCCAATCGTTATAGCAGCGCAGATCCCGGACCTTTTTATGTGTTTATTGAAAGTTTGGATAAGAATGTGGGTAAGCTACACCCCATGAGTGTGGGTAAACTACTATTTCGTCACAACCCGACAATCCGACGTGCAATTGTGCATATTAACTCAGCAGGAAAAAACCGACTGAAAATTGAGGCAGCATCAGCAGAGGCCGCTAACACTATAGTAGAGTCACCGGCATTTACGGGAACATCTTTGGAAGTTTACATTCCCAATTTTCTGATACACAAACAGGGTGTTATTCGCAACGTGGACACCAGTCTCTCAGAAGAAGAAATTGCTGAGTTTCTAGAGAGTGCCTACCCTGTTATTTCTGTCCAGCGTTTTTCTCGACCCACTAGCGCCCCTGCAGTACGGGTCCCCATTCCTGTGTGTAAGATTACCTTCCGCTCTCAAGTGTTGCCGACCCATGTAGTCATCTTTGGAACGCGATGCCCGGTGAAACCTCGTGATCCTCCAGTCTACATCTGCACTAAGTGTTTACGCTTCGGCCATCGCTCGCATCAGTATCGGAGTGCGCTAGATGCGGTAAATGTGCTGGACCCCATTTCTTAGAAGACTGCACCTCTACTTCAGGTCCTTGCTGCATTCACTGTCAGGGAGCTCACCTGGCAACAGACAGAAATGCCCAGCATACCGTCAATACCGGGAGGCACGGGTGGCAGCTTCCCGAGTAGATGCTCCTTGCTCGCCTCAGCCATCTCGTCCAACTTACTCACAGGCCATTAATGGAACCCTCTCGATGACAGATACACGGTCTTTCCCTCCCCTCCCTGGAGGAATATCTCCTACAAAGTCAGCCAGTACTCTTCCGCCACCTTCCTACACTCCCAGACCAGCACCTTCACCAGGAGTCCAACCGGCCGTTACCCTCGCCACTCCAACTTCACCTGCTGTTTCGGTGCCTCGTTTGTCAATACGACCTCCCCCGGACCGAGTTCCGCATTTTCCCCCAGTTCATTCCACTCTGTATATTCCACAACGAATACCTGTATCTCCAATAACTCATAATCCTTATCCGCCATCTTGGGCGAGTCCTTCATCGCCGTCTGCTCCCACTAGTTTGCAGCTTGTGGAGCAACTACTGCAGCTCATAGTTCCTGTATTATCTGTTTTTTCTCCTTCCTCTACGGCCCCTGTTCAACTTCAACTTCTCCGCGACTTTCTTACCAGCTTATTACAAAGCTCATAACCCAACAAAGACAACCCAACATTACAGCATGGCTTCAACTTTGTTGCAATGAAATTGTCGTTCTCTACGAGCTAATTATGACTCTCTTGTGCAAGAACTCTTTGTACGCCTCGTCTCCATCGCCCTGCTGTCTGAAACTTGGTTGACCCCAAATACGTCTCTTCGCATACCTTCTTTCTGCCTCTACTCCAAGGATAGGACGGACGGATGGGAAGGAGTTGCAATTCTGGTGCACTCTACTGTTCCACATTACACCATTCAGATAGACCACAGCCAAATACATTCTTTTGAAGCCGTGGCGGTGAGGACTCTGCTTTGTCAACGAGAGGTCACAGTTGTTTCTTTGTACTGTTCCCCTAGAATGATCATCACCAGTCGAGAATGGTATCATTTCCCGCGCCAATTACCAACCCCCATTTTACTCGGCGGTGATTTTAATGCCCATAATACCACATGGGGTTGTGACCTGACCGACGCTGCTGGCAGAACGCTTTTGGACTTCATCGAGGACTCTGGTTTGGTTCTTCTCAACGATGGGTCTTCCACCCTGCTCACTCGGCCCGGACACCGACCGTCAGCGATTGACTTGACGCTCTGCTCCCCTTCCCTATCTTCTGAACTCCAATGGAGGGTTCTACCCTTTACTATGGGCTCCGATCATTTCCCGCTGGAGATTTCGACTATTCTTCCGCACGTTTCTGTGGCCCACCGGCCTTCGACCAGATGGAACTTACGGCATGCCAATTGGGTCAAGTACGAACGTATTCTCGAAGCCACTGTTTCTGAGATTCCCAATGATCGTCCTCCATTGGAACGTTACGACACCTTTCTACAGTGTATCAATAGTGCGGCTTTGCTTTCCATCCCAGAGAAACGACCAGTTCTTACGTCCCGTGGTGTACCCTCTCCTTGGTGGAATGCAGAATGCAGTCGTTATGTTGCGAAGAGGAAATTGGCGCTCAGTACCTACCGGCACAACTCTACATGGGACAATTTTCTGGCCTATAAACGGGCCGCAGCGACAGTGCAAAAAGGAGTGCTGGATATTTAATAAAACTAAAGATAGAAACCAACCTGGCTCACGCCGGTTTAAACTCAGATCATGTAAGATTTTCAAGGTCGAACAGATTTGTATTTATCTACACATTGGACGAGGAATATATTACGGATCTTATAAATTTTACTATACATGAATAATTGGAGTTGTTATCACCCACCTTCCTCTTTGTGCGAAGATGATCCTTTTGGAACTATTCAACGACCTTTGGGCCTCCGGCGTCTTCCCCGAGAGTTGAACTACACAGATCATTGTACCTATCTTGAAGCCGGGGAAGGACCCTAGATTTGGTACCTCTTATCGCCCGATCGCTTTGTCTTCCTGCATCGCCAAGACCTTTGAACGCTTGCTTAAACAACGACTTGAATGGTGGCTGGAATCCCGGAGATTATTACCCATGTCCCAATATGGTTTCTGCAAAACCCGGAGTACTTTGGATAGTCTCAGCATCCTGACTACTGACATCGAGCGTACCTATTTGGAACAAGGATATCTGACAGCCATCTTTTTGGACATTTCCGGCGCCTACGACAGTGTTTTACTGCCAGTTTTGCTTGGGAAGCTGCAAGCACTGGGTCTTCCTCCTCGGTACTGCTCTGGCATTTACAATCTTCTCCGACAGCGCCTCATCTATATCCGTTCTCCTGATAACTCCTTCTTCGGCCCTAGAATAGTAGTTCGAGGATTGCCCCAGGGAGCGACTTTGAGTCCTCTTCTTTATGCACTTTATACGTCAGATTTAGACTCTCTATTTAGTCCTCACATTCGAGTTCTCCAGTACGCCGATGATATCTGTTTGTACGCTCGGTCCTCTAGTTTTTGGATTACTCGTCTGTGGCTTAGTGATGCAGTCACCGATTTATCAACCTGGGCCTCTGAACACGGATTACATCTTTCACCTTCCAAGTCTACAGTCGTAGTGTTTACTAGGAAACGACGGACATTTCCTGATGGCATTATCCGCTTGGGACCTTTTACTTTTACTCTTGCATCTTCCGCAAAATTTTTGGGTATCTATTTGGATAGTCGCCTTTCATGGAGTCGTACATCCAGCATCTCATCTCCAAAATTGGTGCAACTCTTAATGTTCTACGTAGTATCGCTCATTCATGGTGGGGCGGGGACGCTTCCATATTACTTCTGCTATATCGTTCCCTAATTCGGTCGGTGCTGGACTATGGCTGTATCTTCTTTGGCTCTGCTTCCACATCGGTTTGCGCAAGTTAGATACTGCTCAGTACGGTGCTGTTAGATTTTGTCTGGGTGCTATGCTTTCTACACCGATGAATGCACTTTTGGTTGAGGCCTCAGAACCACCATTGGAGATCCGTCGACAGCTCTTAACCCAGCGCTTTCTATTGCGAGTTTTCTCCGTCGACGCCCACCCAGTATTGCGGACTTTGCAGTATCTTGCTGCTAATTATCTCAACGAGGATTTTCCAGCTGTACGACGATTGCCCTTACTCTTACTGGGTTTTCGGTATCATAACCACGCTTTTCCCTTAATTTTGAAAAGTCCCTCTCTTCCGGGTTTTCAATATCCATATGACTTACATTTCTTGAATGTTTCGGTGCATTATCTTCCTTATCACATCATTCCGAGCCCTGACGTGAACGTCGCCCTCTCTCATTTCTTGCAGGTTACATGGCCAGATTTCACCACGATTTACACCGACGGTTCTAAATCTGCTGATGGAGCAGGTTATGCATACGTCTGTCCTTCTACTAATGCCCTGGCTCGATACCGCCTACCTATGGAAGCTTCCAGCTACACTGCGGAAGTTCTGGTCATTCGTGACACTTTGCAATATGGGATTTCTCAGGGCTTCCCCAAACTGCTGATCTTAACGGATGCGCAGAGTGTGCTGCAGAGACTCTCATCTCCCCGCTGGACGAGAGATATGCACTGTTATCTTTACGAGATACTGACGTTGGTGAACAGCGCTACCATAGCTGGACATCAAATTCACTTCCTTTGGATCAGAGGGCATGTCGGAATTCAATACAATGAAGTCGCCGATCGCCTAGCAAAAGAGGGACTCACCCAAGGCACCTTCCAAGGCATCCAACTGCCCTACACGGATTTCTTCCCAGTCCTTCATCGTGACGCCTATTGTCGCTGGAATGACGCCTGGATTCGTTCGCAGTCCATCAAAGGCAAACACTACGCCGCCGTTCAGACGCATCTATCCACGACCCTTTGGTTCTCCAGCTTCAGGATTGCACGTCGACATCTCACCTCCATCATTAGAATGCGACTTGGACATGGATGTTACCCTGCGTATCTACACCGACTACGTCTCATCGATTCCCCTGTATGTCCTGATGACCCAGGCGAAACCGCTGGCCTCAATCATCTCCTGTTCAGTTGCTCTCGCTACCGAGCCCACCGTTCTTCCTTCCTCCGCCGCCTACTTCAGCAGTCTGTTTCTTTTCCCGCTAGCGTCAACACCATATTACAGTTATGCCACAAACCTGTATACCAAGCTCTTCTACAATTTCTTAAAGAAAGTGATCTACAGATCTAGTCTCCTCCAATCCTCTTAATTTTCCTTACATTATTTTTCTAATTTTCCCCACGATGGCCATATGGGATTTTACCGAAGGCCCAAAAAAAAAAAAAAAAAAAAAAAAAAACGCGGCGGGGTTTACTCCGGGACCTCCAGTATTCCCCGCCATCTGATTCCACCGGTGCTCTATCTTCATCTTATGTATCATCAGTGTGACCGCCTGCTGTGCCGTATGTAGAAAAAGCAGGCGTTAAACACTATACATTTCACATTTCACTAACTCAGTAATTTACTAGGCTCCCTAGTATATGAAAGTGGAATTGAAGCTAAATAAACGGTTAAAGAAAACTCTGAAATGATAAACCTAAGAGAAGGCTTGTGTCTTGCGACTGTACAAATAAACCAATAACTTAAAGAACCTGTACCTTCAGTTATGACTATTTGATTGCTTGTTAGGAAGGTAATGTTTTCGTTTATTTCCCACACCATATGAAACCACTCCACTATATCTTTTTTAACGAACAGCAACAAATGTTATAGATTTATGAAATTAAACAACTGAAGTATTTGTTTCTTGCAGCTTAAAAATATTTTATAAAATATTCACTTTTGCATATGTAATATTTACCTTAAAGTATTTCTGTATATCCACCTTTTAATATTCCCTTTATTTCTTTTTAAAATTTTGTGAGTGATAAAGAACAATTTATTTGACTAACATGAGTTATATTCCAGATAAAATATCGTCGAAATGTTTGATAATATTTTGCTATATAAATATAATAATATGGTTACAGCTCGCAAACTTATCACAAAAAAGCTGAAGCTCGAATTACATTAACGATAATTAACAGCAAGACTTCAAAATTGAATTAGATAAGAGAAGGAAATACATATATAAATACTACACTTAAATTTACTATTTCAGGCCTCCATTTGCTCTGGAACTACAACGGTATTAACTCTGCTGTAAACTTAAATGAGGGATAGCCTTTTAGCACCGAAACCGAAGCAACATTTCAGTGATGCATTTATATAAAAATATAAAGCATATAAGCAACAAAGTTGAAGTAAATAAGGAAGTATGTGACCATTGGCTGTTATGCTTTGATGAAACAATTGAACCTTCAAAATAGAGATTTAAATGCTAAAAGCAGGCATAACGTTTCGTAAATTAGGTTTCATTCCTCTGATTTCCTTCACTAACATCGTGTGTTGTGGGTGGTATGACTCCACGGCGACAAATTAACAGCAACTTGGAAAGTAGAGAAAACAGAAGAACAAACCAGCAGGCTGTTTACATTTCCTATCCTTTCTTCGGGAATATTTGTCACAAGTGATACTTCCTTTAAATTGCATACTACACACTTTAAGTAAACTATATTTACTAGGCTGCGTATAAATGAACTGACTAATCATTTTCTCTGATCCTGATCTAAAATGATAGTAGTTTTGTTACGAAAACTAACTAACCATGAAAAATCTTCTCAATTATTTGGAATTCTTAGCATTACTTTAAATGAAACAATTTATGCGTAAATTTAATCATCATCATCATCATCATCATCATCAACTATTCACGATTTAAGTCACCAAGGATCGTTCTGGTCTCATAAACTTTAAATTAAAAGTGTTTATCCATATTTTTCTTGGTCTGCCAGTATTTCTTCTACCTAATGGTTTGTAATCTAAACCTGATTTTATAATGCGGCTGTCATTCATTCTGTGGACATGTTCCTTCCAGTTGCTTCTATTTTGTTTTATTCTGTTTGCTTAAAAATATTCAATTCTTTTCGAATGTCCTCAATTATTTGTTTATCTAGAAGATTATACCTGCTACATTTATTGAAAGCTTCATTTCCTCTGCTTCAATAATTTGTTCTTTTGTTAAAGTCAAATTCACTACCATATAATAGTATAGGAACTGCCATTACTTTATAAAAGTCTAATTTAGTCTCTCTTCTCGTATTTTTAAGGTTCTCTTTATGTTACTCCATACACCATAAACATAAGTTTGTGGATTTTATTTAAAATGGCACTATTTTTAAAATAAAAGATATTGCAACTAAGATAATCAAAGCAGTTGACTTGTTCAACGGGTTTTCCTTCTAATAATATTTTGGCTCTTATGATATTGGATCCCTTGAAGGCTAAAAGTTTAGATTTGTTTATAGATATTGCTAAACCATATTGAGAGATAGTTTTATTTAATATATGTAACGCTTTTTGTAGGCCATTTTCTGAGCTAGATATGAGACCTTGATCGTCTGCAAATAATAAATTAGCTAAATATCTATTTCTAATTATAAAATTCCAATCTAATTTTTTCTGCCAATCACATATGTGATCGTCAATATAAATATTAAAAAGTGACGGTGAAAGTGGACACCCTTGTCTTACTGCTTTTCTAATGTTGCCCTTAGATCTGTGTTCATTCCAATTTCTATGATGATCTTATTTTCTACCTATAAAATTCTTAGTGCTGTCATAAAATGTTGAGATACCCCTTTCTGTTTTAGAATACTCCATAATTTACTTCTATTTACCTTGTCAAAGGCCTTCTCGAAATCTATAAATGCCATATGAGCCAGTACATTGAACTCTCATTGTTTTTCAATTATTTGATCATCGCTAAATATACAGTCAGAACAAGATCTTCCTTTTCGGAGCACATTTTGCACTTCCATAATTCTATTTTCCATTATTATATTTAAACGGCATTTCAGAAAAGGTGCAAATATTTTATAGCATGTATTTAAAATGCCTATGCCTCTACAATTTTTACATTCATAGCGGTCAAATTTATTTTAAATTGGATATATTTTTGGTATTCTCCATTCTTCTGGAATAAGGCCGAGCTTCCAATATAAATTTAATCTCATTTGTAATTACAAAGAGAAGCTTCCATATGGCTCGTGTCTGGTACCGCATGGCATAGCGATTGACTACGCAAGTAAAGAGGCAATAGAAGGAGCAACACTTTGTGGTATATTCGATGGCTGTTAGTTACCACCAGCTTAAGTGTCCACAGTTGAGGGCAAATGTTAACTACAGCTTCATTACGATACCCCGCTTCACCGTTCGAGTGTGCCACGTGAATCGCCCTCCAGGGTCAGATTTATTCGATTGCCACGAAGGGGAGGTAAACTTTGATCGCTGATGCAATAGCATTAACAGTCTAAATTGATCAGGACTGTTCTGGAATAGAATTCCTTGGGCCAATTTTGCCAAACATTAATAGCGTTCTTGAATTTTCTGCAGTAAGTTATCACCAGAAAGGGGAGAAATCTAGTAGGCGAGCTCCGAGCTAGATGATGCCATGGCTATGCGTGTGATCGCATTTAAGAGATTCTGGGTTTGATCCCCATGGCCGACAAACTTAGTGCATGTTTTTTTCGGGGTATTCCTCGGGTAGCTAGCCCAATCCCAGAAAGCTTAATTAATTGCTTTCCACGAATGTCTTGTAACATCAATTCACCTCACTTCTTATTTACTTTCACCTCACCTATATCGTGTTTGACTTTTTCAGGGTTGTGAGCTTTTTGAGAGTCGCGGCTTTGCATGGCAGGGAACACGCTCTCAAAATCTTCGTCCTCTGCGTCGAGGGCGGCCTCCGTGATATGTGGTTGGTCTCCGAATTTGGAACTTCACTCCCATCGATGAGGGAACGGCTGTATGAAGTGTCATCGGAGAGTTTCAATCTGAAAATTGTAAAGATCCTATCTAGTGAGGCGTATCTCTCCTCTAGTCCATCAGGGACATAAATATAAAAGATCTTCCACAGACAGAGGTACCAAGTCCACAACCTACGAATCCTGTGACACCTCATATCGTGCAGAACACAATCTGACAGAGTATAAAAGAGATACTTCTCCCAGAAGGTATTTTCAACTGCATGCTCTCAAAGAGAGAGTGAAAAAGTGATTAACCACATTCAGTTAACCTACCCTGCCTCTGTGTTTTGTATACTGTGGTATGCATATGCACGATCTGCATTAAATGCTCTAACTCTTGGCATATTTATTATTGCAAAACAGAAGTGTAACTACTCTCGAAATTCACTATTTACTTATTATTGTGTTTTTGAATTGTTTCTGTTAAATACATACGATTAAATTCAAACAGCAGATAATGCTTTAAGTTACCTATTTATTCTTCTGAGGTCAACGACCAGATGTGGATAATAATCATGCCACATTTCCCCAACAATGGCATTATTCCCTTTAAAACCTTCACATTCAATGGTTCAATTATTTTATTTTCTCTTAAGTACTAGTTTTATTAATCACTATCGTTAAAAATATAGTATTCAGTAGAAAGAAGTAAGTGCACTGAATGATTCTGGAGAAAGAGAGTACACTCAGCCTTGTCCCTGATATTTCTTTCTTATTTTCCAATGGTATTCTTTAGGTGCAAACTTCTTATATTACATCACAGTCTATTTGAAGAAGCACTATTTTGTTTTTACCCTGCAATGCCTTGGTGAATATTGGTAAACATAGTGCTTAATAATCTTGTTTCATTAATTTTATTCATAGTTTTCAAAAAATCAAAACAGTACAAAAACCAGCTTGTGCGATCCACTGGTTAGATAACTTATAAAAACAAGATATTCAAATTCGATTACTGACTGATCGGGAACTTTTATTTAATTGGACTGCTCCTTTGTCTTCGTCAACTTCAACATGGAGAATTAAAAAGGACTGTAAAACAGTGTGTTTTAGTTAACATGGCCCCATGTGGTTTATTCACATTGCCCGGTCTACCCAGTCTTCCAAAAATTATTACTTTTCTTTTAAAATAAATCAATTTTCATTTCACATTTCTTTGTAGATTTAAGACACAGTAAATCGACAGTTGAATTGTTGCAAGAAGGATCTATGTTGATTGTCTTAAAATTCTATGTACTTGCAACACTATGAAAGAAATAATAAGAAGCAAAAGCCATTTTAACAATTCAAGTCAGTATTCAAGTACTATCTTCAAAACAGTTAATGCCCCAAGCTTTTATATAACCTGTTTAATTTTTATAAACATATTTTATTCATAAATAAACTAGAAAGTGCAAAAGTACTATATGTGAACAATTGTTTCTAATGGAAATTAATTGCTATTTCATACTAGCCGTGTGAAGGATGCACTATGAAGGGGTAGAGCCAGACTGAAAAATTCAGTGCCATAGCCGGGATTTGAACCACGGATCTTCTGGTCTCCGTCCAGCCGGTCTAAACCATTGAGCTACTATGGCCAACGTGCCGACATAACATTAAACTCTCCAAGTGACTCGTGTTTCTCCCGGTAAACCACTAGGAGTTCTCATAAACAAATGAGACAACTACCTTAATGGTGACTTACTACGTTGTAGGTACTTTGGTCCGAACTATAAATCCTGGGCCTTAAAGTACTCAGAGCATAGTAAGTCACCATTAAGGTAGTTGTCTTATGTGTTTATGAGAACTCCTAGTGGTTTACTGAGAAAAACACGAGTCACTTGGAGAATTTGATGACATTTTGGCACGTTGGCCATAGTAGTTCAATTGTTTAAAGCGGCTGGACGGAGACCAGGAGATCCGTGGTTCAAATCCCGTCTATGGCATTGAAATTTTCAGTCTGGCTCTACCCTTTCATAATTGTTTATAAAGTCAAATTACCGATATGATATATCTTTAAATGGAATTTTAAATTAAAACCAGAGCTTGATGTAATATTACAGTTAGCTGCCTTCTTATTTATACGCCAAAGGCTTTTATAGCTGTACGTTGAATGTTGATTTGTAAAATATGTTTCAAAATTTGGCATTTCTAATGGTACCATACATATGGCTAATATAAAAAGGCATTGCCTGGTACAAATAAACTTTAATATTGTGGATACATTAACATAATGGTAGACCACTGATTAATTAACTATTATGTATATTGTTATGCATATTTATGTTGCATAAAGCTATATTTTATGTGAAGAAATGTCGAGCTTCCGAATACGTGAGCGGATCAAGATAAATAAAGAGAACAGGGAAATCCTCAGGCAGTATACAAACGAAGGGAGAGAACCTTTGATCGCCAACTCGGTACGTGTGTTCATTCAGTGTGGGGAGATTTGAGAAAGAAATCGAAGCTGGAAAATTGTGCTGCGACACGTACGACCTTAAGGAATGAATAAAAGACCTCAGTAAGTTTTAATTCTTGTTAGCTTTTAATAAATAGTACACTACAGGATGTGAAAATTGATACACCAAGATGGAAACGCATGAAATCAATGAATTTAACACCGCAGGTGACAAGCAGCAAATGATTAACTTTTCAAATCTGAGGACAACTTAATAATATCTGAACCCTAATATTCAGTATTTCGTTTGGCCTCCATGCCCTGCAATTGGAGCTGCTATACGCCGCGCTGTGCATCAAGAAGGTTCTGAATACGTTCCTGAGGAATTTCCCCTGACGCAATTTGTGTTCTGCTAAAATAGTTGCAAGAATTATAAGTACAATAACAAAAGCACGGCATCATGAGGCCCGAAACGGATTTAGAAAAGGAATATAAATCACGGATATTATACTTATAATTCAACAACAAATTGAGAAATACAAAGAATTTAATGGTGACACATTTATGCTTTTTGTTGACTATGTTAAAGCCTTCGATTCGCTTTTAAAGGATAAACTTTGGATAGCGGTGGAAAATTGTGCAATACCAGCACATTTAATAGGGACTGTACAAGGTATGTATAAAAACACCACAATAGCAATAATAAAGAATTGGAGGAAAACAGAAGCAGTGGACATAAATAAAGGAGTACGACAAGGATGCCCTCTATCACCTATAGTCTTTAATATCTACATTGATAATATAGTACAGGAATGGCAGCAATGTATAAAACAAATTGTACTGAATGGAAACATAATTTTAAATACAGTATTATTTGCTTATGATCAACTGATAATATATTACTCAGAAGATGACATGCAAAGAGCAGTATATAGTTTAAACAACATAGCGGAAACATATAACCTTTCAATCTCAGAACACAAAACTAAAGTAAAAGCTTTTAGAGGGAAGAACAATATAAGAGCAAGAATAGTTACAAACAATAAAATAATAGAACAGGTTAATAGTTTTAACTATCTAGGCTACACAGTAGCAATAGCAAATAACAACAAGAATATGGAGGTGAAATTAAACAGATTCAATCAAATGTGTGGGACTATAATAAGAACGCTGGACAGGAAAAACGAAAGAAAACACAGATGAAATTTTATAAGATAATGGCAGTCCCAACGTTAACATACGGTTTCGAAATATGGACACTGGCAAAGAACCAACGCAAACAGCTAGAATCAGCAGAGATGAGATTTTTGAGAAGCGTGGCAGGTTATTAAAGAATAGACCACGGAAAAAACGAAAAAATAAGAGAAGAGCTTGGGATTTTTAATTTAAACAGTAAAATAATAAAGAACAAAAATGAATGGAAAAATCATATTTTAAGAATGGACACGTAACGACTTCCAAGAAGAGCTTTAGATCATATGCCGAAGGGAAAGACGCCCAGCTCTACGCTGGAAGGATCAGTAGGCTCTTGAAGAGAACGGAACGGGTCACAGGGCCCAATCCTTGAAGATGATGATGATGATGATGATGATGATGATGATGATGATGATGATGACGACGATGACGACGACGACGATGACGACGCAATTTGTCTTCGAACTCATAACTCCGTGACACTAGTTATTGGAGGACCATAACGGACGAGGTCCCAACCAACTATATCCCAGACCTGTTCGATGAACGGCATGTCAGGTGAACGAAGGAGAAGACTGTACATTCCTTGAAATATTGACCGAGCATTGTCCTGTTGAAATATGGCCTGAGGAGATGCCTGAAGGAGGATGAGCACCTCAGGCTCTACAACCACAGTCAGGTACCAGTTGCTGTTCAAAGTGCCCTCAGTTCGTAGGAGGCGAGATCGGTTGTTGTAACCATTGGCCCACCAAACCATGACACCTGGTTTGTCCGTTCTGTCGCTCAACAATGCAGCCCTCCAGGTTGTGCCCGCCACGGTACTGACGGACACGTATGCGGCCATCACTGTAGGACACGTTGAACCGGGACTCAGCCGAAAGAATTACATTTTGCCACTCAGCCCCCCATTAATGGTGTCCACGTACCCACTGCATTCGGAGGAGCTTGTGGTTTCTGGACAGTGGAAACCGACGTAATGGAATGCGTGCAACCAGTCCAAAGTGCAGCAGACGGCGACGAACCGATGATGCAGAGAAGTTCGCACGTCCTGCAGTCTCCAGCGTCGAGCCAACTGTGGATAAAGCTATACGGTCTGTTATGGCCATACGGACAGATGACGTTCATCCTGTGCTGCGGTAATTTTTTATGGTCCAGTTCCGCTCTTCGCTGCGTACGACCTTCATCTATCCACTGCTTCCACACATGCATCACTGTTGCAGCGGCTTGCCCTGTTAGAGACGAAATTTAATGGAATGACAAACCCGCTTCCCGGAGACCAATCATTCTTCCCCGTTGGGACTCGTCACATGCCAATATTCCTCCCTTTGACGTCGACGAGGCATACGAGCACTCTATTGTTTCTACCTTGTTTGACAGTTCTGCACTGACTACACTGGGCGCAACACTGACCTCCTCGAACTGACAACACGCGAGGGCTCTGCTAGACCCCATCGCTCTGCAAACCTCATCACTTACTGCTTCCACAATTTTCTATACCTCCATCAAGTTTCAAAATATTCGAATAATTCCTTCTTAGTGTTGCAGTTTTCACAAACAGCAGTGTATTATTGAAGTAATCACATGAAAGTGGTCAGAGATATGATTTCAGTAACAAAAAATGACATGCCTGGCCATACAGGATCTATGTACACAGTTTCACACTACAAATGCCGAATGGATACCCGTAGTTGGTTAACTACATTAAGATAAGCGATATACAACATTAGAGTGCTTAGTATTTGGATTAAAATTACAGGTATGTGACGTATTGATAATGAATGGCAGTACATTGTAAAAACATTCGAAGTTGTGATACCCCAAAAGGTTTAATTTAACGAGTAAACGTGCAACATTATATTTCTTTCGGAATTAAAATTAATCCACACTAAGAATAAAATGTCACCATTTTTTGTGCCAATACAAATTAAAAATAAATATTATCTAAAGGGCTGGGCCGACGCAATATCCAGAAGTCTACATTCTTGCGGATTTATAGGGGGTTCTTTAACAACTCAGAATACTTGAAATTGCATTCAGTGAAATATACAGGCCTACAAACATCAGATATCTTAGGCAACTGACGTGGTATCTCACTGGTAGAGCACTGTGTGACTTGAAGGTAGGCACAGGACTTCAATTATGAACATAGCAAATATGTTTGCTCTCTCTTCTGTATAGCTATTTGAGGAAATATATTCCAACCAGAAATATTTTACCTAGAATTTGGCAGAAACCATGTTTTGAGACTCCTTGAATACAAATATAAGGTTACTTTAGTAAAAGGGTATGCGTGTCTGTAAACAGTAAAAGTAAAAGCTCAATAAATTTGGTTAAATAGCAAATTAGGGTTAAAGTTCTCTATCTTCCAAGTAATGCAACACGAAGTTTTCAGAAAGCATCCACCAGCTTAAAACTATACTGAAACTTTTGACCGTCTTAGGGACGCGCCGCAGTCGACTCATTAGGCCGCTTGGCTCTCCCCAAGGCGGCATGGATTCGATCCCAGACGACCACAAAATGAGATTCGTGGTGGACAACACGACGCTGGGACAGGTTTTCTTCGGGTCCTCCGGTTCTCCCCACCAGCATTCCACCAACTGCTCCATCATCTTTCCTATTATTATATCTCGCCCTTATTCTAACATCTACGTCCCTCACTCTCATGCAAGCATCGGGCTGATCACCCATTATGGGTTCTCTCTCTCACTGATCCAGGAATTCCATTCCTCAACCCGCAAAAGCGTTTGCAGGAACAAGAATAACCTGACACCACGTAGTGGTATAAGAGTGCAGTTGAAGAAGAAGACTATGTCAAATAATATGGTATAAATTTCCACATGTTTAAAATATTTTCAGGGCAACTGTCAACTACATTAAAACGTAACAGATCTTAATATATAAAAATGTAGATATAGTTACATCATACATTTTAAATTAAACCTACTTTTGAGAGTTAATTTTTCTGAAATATTCTTGCTGTGGGTTATATTTATCAAATTACAATAACTTTCTTTTTGAAATGGGAAGCACATTCGTTTTATTTTACTGCCGCCTATAGAAAGGGAACGAAACATCTAGCCATCTCCTATCTACCAGATCTTAAGAGATTTAACCTGCTAAGCTTACTGTGTTTACTTTCCCATTATATCTAAAAAGAAATAATGCAAGCCAATATAGGCAATTGCTTGACTTCATTAACATAAAGTAAGGGGAAGAATCATTTTTTATAAGTAGGGGTAATCATACAAATTTGACAATTATTTTTCGGGCCTGATTACAATCTAAAAAAGAAAAGAAGCAAACCTATTATTGTACATTAATTAAGACGTTGAAAACCACAAGGGCCCAAAGCAGAGAAACAAAGTTTTGAGAGAAGTAGATGTCTCTTAAAATCAAAGCTTCTATGCAAGAAATACTCATTATGAAGTACTATTTGTAAACGTGATATAGCGAGTAAATTATGTTGGAAACACTAGATTTAAAATTGAACAGCGTAGAGAAAAAAAAACTTTATGCTTTGAACTCTTATGTAACTGAATAGCAGGAAAACTGGTGCGAGAGGTTCTTTTGAATTTTTTATTAAATGAAAGGGAGTCTAGAGTACGAAGTTAGCAAATGTCAGGAGCATGCATACATGCTAATATCTCCAAATATACCATTTGTGCTTCAGGTCCTTATGGTTCTAAGCACTTCAATTGTTCTTTTTCACTATCCACGTATATGCCTACGTTCGGAACGTGGTAGCCATGGTAACTTAGTGGTTAGATCAACCGCACAAAGACCTGGAGATTCTTGATGAAAATCCTAGTTAGGCATTGATTTTTTCAGTCAGATTCTACCCTTCCAAACCTATTGTGTTAGTCTCATATTAGCCTTATATCCTTGTGAGCCTCAGATTAAAGTGGTTTTTGCAATATTTTGAGCCAACATAAATGGTCTAAACTTTACTGTTTTAAGTGATTGAATTTAATAGCAGATTTCAACAATGACAACAAAAGAGAACATTTCCCAATAGCTTAGCTTTCTAAAGAACAGTGCTTCATAAACAGTGGCATGGGCAGTCAATCATTTCGTTATTACTGTTTTAACATAGACAGTTCTTAAATACTATGACAGCTCATAATATTTGAAAGAAGTCTGCATATTTTTGACAGTTCACAGAAATTGTGATGATGGGTAGTTGCAGCAATACAATACAGGATATACGACAAAGAGGAACACCTCGCGCACATGTATCAACACCTAAATGGATCAGTTTTGGTTAACATCTTACAGGAGGAAGGGATGATGTGAAGGAGACCCAAGAGGATACAGGCTACAGACTACAGAGATACGCGGAAGTTGTAATAATCTCGGTTTCGAAGGCTCATATCAAGGTGAGAGCGATCAACGAACTGAAAATCATGCAGCTTTCCAGTGCCATGAGGATTACTATCTGACAAGTAAAAGGAGGCGAGCAGCAGAAATTCACTATATAAACATTTTATACCTGCTCCATTATGTTTTTGTATCATAGAGTACATAGCACTCCATTTTGTCAGATTCTGCTTAACTTGTTCTGATAATTCCTTGAGCAAGCACCCGTGCCATCTGTCCGGCATCCCATCATACGCCACA
Source organism: Mantis religiosa (assembly GCA_030765055.1). Lineage (NCBI taxonomy): Eukaryota > Metazoa > Arthropoda > Insecta > Mantodea > Mantidae > Mantis > Mantis religiosa. Next base: position 33,676,779 of record CM060951.1, on the reverse strand, counting down.
AAACCTAGAGACACGTTTGAATGATCAAAGCCTAACATAGTGATAGAGAAATGACGTCAGGAAAATGCTTTTAAATAAGAAATTAACCAGAAAACTTTTACGATCATGGAAAACTAACAAAATAGCAGACTCAAACTCGTATTCGAGGTTCACTTAGTGCCGCGGAACCATTTCGTTCGTCAATAATGTCTCCACTTTTTGCTTTGGATATTGGTAGCTTTTTGCTGCAACATGTTGCTGGCGATTTTATTGAGCGTAGATTTTCTTGCAAATTAGGCTTTTGTGTGTCCTGATTCTGTAATGGGTAATAAGCGTTTGTGTGGTTGACTAATGATCACATTGCATTGCGGTTGGACAAGCGTTAGTAATATTACCCAAACACTGACTAATGTCGCGTCGTTAATTAATACATTGCTGTCACTGCTGCCTTTTTTACCAAATAGCTACGGAATTTTTATCATGGTTTATAGCTGTGGAATGCAATCAATCTATATTTAGATACTGTGTGATCAATGTGACGCTCTCTAGTGATTAATTCATAGCTTGTCTAGTAGACCTTGGACTGTGATTGATTTCAGTTGTTATAGCACCATCAGCACTTTCTCCATGGTTACCTACATAAGCAAAGCAAGTACTGGACTCATTCCAAATATTCGATACTCAGTGCTTCACCGAGAAACACATTTTTGGAGATTCCTAGAGTAAAAAATATATATTTCTGGAACAGTCCGGTGCACGGAAATATTCAGATACTTTTGGTATCTTTTGGTGTGTTACTTTATATAATGTTCGTATAACCGTCTCACCATTCGTCTTTTACACCAGTCCTGGCTGTGCCAATCTCTTATTGGTTTATATCACAGTCCAAAACAAAAGGAATGACCGATGAAGAAGGCGGTAGCCGAGGTGCGTAGTGCAAGAGTAGCGAGAAATTTAACCTTAGTGGAACGATCGTCAACACCACTTCTTTGGGCCGCGCCGTGGCTCAGTGGCTAGACCACTTGGCTCTCACCAAGGTGGCCCGGGTTCGATCCCAGGCGACCTCAAAGTGAGATTTGTGGTGGACAACACGGCGCTGGGGCGGGTTTTCTCCGGGATATCCGGTTTCCCCCGCCATCTGACTCCACCAGTGCTCTATCTTCACCTCATGTATCATCAGTGTCATCGCCTCTGGTGCCGTATGTAGTAAAAGCGGGCGTTAAACACTACAAATTTCATTTACCAGTTCTTTGCTGTGTCCGTCGTTCATTGGTTTCATGTCATACCTCTCGGATTCCATTTAGGGAACCGGGGAGGATAAAGGTTGGGTTACATGAAACAACTTTTTGAATATATTGTCCTCTATGCTATGCATGCCGTTTGAAGTGAGCAAACGACCAGACCACTGGCGCGAGAGCCCTAAGAGGGTCAAGACCTACCAACCCGGCTGCCGGCCTCACGCCCACTTACGCACGGTAAAGGTGGCCGATCATCCAACCGATAAGGGGAGGAGATGTGGTCACCATCTCGACATCCTCCAGCCAGAATGTTGGTTTTCTTGAACAGGGCCGCTTACCTAGCGTAGGCTCCTCTCCTTCCACACTATGCTGAGTTGGCACCGGTCCTATACGCGGGAACAAAAGTGCGCACCCCATAGGTGTGGTCAAACCCGGGTCGCTTTCCGTGGCCAGGGACCTAGGCATGCTACCATAGCCCGCTACGCCACGGCGCAGGACATATGGATAACAAGCCGAAAGTAATTACGCTTATTGGACAAGGATATAATAAAATAATGAAAGTCCATGAGACGCATTTTAAATTATATGTTAAACTGTCTGGGCTTTTGGTTCACCTCCGCCATCGCGTAAAAGGGCAGGCACATGCCTTCCTATGGCTGACAGGGTTTTGAACTGGGGGCGTGGTGCCATTCTCTTACCAACCTCAACAGCTGTTCCTCATATCGGAATGTTTGCTTGCACCGAACTGTAAATGTACCCAGGTATGTGTATGTGCCTATGTACAAAATCGTAAACTTAGGTAAATTCCAAACATGGTATTTAAAGCTTACTGTTTTTTTTTTTTTTTTTTTTTTTTTTTTTTTTTTTTTTTTTTTTTTTTTTTGCAATTTACGTCCTCCAGCGTTGTCATATCGGACGGTGAATTAAATTGGTGAAATGATGCTCAAGATGTGTGCGGAGTCCGTGGAGCTTAGGAGCTTACAGCTACCCGGTATTAGCCTTGCAGAGTAAGGGAAAACCCCGGAAAAACCCTTATCCAGCTAACCCACCCTGACCGAGATTCGAACTCGGCACCTCTTGAAAGTGAGACAGACATGCTACCATCTACGCTACTGAGGCGGGCTTAAAGCTTAATGGCCACTAAAGTTGCATTACATAGGTTTGCAAACTCGATCACTTACAAAGACTCCTTTACTTATTTATGACGTTATAACGAAATTGCTCTGATTATTTTGATTAAAATTAATACCGTTACATTACAAATAGGATACAAAATAGACAATTGTGGTCCAGAAAATGTATACACTGTTAAACAACCCATACCTTGCAAACTAATAGGCGGAAACATGTCATTTTGATAGTGTAATAGTTTGTAGTTCCGGCAACCACACAAGCGGTGTCTGATGACAGCCGCCAGATAAGCATTCTTTTAAAATAAAACCTGAAGCTTGGCATAGTGCAACCGTTACTGGGAGCGTAGAGTTAAGGAGGCGTTGGCTATTTCCTCCGAGAGGAGCAGGCTGGATTTCAGTTCAGCTCCTCTTTGAAACGGGCCCTTTTTTGTTTTGTTTTTTTTGTAATTTACGTCCGCCCCAACGTTAAGTTATATCGGACGGTGAATGAATTGCGGCAGACATGCTACCATCTACGCTACCGAGGCGGGCTTGAAACCGGCCTTAAAATGGAAATCCATAGGCTTAAGAAGCACAGATCTATAAAGCTTGATCATCGAGTTAAATAGTTACCTTTCTTTGACATAATTAATATTCTACACTGACGCCATCTCCTGACTTGACATTTAATTTGCTGAAAGTCTTTTGTTCAGTAATGAAAAAAGTGGTAGTGTTTCGTCTTTACTGATATTTGTGATATGTCCAGTAATAATTTTCTGGATATAGCATTTCTTTAAATATCCTGATGATGTGAGCGAAACCTCGGTTACAAATCGTCTTTTCACCTGGCTTGTTTCCCAAGAAGTTCTGGAATATAAGCATTCTTTTGTTTGTAGCTACCTATGAGCTTCAGACACCTATTTTACCATCCAATACTTGTAAGAGGATGAAAGGTTTTACTTTCAACAGGATGGTGCATCAGCCTACTATCATAATCGAATCAGGGAGTATCTCAGCAAATATCTACCTGCAGTTAAGTGCAGAAGTTCTACCCAATCAGTTCAGAACCCGTAGATCCAAAGACGCTGGCCACCTTAAACCCGGGAGCGATGGATACTACGGGGCTCTTTCCATAGAGCATTACCTGATTTCTTCAAAAGTCCCCCGTTGGCAACAACGTCAAGACGGGTTGGAAGTGGATACGTCACGTACGCGCGTCAAATCCACAGGGAAGACTACCACAAAACCTCGGTGGGGGAGCCTGGTGCTCTAGCACACCTTATACTAGCTAGTATCCGGGACTTATGAGGCAACCCTCTACCCCCTCCGGGCGGCCGTACCCTGGCCGGAGGTACCCAATTCCCCGTGGGTGCCGGGAACACACTGCCCGCTCGAGTCTAATCTCATCCGAAGAACTCCCCGACGGGAGGGGCTCGGCAGTTCAAACCGAGGTTCCTCTGGTAACGTTAGAGGTACCACGAGTGGTAAGGGTCCGCTGGGTAGGCCGAAGATGTGCTGTAGAGTCACCACGTTCCCCAGACTTAACGTTTTGGACTTTAACCTTTGGGGAACACTAAAGCCACGAACACTTAGTGACCTACAAGAATGTGTCTTACATTCGTGTGCTGATATCAAACTGAACACGTTGCAGTCGGTGGTGTGTGCTGTAGTTTGGCGCCGTGCTTTGTGTATTATGACTTTGTGGGTTCGTAAAATTAAAAGTCCAATTACACAAACTCAAAATTTTCTTTATTTCCAACGAATTACAGTTGGAACACTTGCCGATTACACAGAATTACGTAATGCACACAATTACAATTCGTCAGTTCGTCTGTCACAGGTCCACTCTACACTCCAATTACGTACAACTCCTCTGATGCACATTCACAGTCTTCCGGTCCGTTAACTCACTTGACGCTCCTCACGCTGCTCGCCAAGTACTGAACTCTCCTCCAGCCCAACGCGTCGCTTATATAGGACCAACTGGCCAATCTAGATGGTTCCGGGTTAGATGAAATATCCTGGATGTTCCAGAACTCAGGGGAGGGGAAAGAGACGACACAGTGGCCTGCGATCCCTTCAGTTTGCGCTAAAGGATAAATGGGTAGGCGTGGTCGACTGCTTCCCGGCCCTCACTCAGCCGTCAGTTGGTCGTGCCTGTTTGACAGTATGGATGCTAATGGACACATTTCGAACCCTAAAGTGATAGCTGTATGTTGGACTTTGAGCTACACTTTAACAAAAAATGAGACATTTCTGCCAATTAGTTTGCAAGTTATGTACTGTTGTACACCTGTTTTAGACCACTCTATCTGAGAAAGCCTCTGAGGTTTGTAATCATGGAAAAAGCAATTCAAAATCATCATATTAGTAGATGGCCTAGTGAATAGTAAGCTGCAGTGAAGATCCTTTGCGTAACTTCAGGAGAGTCCTCGATGTATGACTAAGTAAGCATGAAAGGAACGTTATGCAATTTATAACACTTTCGTCCTGTTGCGTGTATAACTGTGATCCCATATGAGATCATTCAGTCGAGTTTACCTCAAGAGAAATACATACACTGAATCTATTTATGTTGAACTGCAGTAAAATACATTATTATTGTAGGTACGGATATTAAATTAAAACTTAATGGAACTTATAAATCACACCTGGGTAAATTTAAAGAAATAGAGATAATTAAAATTTTACGAATTAAACTGTAGTCCTAAAATATCAAAATATTTTGTGCACCTTACACCAAAATGCATAAAAGTAAGCTAAGTATGAGCTAATGGGTTCATACCCCATTTATAGAGTTAATCTCTCTTTTCCTATGTCCACTATTTCGACAAAAATCTTCTTTTTATTTACATACCTTTATATACACATTTAATCAGTAATGTAACACCATGATTTGTTTAATATTTATTTTAACCACATGAACAATTTTAACCATCTAAAAGAGATCACACGGCTCATACTCAGCTAAGAAACCGAAGTTCCGAAACTTTGTCATACATTGGTAAAATTGCCTAACATACAAAATAAGGCACTTCGTTCGAGGTGAATGTTACGTCATTTGTCCAGGATAAATAATATGTTCAGTAAACCTAAAAAGAATAACATACGTCACTAGATTTAACGTCAACTGCCTATTTATATTTCATTCAACAGTATATTTGATATCGTTAATAATAATGTGCATTTTGGAACCGAATATGGACTGGTTAGTGACTTAGGGCATGGACCTTCCAGCTGCAGCACTGCGAGAGAATAGTGTCCAAAATATTACAACTGATATCACTATTTTGAATTTAACAGCCACCGCACCACCACCACCGCCGCCGCCAACACCGCCACCGCTACCGACACCACCACAACTGATTTGGAGATACTGGTGGAACATCTTTTTTTAATCGGTTAAGCTAATTTAGAATTATCTTAACACCTTCTTTAAAACAAATAAAATAATATCTTGTAAAGAGTTAACTGCAAAAGTTTATATTTGAAACAAATGTAACTTTTAACGAAATGCACTTTTTTGGGTTAATAACATATTGTGCATTTATTATGGTTTACCAGCTATGCAGAAGTTATTTATGATGTGGGGGACTTCAGAAGCAATTCGCTAAACATTCAAGACTCAAATTTCATTTGGCATGCAAATATTTTGAACACATAGTACTCCTAATCAAAATCCAATTTCGAAAAACGATGCACATAAAGTTTAGCTTATGGTGAAGATATTTTACTGCAACACTTCGTGGTCTGCTGTTGAAAACGGGGAACTTACAGTTTCATAAATAACTGACTGTTTTGGAGTTATGCTGCACATAGACAAAGATATACAGATACACATACAAACACACATCCAAAACTTTGCTTAATGATGTTTGCAGGCAGGTCTCAAAGCATCTGATTTTGGTGAAATTTCTGTATCGAGCTCTTGGAAGAAAATCAATAATTATTACTTATTACTTATTCAATCCTTACACAGCGGAAGAAAGATTGTTTTTCTTTTGTAGTTTAGTGCGACTGAAAGTACATACAGGATGTTACAAAAAGGTAAGGCGAAACTTTCAGGAAACATTCCTCACACGCAAAGAAAGAAAATATGTGGACATGTGACCGGAAACGCTAAATTTCCATGTTAGAGCTCATTTTAGTATTTCTCTTAAAATGTAAATTGAAATCATTCGTGCAGACAATTGTCAAAATACCCCATTGTGGTTCATGCACGATGGAGCTCCTGCACATTTCAGTCGAAGTGTTCGTACGCTTCTCAACAACAGATTCGGTGACCAATAGATTGGTAGAGGCGGACCAATTCCATGGCCTCCACGCTATCCTGACCTCAACCCTCTTGACTTTCATTTATGGGGGCATTTGAAAGCTCTTGTCTACACAACCCAGGTACCAAGTGTAGAGACTCTTCGTGCTCGTATTGTGGACGGCTGTGATACAATACGCCATTCTCCAGGGCTGCATCAGCGCATCAGGGATTCCATGCGGCGGAGGATGGATGCATGTAACCTCGCTAACGGAGGACATTTTGAACATTTCCTGTAATAAAGTGTTTGAAGTCACGCTGGTACGTTCTGTTGTGTGTTTCCATTCCATGATTAATGTGATTTAAAGAGAAGTTATAAAATGAGTTCTAACATGGAAATTAAGCGTTTCCGGACACATGTCCACGTAACATATTTTCTTTCTTTGTGTGTGAGGAATGTTTCCTGAAAGTTTGGTCGTACCTTTTTGTAACACTCTGTATATCCAGTAACATCTCAACATTGAAATTGTGGGTGGAATGCAATATTTTTCCTATCTACTATACGAGTAGAGAAGCTAATAGTTTCTAGTCCAACTTAACAGCATTGATGTTAAACTTGTAGGTTTTGTTTTATACTTGACTTCTTTCATAGCCAACCACGCTATTATGTTAATTTCTAATCTATTACTTGTTTAAAGATGTAGATCCTCAATGGTTTATCATTACTGATTGAATGCATAATTAAAATTAGTCGAGTAGTAAATTACCTTATCTTTAACTGCGGGGTTACCGGTTCAAACCAGACCGATGACTTTTAAGTGTGCATAAAAGCGATGGCCTCATATCGGTACGTTTACTGGCATGTAAAAGAGATCCTCAGAAGAAATTCCGACACCTGTATCACTGATCTTGTATAATCCTGTGATTTTACAGCATTGTTAGCAAACGTAGGTGCCTATATTCTTATTTCCCTCATAAATTCCTAAAGGGATTATTGAAACTGGAAAAATTGTCGTATTGGGGGAAATTTAGATGCAGTTAAATTTGATGCAAGGTTGTTAAGAAGACCCTTCCTTACAAGTAGCGGATGGACTCGATTCTATAAACAAACTATGATTATCAACAGAGTTTAAAAACAGTCTCTCTAGGTGGTGGCTAGGAAATAATGCATTTGCAACACTTTCTTGTATTTCTGAATCTAAATTATACACTTAGAGACAGAACTGCATACTTTATACATATTAATGTAAGGAATAAGGGAATGGATGTTTAACTATTGCCCTCTCATTAGTTCACCCATATTTCCTTTTATCCCCATCGCCATTTTCTTTCATAAGAATTAATCTCAGATTTCGCAGTTCTCTCACTATTAATTTATGTAATAGCTTTGCAGTAAAAACCTACCCTCTAGAGTAATTAATATCCATTGACTAATTAATTATTCACAGAGCAAGTTGTCGCCTAGGTAACATGCAACGCTCTCATTGAAGATGTCCCAGATTTGGTTTTCACTATTGTCCTTTCTCACTTGGAGTTTTCCGATGATTTTCTATAGACCGTAGGTGAATGCTAACACAATTTTCTGTCACTTACTTTCTGTTCATTGCATCTCCTCCCCATTTTCAGGTCTTCTTGTAGGTTTCATAGCGGTACGCAATAGATAGCGTGAATGCATGCTTTCCCTAACGAAAGAATACCTCCAATGACGATAAGAGGTCTTCTGGTTCGACTGGTCTTTCATCACCTTCTGTGGGCAGACTGTAGTTATGGAAAGGATATTCAAGTCACAGGTGTTAGGGATTCTGCGGCCTGTAGCCTTCCGTGGTGGCTTCAATTTTATATATACACACTTGCAGAGCAACAGATTATAAACAATCCAAGTATTAATGGAAGGAATTGCCAAAAAGATACTGTTATAATAATAATTTGAAAGAGATGAAAGAAACACTTAATGCGAAGGACCGAAAATATACACATCTTCCACTATGTCTAGCACGATGAGAAGTAACGTGCCCACAGAATTTCACGACAAATGAACTATACCATAGAGCATTGCAGAAATTAGCTGTAAAATTAGTATCTTTATAGTTTGAAGGTTTCAGCTCGAATTTGCCTATACTTCCGAACAATTCTAAAAACACAATCGCGTAATAATTCAGCGGAGAGTAATTTTCCTTATTGCTAAATATTTCGGAAAATATGCTGACTCAAAATAAACTCATCCAGATTAGGAAACTACTTATTGTGTCCACATCTACGTTATTTTATATTAGCAATTTCATTAAAAAATCGTGCAGGTTATGATAAAGATGCAAGCCAAGAGTTGAGAATATAGCACAGACGGAAAAGGATTAAAACATTGGTAACGATGATGATATAAACTTAAAATGATTTAATATGTTACAAGAATAATAATTAATTCCTTCTTAACATACATGTTTAAAGGAAAAAGAATAAGGCAATACAGACTCTTTCTTCAGAGAATCAAAATACTTTCATGACTATCAGGACACAACGCCATCTGTGTGCTTCGGCCGATACCTGACGTTTAGGGGCCGAAATGCAAAATAAAGTTTAACTTTAATCTTCAGTGGAGCTGGAAATTAAAATATCTGTAAGCTAAGCAGATTTATTTTGTGCTACGTATACGATATTTAAAGCAAGAATGGTTTTAACAATTGATATCCCATTCTAAATCTATTAACGAACCAAAAACAAAAGTATTGATTAAAAAAGAAATAAAAAAGTGTTTTAAATATTTTCCTATATAAAACTAGTTGTAATTGATGAATGCTACAGCCAATCATTTGCAAGCACGTGCTTTCATAAATATTTTTTCCAAATGAGCAGAACTAAACATCAAATTATTGGGAGGGAATAGATGATATGTTAGGGGCGTTTTATTTTATTTTATATTTATTTATTCACTTAGTTACTTATTGATTCTTTCATTCATTCTTTCGTTTATTCACTTATTAATTCACTGATTTCCTTATTTGTATTTATTTATCTAGTGTAGTGTTTAACACCCGCTTTTACCACATACGGCACCGCAGGCGGTGACATTGATGGTACATGAGATGAAGATGGAGCGCCGGTGGAATGTGATGGCGGGGTAAACCGGAGATCCCGGAGAAAACCCACCCCAGCGCCGTGTTGTCCACCACAAATCTCACTTTGCGGTCGCCTGGGATCGAACCTGGGCCGTCTTGGTGAGAGCCAAGCGGTCTAACCACTGAGCCACGGCGCGGCCTTTATTTATCTAGCCATATACTTATTTATTGTAGAGCTAATGGGGACTTCTTTATTTTTCTATTCTCCTAACAATTTTGTGTGATTTAGAAACTCAGAAGTACGTTTTCTACCGATGATACTCTCAATAGCGAGAAACAACGGCGGTAGATCGGGATTGAAAAGTGTTGACGTATGGGCTAGCATTGGGGCACTACAGAACCGTCACATGTCTGAGTTATGTCCCTCCTGTGCTTACAATTATTTATGTGGCGACGAACTTGAGGATTTGCACCGCTTATCGTCTGCCACACTCATCCAATTAATCACCCAACCTGTCCTGCACAGGAGTACCACCACTCACAATGTGATTTCCCTCCCACTTGACCTCCTACTGCCAATTATGTTCACAAATTAACATTCACTTTAATGACCAACTACACAACACTGATTTAAGCAGCGTATGTGTCCGGGAATTCCGGTTATTTAATCTTTATATACTGTCAGATACCAGCAGCAAGTGTCTATTTAAGTACCCATTGCAGGTAGTTTAGGCATTTCCGAAGTTAATGAAGTTATGTGTTGACCAAGAATGCTTCTTTAGGTCAATGTAAGACAATATGTACACAAATATCAATAAAATGTTTTCAATTATATATACATAAAAAATTCACGTGTACCTACCGAAAGGGGTTAGCGAAAACAGAATTTCACTTCAGTTTCCAAAACTATAAGGCAGCCATGACACACTAAAATAAGGAGCCAAAATTTTAAATACATAATTTAAATTTAAAAACATAAATAATTATAAACAGGGATTCAATATAAAAGCACTGTATCAAGATAATTGTGGTCTGATATGCGGAAATGACCTTTATTTAGAACAAACTTCAACCCTTTAATAACACAGAAGTTCACTGTTTTAATAAATGTATCCCTAATAAATATTTGAAACAATTAATATTAGTTATCTTACAAATGTTACTCTGTAAAAAGAACTTGAACTCATAAGGAAACCGACAGGAAAAACTCATAGGAAAACCAATATGATTTATAAATTGCATTTTGCGGATGACTGAATGAAAATATCGTAAGGCTGTGAAGACATTCAATTCATGACAACGAAATTTATTTGAAAATATCAGAAGGACGTTTCATAATCAACAAGAAGGAATAACAATTTATTTCTGCAGTTGGAGAATTCAAGTACAAGTGTTAATACTAAGCAATAACTGGATATTTAAACCACAAAGAACTATTTAATTTTAGTCATTAAAATTTATAAAAATATTGTAATTGGAAAATAAATTTAAAATATCATTATTCAGTTTTGAAAGCAAAGTCTTAGAGTAGCTACAAAATAAGAATGAATATGGGTTGAGCCAATACGGTAATCCCACTATCTCAGTGTTGCCAGCTCCAAGGCAATAAGAGACAGAGTTGAAAGATATATCTCTCTTTGTCTCAACTTAGCAAGTATCATACGGATGCTGAGATGTACAGTGATACAATGCTGACAGAGACGTTTGCTTAATATTGAGAACATTCACTATGATTATCGCATAATCTGAACCTTAAGACCGTGAACTGGAGAACAGTTCGCTTACATAGCTGTCGTTCATATGCACACAAAACAAAATGATTCAAATTAGATGTGTTCTACGAAATAAAGAGTTTGCTGCAGTGAAACAACACAGTAGCATTTCAACGATTTGGGAATATAGTTTCTAGGTTAATTATGCCATATTTGTATACAGTCAGTTATGGACTTTAAACCAAATTTTGTTTCATTAAAATACTTAACAAATACGGAAGGTGTGAATGTGTATTTGTGAAACATTTTTACACCATGAATCTGATGCACTAATGTTATGAATTTTCCGTAGAAATTTTAGTCTTGCAGTAAAAATATCGCCTCTTTCAAGCAGAAATTTGCGACCATCTTTGATTCTCCTATATTTGAACCCAATAGATTTCAGAATATTATGCATAGAAGATACAGAATCCGTATATTCTATTTTCCCCCTCATTAAATTGGCAGTTGGATATGTACCCTTCTCACACAATTCAAACTGTTCTCCGTAAAAAACACTTTTGAAAATTATCTAAGTTGGTAGCACGTTTCTTAGCTACCCTGGAGATACAAATATGAACACTTCTCCTAATTTGGTAAACTGTTTGCCCTCTTTAACAATGTTCGCCACAGAATGAACTCTCACGTGACAAACTTGTAACACTAATTCTCGACTCTGAACGAAATTTGTGCTTTCGAAAATATCTTTATTTGACATATGTTTGAAAAAAGTAATACACATTAACAGGATCATTTGTAGCCAATTTATATAAAATCTTATGAGTTGTTTCGCAGTTACTACTAGGCGCATCAGTACTAGGCTTGCTAACTTTTAAAAGCACGTGTGCGCTCTTAAAAGATCACCACTTTACTGAATACAAGGTGCAACACGCAGCATAAGCACGTGTTTACCTTTCTTCACTGAGAGTTAATATGTAATTCTTTTCTTTCTAGTTAGGCGTCTTATTTTTCCATGTCTCCGAAACCAGATGTGCTACACACATGGGGTTTGGACAGTAATCCTCAGAAAAAATAGCTCTGTACCACAAACTAATTCATTAATTGGTATCCTTAGAGTGCGCGAAGAAATTAGCCGCATGCTTCGGCAAGGCGGGCCAATATGTGTGCTTAACTGTACAACGTTGCACGCACCGCATTGGTTAGCAGCCATAGAACAGCCACGCCTAGCCCCACCTTATTGTCACCCAATTATCGGGAAGCACAACAAACGACAGCTGACTAAGGGATCAGAGGCCGCGCCACGCCCACCTCATTACTCTCTGTCACTAACTGAGGGGGATGATTAGGGAAATGTCATTTGTCGCTGGCCGCCTCTGTTCCACCCTCCCACTGCCATCTGGAACCTTCTCGTGGATTCACGGAAACCAGAGACTTCTAGAAGACTGTGATATTCCTATAAAAAGGGCTGCAGTGAGTGAATCGAGGCAGTCAGTTAGTCAGTGCTTGACGAGCTAGTGAACGGACAAGAAGACTGCGTGCGTCGGAGAAGTTTACGTAATCGCGAGTGCAAGTGGAACTTTAACGGACGAACTGGTGAACTGTAATTGTCTGCATTACGCAATTCTGTGTAATTGGCAAGTGTTAAACTGTAAGTCGGTGGAAATAAAGAACATTGTTGAGTTTGTGTAGTTGGACTTTTCATTTCACGAACCCACAAAGTCACATTATGTTCATTTCTATTTTGTAGCTACCTTAGAGAAAACTATTATTAAATGAAACTGATATTATAGAAAATATTAGAATTAAGTAATCATGAATAAATAAATGTACAATACGCTATAATATAGAAATTAAAAGAAAAACATTGTGTTTGATCGTGCGAGAAATATGAGAAACACCTATTGCCAATGAAAATGTTCAGATGGGTACCTCCACGTAGAAATAAAATGGTCAGGCCCAAGAAGACAGGAAGGAGAAGAATATTCCCCAGAACTTTCCAGTGCAAGTACTAAGAGATTGATGGATGAGGTGGAATAAGAATCGACCAGACACAAGATCCTGTACCACAGATATGGGGAACGATATGTAGGTCATTGCCTTGTATGCGTTTGTTCTATTTGTGTAGGATATAGAGTACTCAATAACAATCATTTACTTTATTAATAAATAGAAGAGAGGGAATTTATACTAGAAGAAGTTATAATCAATACAGTTTCTTGTGGTACAAAGAAAAATTTTTAAAGTAAACGAAAAATTTATTTTCGGAAATATATTCCAGATACTCGAGTAAATAATTATTATTTTATTACGTATCGAAAGCTCTAATTAAGTATACTAAATTACTCGTTATTGGATCTACATTATTTCTGACTGGTACGTCCGCGTAATTCATGCTTATTGGTTTACATTTAATTATGGTGAGGAAAAAGATAGAATTTCTTGAGTAAAAGAAAGTAAGCAATTGATGTATCCTAACGTAACTTCTATATTTCTCATTGACCTAGGGAAATGTAGTTCAGGTTATGCTTGCAGTCCGTTTATATCTTAAAGTGTATCCATGGTAAATCATACATCGAAGAGCGTCGGATTACAAACGATAATACACAATAAAAATTAATTTGCTTTAAGATTTACATAATACAATATTGATGGTGAATGTGATACTTTAAAGAAATTAATTACACTGAAAGGAAAATAAACGATAAAAAGTTAATATAGTAACATTTTTATTTAACAATAAATATGTTAATTTTTGGTAAAGAAGATAAGTGTGGACAGAGAACAATAGAGATTGGCAATACAAAGATATAGGTATACATAAGAAAGGTGGTGAAAAGCGTTCATTCTGAAGCTCTAAAGTTAGAATACAACATTCGTTTATTTTAGTGCACTTAAAATAAATTATTCTGTAGACGCTAACTTAGTCTACTGAATTCAGAATATTTGAGAGTTCATGCTTACTACAACAACGTCGAGCTCTCTCTTGTCCTCAACGCCTCACAATTAAGGATTGTTGGCCTGAGGAGATTAAGGAAAGGGAGATTGTAACCGGTTCAAGGTGACTTGTGGCACTCGGATGAGTACTCTCATCTGAGTTTCAGGGAGAGGCTGCGTCCTGACTGGTTGCGGGTTGAATGAAGAAGACACCTCGAATTTGCTAGACGAAAGTTTACAGTTTTCCGTTGGACTCCTTTGCTCGCCACCGTCAAGTGGTCGTCCGCGTGGTTGCTGTGTTCAGCGTCACTATCTCTCACGTCAGTACTCCGATGTGCAGCAACAATAGCGCTTAGTAATTGAAATTCTCACTGGAGCGACTGTTAAATATTGTACTTTGTCTTGGTGTTTGGCGTGGAAGCGCACTTGTTAGACGACGCCGAAGACGCGTCCGTTTCACGTAGATCACAGGACCGATGTGATCTTACAAGAGAAACCTACTTTCAGCCATCACTTTAACTTACCCTCAATTTAGGTATTTTTGGAGTCTTAAAATTCACGTGAACTAATATTAATTTTCCATTGTCTGTTACCTATACCTACTTACGATCAGTGTTCATATTTTCCAATTTTGGTCCTAATATCAGAGTCACTTTTTCTAGCGGACTGCTTGCCAAAATGTATGCGGAAGCATGCGTTCAGAGCGTTGGTCAAAATCTTAAAGCCTGTTGTCAGAAGCACGGATGGGGTTGTAACAATGCGTTGGTTTGTGACTATCTGGCACAAAGTTTGGCTTTAGGTCAAGACAGACAATGGAGTAGGGCTGTATGTTTACAGGGATCTGCAAAGGGAGTTTACTGACCTTCGCAGTGTGGCCTTTTCACTGTGCCCGTCTCTGCAATATATGCTCACGTTATACCTATATATTCTCTGGTATATATCATTTATTTATATTTATTCGTGTGTTTATGTCAATGTCTTTCTGATATCAAGTTATATGTCGTCTCAGTATTTCCAGCTGACAGGGGCTGCATCAGTTTGCCACATATAACTTATTGCTTATCGTCTCAACTTATGTTCATCTAAAAATTAATTTCAGTCTCAGTATTTACATTCAAAACTGACATTTGTACCTTCTATTCTATTGCATGTAATACAATCTGAACTGTTTTATCTGGCGTTGTAAAGACGCATTTTCATGTTTAAAATGAGTTTATATTCAGGAATCACAAAAACCGATACCTAGACACTTTATCTAACAACGACAGAAGTAGCACTGACTTTTGGAACCTTGTGGGCCCTGTCATCCCATTGTATGCTGAAAGAACGATTCAGTTAAATTTATAATGTATACTATGGTATTATCAGAATGACACCCACTTTCTTTCGGTCTATCAACAAAGAAAGAAATAACAGCAGTACTGTTATTTACTTTACCTGTGCTAAAAGCTCCACTTAAACTTTGTTTTCTCTTTTAACCTAAAAAGTGAGGTTTTTTTTGCTGTGCAGGTTGTAATTTGCCTCTGTAAACAGCACTAACGAGTCCATGCACTGACGATATTCAGAATTGAGCGAACCTTATTGACTTGCGGTATTTCGCACTCCAACGCTTGTTGCTGGAGGATTATTTTTCTTTAAATAATTATTTAGCATATAATGGTTTTGAACTGAATTTTACTATCCAGAGAAAACACAGCAAAATGTTCCAGCGTAAGGATTATCAGAGGGATTATGATGTTGTAAGCAGATCCTAACGTATTTTTATTTTGCTTTCTTCTGCTTTTCGGTACCACAAAAATGTGACTAAGTATAAAGCCTGAAATGAAATACGTTGAGCTTTTCACACATATTCTGTGGCATCGAAAAACATTTCTCTGTTCCTTACCATTCCTAAGAGAAACCTACAACCTTTAGTTTTATGAAAGAATACCAAGTTCAACGAAGTTTATGTACGAAATAATTGAGTAGCAATCAGAGAAAAGCAGTGAAAGGGAATTAAAGTAAACACATGAAACAAGTACACAGACAGTAAGGAAACAACAAAAAGAAAGAGAAAATGAGATAATTAATACATAAAATATGTAATGAATTAAATAATAGAAAATGAATTAAACACTGATTTGAATGAGCCTTCGTTACAAGACATAACAAATGTGAATGGTTTGGAATTAGTTTTTCAAAGAAGGCAATTGATAAGTAACGAAATTTTAAAGAATGACGATGAAGATTTAATTAAAGTCATCAAAGGAGAAGGTGAAAATGTAGGAAACATTATGAAAAAGAACTATATATCTATCCACAACTTCAAAGCATACTATAAGAAGGAAAAGTAGTAGGAGTAAGATATATATGAGTGAGTGAGTGTGGAGTTTAAGGGCCCGTCGACAACAAAAGATATATATGTATGTGTAGTATTTAACGCCCGCTTTTACTACATAAGGCACCGCAGGCGGTGACACTGATGATACATGAGATGGAGATGCAAAACCGGTGGAATGAGATGGCGGGGGAAACCGGAGATCCCGGAGAAAACCCGCCCCAGCGCCGTGTTGTCCATAACAAATCTCACTTTGCGGTCGCCTGGGATCGAACCCGGGCCGCCTTGGTGAGAGCCAAGTGGTCTAACCACTGAGCCAGTAGGAGTAAGAGATGGGGTAGGATAAATGAAGGTAAAATCAATCTGATTACAAATTTGGAGAAGGTCTTGGGCATAGCTATAGAAAATGGAATACTGAATACTATATGTAGAGTTGCTGTACAAGTAGAAGAAGGAAATATAAGGAAAGCACTGGACTATTTTGGTTGGAGAAATGCTTTTCAAATACATTGTATACCAAAAATGAAACACAATCAAATACGGAAGAAAATGATGCAGGAATCAAGCAAGATGAAATCAAATAATTAAAATACAATAATTTTAAAGCCCATAGGAGAAAGGTCCTATGCAGAAATCATAAAAAAAATTGTAAACAAAATGTAAAGACCGGAGCAGAACCGATAAATCAGAAAATCAAAAATTGGGATGGAAATATACAACTAAAAATAAAAGGAAAAAATGTAAATGATAGATAAGATTTCAAACGGCTGTTAACAGAACTGAAAAATATTGCAAAGTTCAAACAAAGGTTATTAATAAAACGTTCATGATCTTGCTCATAGAGGAGACAGTGCAATAATATGAAGTAAGGGATTTTCTAAAACAGGAGTTAAATGGAAAAACAAATGAAGTTTTATATTTAAAGGAGGCCGATGAAGCTAATGCACGAGGGATGAGTACGCCTTTGAAACCACAAATATTGAAGTGGCAAACCGAATAATTAATTGATTAATTCATACATTAAATGCATATAACATTTCAGAGCAAATTTAGCAGAATTTACTCCATAGATGTGTGCATATACTCATACTTTATAATGCGTATAACTCCGAGCTACAGCCACCATACTAGAAAAAAAGGTGTGTGTTCACATAACTTTTCTATACGATTGGCCTATAGGAATGGATGAAAACGTTACTATCTTATAACAAGACTTATTTCAAGATTATTTTCGAGCAGTCAATGGACAACGGATATATAGAGGTCATCTTGAATAGCTAGGGAGTCCATCAAATAACAATTACAGAAAATCAAGTCCTCCATTTTTAGGAAATAAATGCTCATATTCAACATGTTAGCCTGAAAGCAGTTTGGTGCCATTCTGCAAGAGATGCCAGCCTTTCAGACAGGTAAGAACTCTGGTTTCAGATACCGAATATCATGAAACAAGATTTTAGTTCATGCTCTGCTAGAAACTGTAGTTCGTTGTGGTAATTCTTTCCATAAATTCTGCTTCTATCTGTTGTAATTCACCAATAACATCAACACTTTCAAAGTTTTCAATCACATAAGTCATCTGATAGTATTTGTATTAGAAGGGCTGCTCCAGAGATATAGGTGAATTTGCTGATCTTAAAAATGTACGTCTAACAGTTTGTACATTTAACATAGTCCAGATACATTTTGTCAAGCAGGATATTGCTGCGTATAAGGTCTGAACAAGATTTGAGATATATTTTAATTATTGGATGTTTACATTTAATTTTTTGGTAAGCTCCAGGCTTTAGCAGTAATTAACAAGCTGAGACAGCTTGGATGACTCAGTGTTCAGAGTAAGCAGTGGTATTGACCTGCTAGCTCATATGTTTTCTGTTAAAATCGACAGAGAAATAAAGGAGAGTCATTTTTTTGTTGCACAAGATTGCACCATAGGTAAACCCTCTGTGAGGAACCGCTGAGTCGTATGATAGCAGACATTTTCGAAGTCAGTAGTATTTAAACGATCACAGCCAGTAAGGAAGGGTTAGTCAGATCGTGGTTAGTTAAGTCACTCATCAGTTAATCGTCTGTTAGTTCGTTAGTCAGATCATTGGAAGCTGCTGCTTTAGCCTCATCATAGAACTTGTTAATACTTCTACAAAACTTAACTCATCAAAGTGAACCAGCCACCTCTTGTTCAGAACTTTACGCTACTCTACATAAAACGTAATACTTATTTATTCATTATGTATTAATCGATTCAATGTCTGTCTTGATTGCACCCATTATCTCTTCAAGATAAAGTAGAGCTTTGTTTGATTTGGCTTCCCCAATCTTTAGAATATATTTGTCAATGTTATGGAGAACCCATTCTGTTATATAATCGTTAGCTTTCCGCCATATTATACAAAACCTTAGAAAAAAGTTTGGGACGGCACTATCTGCGTATTTTATCATCAAAGTATCACTCAAATGCTATTTAAATTCCAAGAGTCTAATCATGACTGTGTTCTATTAAAGTGAACGCACACAAAGGTTAAAAATGTAATTATGGAGTACACATTTGCGAGACAGTGTTCTCCTAATTCTCAGCGCTTTAAGAAAATATGCTCTAGCTAACGCTACACTTTTTAATTCATAACTAAGAAACGACAAACTAGCTTCTCTCATTAAGCAAAGAATCTGCATCTGTAAGAACTATGCAGTATCCTTTATATCTGTGACACACATATTTTATCCTCTGTAGAGGTCAACGAGCTCGGCGGGAAAGGTATAGTTTTGTTAGGAGCAGCTCATTTTCGAAAGTTGTTATTCTTGATTTGGCTAAAGCAAATTAGTCATTTGTTCTTTTAATAAGTACAGTTATCGTCCTATGCTAATAAATACGAAAACAGTTGAACTAATAGTACATAAACAGGGTATTCAATGGAATAATCTTGCCTTCATTTTTATACTTGACAGATTCGTGTAAATAAAAATTAGCTGATATTGTTTATTTAACGTTTTCATTGTTGCACAGTGTTATTATTGTACAGCATACGCCAAGTTTAAACACGAACAGCAATATTCTGTAATAGGCTGTCTGGGCAAATATTATTAAGATAAGGCTCTGTACAACCCTGCAATAATATTAGCATATATTGTTCTTACTCTGCCTTTATTGCGAAACTCCCAAATTGAGTGCTTGAGCTCATGGGCACGAAATGATATTCCTGAAGTGGAACGCAGTGAAAAATAAAAGCAAGTGCTTATCCCTCTGTTTGGCATTATAACTGTAGTTCACAGAGGAGTTGGAAGGAGCCTATAGCGGCGTAAGAGAAGGGCTTCCCTTCCGTTGGAAGGAGCAATAATACAATTTGCGTATGCAGTAAGCTGGGTTAATAGCGGTAAAAGCAAGACAGTAACTCTCTCTTATCCCCGCCCTTCCAACGCAGTCTTCGTCTCAAGTATGTTCACTAGGCATAGGAATTTCCAAGCATTAAAGCTAGGATGGAAGGAAATGAGCCATAAGCAACCAACTCCCACCCTATCCCTCATAGTCTATGGACATGTACAGGCCCATTACACGACATTGGTTTACTTCTTTAAGTGATTCATGCTCATCTGTATTAACAATGCGCTGGATGTAGCTAATTTGAAGCCAAATGCATAAGCTTGCCTGATAATACATGCTACCTCTTCTGTGGGGCCTCATATTCAAAGGGGTAGGTTTTCTATATTTTTACCTATTAGAGGAAGATTTTATTATATGTATTATCTTTTGAAATTTCCAAAGAAGACTTACTGGAGGAAGGTTACTGTTTACTTGTGATGAAAACAACACCGTGCCGTTGTCGAGATTTAAGTCACGGATTTTTGCCCAAACGTTTCGCTCTTCTCATCAACTGAGCTACCATGGCTACATGATATGAGATTACATTAATTAATATCATAAAAGTAATAATATGCAAATTAAATATGTCTGAAGGCATAAGACGTAAATATTAGTTAGGTCAATTAATGGAAATTAATTTTTCTTTCACACTGGTCGTGTGTAGGCTAAAGTATGGAAAGATGTCGCCAGATTGGCCATAGGGTTAGAGCGGCTGGACGGCAACCAGAAGAACCGTGGTTCAAATCCCTGCTATGGCATTGAATATTTCAGTCTAACTCTATCTTTGCATAATTTAGCCTATACACGGCTAGTGTGAAAGAACAATTAATTTCCATTAATTGACCTAATAGTGGGTAACTATAAAGCCCGGGCTTTAAAGTACTTGCCCGTTTTAAGTCGTCATTAAGGTAGATGTTTCATGTGTTTATGAGAACCCCTATGTGGTTTACCGGGAAAAACACGAGCCAGTTGGAGAATTTAATGTCATTTCGACACGTTGGTCATAGTAGCTCAAGGGTTAGAGTGGCTGGACGGCGACCAGTAGATCCGTGGTTCAAATCCCTGCTATGGCATTGCATTTTTCAGTTTGACTCTACCTTGCAATAGTTAAATCGGCCATGCTCGACATTCAAATGATTGGGTTCGATACCATGGAGATGTGAGGGACTTTTAGTTTATATAGCAGTATCTGGATGAGTTTTCTACAGGAATTCCAGTTGCCTCCACCATTCATTCAACTAGCTTCTCCATCATCACATTTCCTATCATCCGTTCCGACTGCATTTAATATCAGCTTTAATACCAGGCAACCTGTACCCTAAAACCAAGATCACTATTAGGCAGGTTTCCATATATTTCAGGTGTTTCCAATAGTGCAAGTGTCTACAGTTAAATTACTCGCCAGAACAGGTTACCCGTAACTTTATGTCTTCCCTTTCCTACCGTTATCTTGAGACTGTAGTCCAAAAGGATAGTTTTATTATTTTACAGTTTGGATGTAATAGTGAAATATCGTCACAGTCATGACGGTGCATTTATATATTCACAACAATTGTATTAATGCAGACATTCTGTAGAAGCGGAGTAGGTTCCGTTCATATCGTTACATCAGTCATAACTGAGAAATTCTCAAGAAAAATCTTATGTTTGCAATTACAGACCTCCTGTATCTCTGTACATATGTACTGTTCCCTGTTTATTTCTATCTCTACTTCATGTTAATCCGGAGAGAAAGGTATAAAGATATTATGTGATTACTAATTTTCTTGCAGGTACAATAGGAAAATAAGAACACGGTAGGATTTCAGAGATTGTCAAATGTTTATAGATCAGATAGATCTGTGAGATTTAAGGTGTTTATCTTTGTAATACAAATTAATTAAAAATACGAGTAACCTCCTACTTCAGAAACAATAGGAATGGGAAAACTCAGAAAAGTAACGATGACAGCTTTGAAACGGTTCATTCCACAACTTCAAAAAGTGTAACCGACATAAATTGTGTGTGTTAAAAGATCTATAGTTTTTGTGGAGTTAGACTTTGTGACGGTTTATGAGTTACGCAAAACCCCTGCAGAATTCTGAGGACATTTCCAGAAAATTCAAGATGTACGCTTCATTTGACAGAAAAATATCTTCAACTTCTACAGTATTTTACTCAAAATCACTGAGGCTTAAGCAGATGTTTTAATTTGAGCACCAAAACATCATCATACAGTTTTATATTTGTTATTATAAATTTAGTTTAAAATATTTGAGAAGAAATGCTTATGAATTGCTGGAAATGCTTGTGAAGCGAACGTGATTAAATACTGAAAATAAGACGTGTGGTAAAGTGAGTTAGAAATGGAAAAACATCAATAATGTTAATTTGTTTGACGAAGTTGTTGAAAGTTTAAAATTATTTCGAGTAATGTTTCAATATACACGTACATTCGTCACGTACACGTAGCAAATAGGAAATGTTTAGTTACCATAATGACGACAAAATCAATAACCTTGGTTTTGCGAAAAGGAACAGGTCATTTTAAGTTGTAACGTCGCAAAAGGGATATTGTTACGTTACAATCAGTCTACGGGAGGGCAATAGGTAAGAAGAGAGATGCGAGGAGTTAATATAGTAAAAATATTCACTTATTAGTTCTTCTTAAAAACATATCCGTCAATTTTGTGTAACAGTGGTAATGTTGCATTTTATATTTACTTTGCAAATATAAAGCATGTGGAAAGAACAACTGAATCATAGCTATTTGTTAAACCACGCCAAGTTTCTCAGCCTTGATTCGAGGCTATGACCATGAGAAGAATATCTTTACATTCCGAATCCAAACTAAAATTTTATCACAGCCGGTAACTTAATTACATGAAGAATTATTCTACCAGGAACACTGCAGAATTCAACCTAGTTTAAAACCTTCTATAAATGGCT
This sequence comes from Mantis religiosa, assembly GCA_030765055.1. NCBI lineage: Eukaryota > Metazoa > Arthropoda > Insecta > Mantodea > Mantidae > Mantis > Mantis religiosa. The sequence goes on along the minus strand of CM060951.1, from coordinate 33,653,902 downwards.
CCCAAAAAGGGGTAATTTTAAAACCGTCTTCAAGTTATTATTGAGAAAGCCAAACATTTCAAAAAAAGGTTCAATGTAAAGGGTAGACTGGACTGGGGAGAATCGCTTAAAAAGTCTTCCTATCACATCCTTGGAAGGTTCTGAACTTAAGTACCCAGTTTGGTGCCTCACCGACTCTTCACTCTTGAGTTATACTTTTTATACTCATACGCGGTGTACACGCATAACATGTGCTTCCTGTGAAACCCCAGTATCAATTTTTGGGTGGAATGCAATACTTCTCCTACTTACTGTAAGTACATAGTACAAAAACTACAAATGGAGGAGGCTGTGCTAAACTTATTTACGTTGGATTTAAGATGGTAATTGAGGCAGTAACGTAGCTTCAGATTCGAAAATAATTTTGAGTACTGTAACTGCACATAATAAAATTATAAACGTTAAGTGAAAGTGCCTCAAAATGAGTACGATAATATCAAGTCATTCAATAATTCTGATATGTTGCACAAGCATGACCTCCTCGACGTATTTTTCATAACCTATTCCTAGAACTTGGTATTTATTTGTTTATTTATTCATTTATATATTTATTTGTGTACTTATCTATTTGTCTATCTATTTATGTATTTATTTCATTCCAATAGTGACTAACGTTTGTAGAACTATTTTTCTATGCTTTTTTTGCAATATCTAAATTTGAGGAGCCTGCTTTGCCAACAAAACTGAATTCCCTATGAAAATGTGAGGTTATAGCTTATTCCGAACGGATGTGTGCATTTACACTCATCGTTCACTTAATAAGATATCAAGGAATCGTTAATAAATTACTGAGGTATTACAGACTCCATATTCTTTTCTGTGTTTCAGCTTTTTGCGTTTTCTTTATTTCTATTTGTGTATAAAACTGTTTTCCAGCTGATCAGTTTTATCTAATGAGAAGAATATTATTTAGTTCTTCTATGAATCCAAAGATCTCTGATTCTTTGGGTGTGGGCTTTCTTTCTCTCGTCTATCCACGTTTTTCCAGTCTTTTCCTATGTTAAAACATAGAAGGTTCTGAGAATGACTCAAACCGTGTGCAAGTTATACTTGGACTAAATCTTGGAGACTGGAACGCAAGGTCTCCACAATTGGGAGTGCAAATAAAAGAAAGCGTTACCCTTTCGCCATTTTTTCAGCGGATGCTTAAGTAGTGATACGTCTGGATCGTGAGGATGCTGAGCTCCTGATGAGAAAGTTATTGGACGCATATTATATGGGAGGCCTCAAGGTCAATTTTGCTGAGTCTAAGTATCTAGTGGTAGGGGGGGGGGGGGGGGGAATCAATTCCTGCATCTTCTGGATGGTACAATTAAAGCAGTTGCACGGTATCAATAAAACAAAACAGATAATTGTTAAAACTATTGTTGAGAGTATTGTACTTTATGATGCAGAAACCTGTATTCTAAATGGAAGATAAAAAAAACGGATAAAAGCTGTTGAAATGGTTGTATTACGGAAGGTGTTTACGTAGTTTTCTCATAAACAGAATCAGAAGTGATTTCATTTTGGAAAGGTTAAACACTGAAGGTTCAGTCTTTAATAGATTTTAAAGTAAATCTATAAAATGGTACGGAGGACATGTACACCACAAGGCCAAGGAAAGATAGCCTAAGAAAGGGATACATTGGTTACCTCTAGGAAAAGCAAGGGCTGCCCACGGCTCACCTAGACAAGAGGTTAGATATAGAGGAATACAGGAGAAATCATGGAAACATCGCCATTGCTTAGGACATAGATTAAAATGCAATTGATAAGAAGTGGAATCTTTTAAGAGTTTTTCGATATGTAATGGTTTAAAATACTACTGGAGAATACTACTTTCAGTTTGAGAAATATGGTAGTACTGAAAACTTTAAAGCTATAATAAGAAACATTAAATCAATTGTTAGCTCTGTAAAAAGTACTTGCAACTCTTGTTGCATTTACGTGCATTTATCAGTTATACAGAAATCATTCAAAATGATTAGCACTTATAAATAAATTCCTATAAAATTCGAGGTATATATTCTATATGTCACAAAATACTCCAACTATGGCATTTAATCAAACTTTAGAGTCGCTTTTGAGCAAAACAGTTCTTTCTTCAACTTTTTTCTGTAAGTAGTAGCTTGGAATGGTGCATTTCACATTCGTCTGCTTGATATTCCTTTATGATTTAAACTACAACTGAAAATGTCAGTATAAAGTCTAAGAATAAGATAACCAAAATTAGCAATGAACTTTGCATTAAGTTCATTCTTAAGTATGTGTAAATGAAAATCGTTCTGTTACGTTCACATGATTGTGAATGTATGTGCAATTTTAATGTTTATAAAAGAAACCAAAAGTAAACAAATGAACATCATTGCCGATGAGCAATTGCTTCAAGGGGAAGCCGCCTATATGACTATACATTTAAAGATAGCAAATGAATGTTACAAGAAAGGTAAAAGAAAAAAGAAACAACACTTTGTTCTAGACATTTATGATTGATCGGGAATAATGAAATTCATATATTATATATAAATATTTTCAGAATTTGGAAAAGTGTCTCGCCTTTGGAATTCTCTGAACCGAAATAACAGACTCGTGTTTTTTCCAGTAAACTACTTAGGAGTTCTCATAAACACATGAGACAACTACGAACTACTTAGGAGTTCTCATAAACATATGAGACAACTACGAACTACTTAGGAGTTCTCATAAACATATGAGACAACTACCTAAATGGTGGCAGAGTCCGTCTCGGTAGCGTAGATGGTAGCGCGTCTGCCTCACGTTCAAGAGGTCTCGAGTTCGAATCTCGGTTTGGGTGAGTTACCTGGATCAGGCTTTTTCCGGGGGTTTCCCTTATCCAGGTAGCTCTAAGCTCCATGGACCGCGGAATCATTTGAGCATTATTTCGCCCATTTCATTCAGTTAACTATTATTAGGTCAATTAATGGAAATTAATTGTTGTTTAACACTGGCCGTTATGTAGGATAAAGTATGGAAAGTTTGAGTCAGACTGAATAATTCAATGTCATAACCGGGGTTTGAACCACGGATCTTCTGGTCTCCGTCCAGCCACCCTAACCATGGTTAGGGGCATTGAATTTTTCTGTATGACTACCTTTCCATACATTAGCCTACAGACGGCCAGTGTGAAACAACAATTAATTTCCAGAAATTGCAGATTTTATTGAACCAATATTTCGTTTCAGAGGAATAACAAACAGAGCTTTTATTCGAAAAAATTGGTTTAAGATTCAGGGAAACTCAAAAGGAAGATATGAAAATCTGTTTTATGGTGGAATACTATACTTTTCTACCAACTGTGTGCGATGTAGAAAAAGTAAAACTTTATTTTGTAACCAAATACTAAAATGTTGACGAAAATGTGTCATAGAAAGCTCAGAAAAACCCCATTCAAGCGAAGTAATTAAGTATTATCATGGATAGCCCTGGGAAATAACGCTCTGGTTACTGACGAACTAAATTTCTATTCATCCATTAGATTATTTCAACCCCATAGCCAGAGGGACTGATACAAACCCGAGTCTGCAGCCATGGGAACGCCAGAGATAGGGAAAGAATTAGTCATTTGATAGGCGAGGGGAATTATCCAAAGTTTCATGAAAGGACGCAAAGCAAAACATGCCTCAAGCGACGTGGTTTCGTATATCTAATGGTACTAGGGAAACGTTGCAACAAAACGTTTGGTGTCCACTTTTAAAGTAGCAATATATATAAACCCTGCACTAGGTTTTTCTTCCGTTTACTCGTACATCAGTTACAACTAATATATTGTGAAAGAAGTTCAGTCGCAATTAAATGTATTATAAGTGAACACGAAACACTTTTAAACTTCAGCGAGGATATGAGAGTGTGTGCAGTGGTAAGTACGTGTATTAAAAGGCTTAGCCAAAGTACACTTTAGCGTTTGGACCTCGCAAAACACAAAACTGTTGCGGATATTCTTCAAATAAGAAGCTCATTTGGCATTCGAAGTTAACAACGAAGAGGTTAGTAAACAAATAAGCTAGTATTTCAATAGTAAATATAATGAAAATATTATGAAATACAAATTAATTTTACGTATTGCTCTTCTTTTCATAAAACAACTTAAAAACTTTTGATGCATAATATTACCGCAATATATTACAATGCTGAGGGTATTTTGTAATAATTTTGTTTATCGAAATTGTTGCAACAGCTTTAATGGTTTGCTAATTATAATTTATGGAAGAGGAAAATAGGCGAAAGTAAATATTTGAATGTTTGGAAAATTTATCAAGGCAGATATTGCCAAAATTAATGGAAAATGTTTTTTTCACACTGGCCGTGTGTAGGCTAATGTATGGAAAGAGAGTCAGACTGAAAATTCGCTGGAATAGCCGGGATTTGAACCACAGATCTGGTTGCTGTCCAGCCGCTCTAACCCTTGAGCTACTATGGCCATCGTGGCGGCATGATATTAATAATAGTATTTAACTATAAAGCCCGGGCCTTAAAGTACTTACATGTTGTAAGTCGCCATTAAGGTAGTTGTCTCATATTTGTATGAGAACTGCTAAATGGTTTACCAGTAAAAATACGAGTCAGTTGGAGAAGTTAATGTCATGTCGGCACGTTGGTCATAGTAGCTCAAGGGTTAGAGCGGCTGGATGGCAACCAGAATATCCGTGGTTCAAATCCCGGCTATGGCATTGAAGTTTTCATCCTGACTCTGGCTTACCAAAGTTCAAACTGTTTTAGGTTTCATAATTTGTCATTCACTAATGGCATACCAATATCAACTCTATCTATATAGCGACTCTTAATTTCTGTACTGTATTATATTTATTGATTTGATAATAACTTAAATAATTTAAAGTTTTAAGTATATTTCTGTAGGAGTTCTTTAGCCAATAACCTCCTCTTTATTTGCATACGTTAAATGGGTTTAAAGTGTTTAGTCTTCACCCATCTGTGAACTCTAAGTTTAGATACATGAAGTGAGGAAGTCCTGTGAGTGCGGAAGCCAAGTGGTTAATCCACAGGTCTATTACCAAGGATCGTGGCTACCAGGGTGAAGTTCATTCCTGGGGACCAATTTGAAATGTAGGGTCATGTATATTAAACCATCTCCCTTTACAAGTGAAACCTCAGGGTACAAGCAAAGCTTTTGTTATAAATATAGTGTAAACATTTGAGTTTAATAAAATAAATGTACTGTTTACCAGTTTTAAAAGCTTAGGAATTGCTGCGGAGAAAATAGTTCTCCAGTTACCCACTATTCAGTCTAACAATTGATCTACATTCACATTACTTACCTCCATTTCGCCCGCATTTCATATCTCTTCCTCACTCACATATTAGACTTCGGGCTGATCTCCCATCCTGGGTATCCTTTAAGATAAAATGCTTGTCTGCCACTCGACAGGCATTCTGATCCAGGCACTGACTTGTAAATCCTGTAGCTCGTAAATTCTCCAGATTAGAAAGATAGAGGACGAAAAAGATGAAGACGAGCAACCAATAATAAACCACAAAATTTGGACTTGTACAATAATTTGTTAGTGAGCTAGCGTGGGATGCTATTAAAGCCGAGGAAAAGCAAGCTCACTAGGGAGACTTTGTTGGAGAAAGTCCCAGGAGAGCGTTTACTGGTAAATAAATGTAGGAGGCTGTGGTAACATTTAAGCGTGATGACCGGCAATCACAGTAGTAACTTCTTAGAATACAAGTGCAATAGACAGAGTTCTGGAACACGTGAGGCTATTCAGGTAAACGATGATCACAGAGGCATACACCGTAATATGATTGTTTACTTGGTGAATAGTTACGTAACAGGGAATGGAGAATGCAATAATTCAAAAGGAGACTTGTTACTGACAGGAGAGACATCTGTTTGAGAGTAGTGGTTTACTGCATACAGATGCAGATTTTATTAATCTGATGAGATGGTAATTATATGTAGTTGTCTCTCCAGGGGATGTAGAATATGCTTTAATCGCTTTCATGGGATTCTGCAGAACTGTATTTGCATAATAGAACCGCACCATTGCCAACATTTTCTAGGATACCGCAATAATGACAACTACTCCGTTTAATTCCCCATGTGGAGCTACTGGAACAGATTTACGTGCTGTACTTGTCGAAATAAACTAGCTCATCCTTGGGCTGAACTAAATTAAATGTATTCCCTTATGTATTGGAGCTGCAGTTGATTAACTCACAAAACAGTGTCCTTCCATTCCCTTGAAATTCACAGACATTCGTGTATGTTAAGTTCTATATTTGTAAGTTCAGGGAAACAGAAAATATTGTATAAGAGCTACATTGTCTGGGGTGCACAATAATACGATTTTATTGCTACTCTACTCATCATAGAAGCTCATCTTTTCATCCTCCTTTCCTTTGTTTATGCTGTTAATTAATCATAATAATTGCACGCTGTGGATCATTTCAGCTACAATACTGCAATTTTTACTTACAGAGTAGACTGGCGTAACAGATTATCACAAGCTTGACAGATTAACAGTTACAACTGCATGAATACGTATCGTTATATAAGCTTAAGAGAAAGCTCAGGAACAACCGTCTAAAATTTCAAAGAACACTGCTTAAAGAATGGGAAATTTTACGCAAAACACGAGAATCATTTAAAACTGGCAAACAGTATACTGTGACATTGAGGGTTCGTGAAATTAAAAGTCCAATTGCCCAATCTCAAAATGTTCTTTATTTCCATCAAATTGCAGTCGGAACACTTGTCAATTACATAGAATTATGCAGCGTACAAAATTACAATTCACCAGTTTGTCTGTCACAGGTTCACTCTACACTCACAATTACGTACAACAACTCTGATATACGTACACAGTCTTCCAGTCCGTTCACTCACTGGGCGCTCCTCGCGGCTGCTCGCCAAGAACTGAACTGAACTTCATCCCTTATATACGCAGATCGCTGTGCCTGGAAGTTTCGCGGCTCAGTGAATCATCCTGAAGGTTCCAGACGTCAATGGGGGAGGGGAAAGAAATGGCTAGTGACGTTTTTCCAACCATCCCCTCGTAGAGCTACAAGATAAATGGGCAGGCCTGGTCTGAATGCCTCCGGTCGCCCACCCTGCTGCTAGCTGGCCGTGCTTTACTATAATTAAGTGACAATACTAATTTTCATTGAATTGAAATCGTCGCATATATTTATAATAAAAGATTTGTTTTCTCTTGAGGTTTCAAATATTTTATGCACCATAAAATGCACTTGAGTCGTTTTGGAGAAAGTAAAAGAAAACTTTAACAACTGTAAATTTTAATTCACACCAATGAAATTCTTTGGATAACATTCCTGTTCTTTTGAATTTTAAAACTGGATTTTTATACGGATTTTGCTTTCTAAAGCTACGATGCTGTTTTGGATTATCCAACAGGCACACACCCAGGGGCGTGCGCCAGCACGCACGCATGCGCACGCACACACACATGGACAGGATATTTTTCTAAACGCACTGCACTTATTTAAGACTGCTATTTGTGAAATTTCGAAAACTCACATTTTTATTTCAATTTGTTTAAAAGTTTAATACATGGGAAGATTTTAATGCAATAAGGATGCACTAAATTCCATATTTTAAATTGGTTTCCGAGATGTTAACTTCTTATTATTCTTTTATATTGTTTGGTATTTCCAATTTTTCTTATTCAATGTAATTTGCATATCTAGTGGTTAAATATGGTTAGATCATAAATCCATCACCAACCACGGTGTGAACACGGCTGGATGGTGCTTCCTTCCGGGACGGTGAAACCTGTCTTCTCCAACAAACCCTTCACCCTAATTCATTTCGGCCTTTCCTTTCTGGCCCCGTTCCTTTTAAACGGGTGCACACCCCGGCGTCAGAAACTTACGCAGGCTAACCACCGCCATCACTGCTAATGACTACCAGCTTGCGTAAATGACGCGACATATTTTAATGGCATGGATAAATCCATTATAGTCGCCCTGTTCGAACGGTTACCATGGATATATCTTTGGTAATAGATACCTCTCAGATAACGTACTGATTACTCCACGTGGTATAATGTCATTTGTGTTTCCTGCGAATTCCATTGACTGAAGTGCGTTCATTGGTGCTTAAAACACGAACGGGAGGTGCGTCGTTACCCCTCTCGCTGTTACAAGAATAATGCGTTATTTGAGAGGTTTCTGTTAACAAAGATAATCCATGGTAACCGTTCCAGCAGGGCGACTTTATCATGACAGCTTTACGCACCGCCAGGAAGTACCTGGGTGACTTGACTCGCTCATGGCCCTTGCGGAAGTGATGGACAATATCACTGCTTGATTTTTCTGCTGTTTTGAAAGTATTTAGTGCAAATTCAGGCCCTTCTTTCGATAGATCTAATTTACTGTTTGAAGATTCCTGAGGCCTCTCATCAATCGGCTAAAGCTTATACTTTATGAAAAGAGGCTGCAGTTAGCTAGAATTACAAATATGCCTTTAAATAACTATAGGGCAAGCTTGGTAGGTTCAACATCCACAAATTCACACACCTATAGAAGGAAGTTTGTGGTCTCTAACAGTATTAACATCCATATTTATAAATGGCAAATTTCTCTTTACTTAAGAGAGCTGAAATTAGTAATTTGCTTGCAATCTAGATAGTACATAATGGTACATAATTGAGTAATCTATACAAACATTAAAGTTTGTTTCATATACGTCGAAAATATAACTAAGCATTTATGATTTTAAATTATGCTCTCAATTTTAACAAATATTTATTGTAAACGTAATTTATGGCGGCTGTGAACATCTGCTGCAGAGGAATAAGCATAAGGTATCATATTCCAGTGCTTTTGTTATTTATCGAACGCAGTAATAAGACGCTCATGGCCAATCACTGTCTAGCATCACAGGCTTGTATGTCGTCTTTTCTTCTACGCCCAATATTTGAAACTTTCGGCAAAGTTACAGATTTCGGCAAATCTGGAAAAATCTATTTCTACTTCTGAAACACACTGCCTGGCCCCGGGAGTACTGAAATTAGCGAAAATAACAATCTCTCTGCGGTTAACCCCTACTGAGTGTGGGTACACAACAGCAACGATGAGGCTGTACCTTAGCCTGCCAGTGCCTCCATCGGTTGGTCGACGAGCATTGTCACAGTCGGATAGTAGAGTTAATGAGAATCAGTCAGCCGCGTACTGTGAGCGTCGAGCAGCTACGAAGAGGTGAGTTGGTGTATGCAGTAGAAGTATAAATAATCTGTTTAAAAGCTTACGGAAGGGTCTGAGCAGTAATAAAAGTTAAGTGTAACTTAACGCTATCTTAAAACCTCATTGACAAGCAGAAAAGTTTAGCACAAGATGCTGGTTTCTTCATTTTGTCACAATATGGTAACCCACTCGCGGGCTCTTTCAACTGCACAGAGAACCGAGATAGCTGGGAAAATGTTGCAGGCAGAGGTATTACAATGTTACCTCACAAAGAGCCAGTATATATCTGATTTTTAATTTAACAAAATGAATCATATTGCTTTCCTAACACTTAAGACATTTCTTACTCCATTTCCGGTCATAGAAAAACGCTTCCGGTCTTTATGAAGTCCAGTATCCACTGCATCTATAGTAGACCTACAATAAGAAGGTATGCTAGAGGAATGTGCAACGTAATCACTTCTTCTGTGCGCACGGTGTTTATGCTCACCTTCCCAGTGTGACAAAGATGGAAGTTTCGTTTAAAATACACAATTGTTGTTACATCACTCACCCGGACATAATACCTATCGCTGCATTTACTGCAACAAATATTAGATCTGGCAGCATGGGTGACTTTTCTGCACTCTCATACACTCATTTCCTAGTAAACAGATCCGCTAGAGGAGCAGATAAACAGTTCAAGCGCCTTTGCCCTTCTCTAGCCTTATTGTCGTGGGCATACTACACGCTAATTTCATTTTCAAGGCGATCATTCTAAACTGGAACTTATTTCATGAGGTTTGTTTTTGCCCGTTAAAACAGTTTGTTTCTTTCTTGATAATGAAGCTCAGAAACTGCGATTAACGTTCCCGTACAACATATAAATCTGCTGCTGAATGCATAGCTTTTGCCAGCAATGCTATAAAATAAAAATGTCAAAGAGTCCTATAGCAGCAGTAAAACGGCCATTGTCGTCTGTGAAATGCATTTCCCTATGTAAAGTTGTACTAAACCCCAAAAATCATCTTCAATATTGCTATAGCCCTTTGAATTATTCTATAATTGGATACTGGTTAATGGAACATTAGAGCAGAAATAAATATGCCCATAGTTATATTATTGTTTAGTGGTCATGAACGTTCTATATTATTACTCGCTGTTGATCTTTGTCTAATATACATTTTAGAGAGGCAGAGGGAGAGAGAGGGACCGCCAGAGCTGAGAGGGAGTAGAGGAACTTGAGAGATAAATGAGAGGAGAGGCGGGAGAAACAGTCGAGATAAATAACGTTAAGGAACTTTTGTGAATATTACAAAAACCCACAGGAATAATAGGAGCTGTTCTGTAAAAGGCGCATGGAAGCTATTTTCATTCTTCATAAGCTGCTTTTTAAATTTACTTTGCAGTAAGCTCTTGAAAAGAAAAATGTGCACGATCATATTAAATGTCAAAGGTTATAGTTTAGAGGCAAACGCCTTGAAAAGTCTCAAAACGGTTTCTGTTGACGGTGGATAAAACAAAGTAGAAGATATCAGAATGTGCTCCCATAGGAAAGTTACATTTGTATGCATTTATGAGCTAAAGTTTCAAACAGGAAATCATAATTTAGCTATTTTTTTACTTTTATTTCAATATTTCTGACCTGTCTTGAAAATTGTTATATACTTTGCAATTTTAAAGCGAAATAAAGGAAATTCTGATGGTTACATTCACATCAGTTTTTCTTTCAACCTTTTTGTAAACCATTCTTTAGAAATCTTTCTTTTATCTGCTTTCTTTTACGTAAGAAATAAATATTTACGAAATTGCTTTTACTGTACTTTTCATTGATGATACCTATAAGAGGAACCTAGCAAGGTTAAACGACAATTATATCTATTGAATACGAAATAAACAATGATTAGGAAATTAGCAGCTAAAAATATAATTAGCATTTAAGCTTAAAATTAATAATAAAAATGTTGGAAAATATTATTGGAATAAAAGGACTTATCGGATATAAATTATAATCCTTTGTGCCGTAAGATTTTTTCAAATATTCTGGTTTTAATTGCTAACAAGTTTATTCAGAATGAACAAGAACTGATTGGGCTATTCGGAAATAGCTTAATTAGTAAATTATAATTGTCTTGAAATTAGAACAATGGGAGCGGTTTGGAAATTTTTTTGGCATTTCGGCACAGAGTCATAATAATACAAGAGAATGAAGCGGTATTGCCAGCAAAAAGAGATACTGTCTCCATGCATAAAATACTGGTTATATTAATGAAAACACTGAATGTAACTGAAAGTAATGCTAAAGATTATTACCTTAACAATTACTATGACGAAAAACCTGTATTACATCTTGAAAGCAATCTCCCTCACTAGTAATGCAATTCCAACCATCTGCACATTGAGCATTAACAAAGTTCTGCAGCTCTGTTACTTAACAATTTCTTTATTTATTTGTTTCAGATGTTACATTGCTTTTTAAAATTTTACTATCGATAAAAGGCATATGACTTCATGACTGATCGCACCACAATGCTGACAATATTCTAATAAACTCTGCAGGAAATTTAAATGATTCATAAGCAGCATGAGCTATTTGGATAAAACAATCTCCTATTCACGCTCATTATTCTTTAACATACTGTTTCAATATCTTTGATCATTTATAGAAACTTAAAACATAAATTGCCTATTAGTTTGTGCTTAGTGGACTATAGCGTTGCACATTTTTTTTATTCAATGATCGATCAGCAGTACATACTTTACAGAACCTTGTTGGCTAATTGAATCTCTATGTACTACATAATATGTAAGGAAAACCAAGTTGGCTCCTATTATCTTCTTAACACTGTGAAACAAGAGAAAAATAAGTTAATTAAAACAAACAAGTAATCAAAGAGATAAGAACAACAGTCATTGTGAAACAATATTCATAGTTTTTTCAATCAGAGTCACTAAGGAGGAGATCCTGTGGGAGTCGTCTCTTTAGGCGCGTGGGCTGACGGGTTCGTACGCCGATGTCGTACATCACAGCTCCTGGAACATCTGGCAGGTTTAAGAAGAAGCGAGAGGCGATCTGACGTATGTACTGGTGAAGAGGAAGGAGACCAAGTTCTTTATGCAGTTGTTGATTTCTTACGTACCAAGGGGCTTCCGTGGCGATGCTAAGAAATCGATTTTGCAGGACCTGTAGCCTTCGGAGAGGAGTGTTGCTAGCCGTACCCCATACCTGGGAAGCATATGTGATAAGTAGCCGGAAAAGAGATTTGTAGAGAAGCAGAGAGCATTCAATCCCAAGAGGAGTGTGTCTGTGAAGTAGCGGGCCAAGTTTTGAAAGTCGTCCTGATGCCAACGAGATAAGTCGATTAATATGGGCTCGCCAAGTAAGTCTAGTGTCCAGCATTACTCCAAGGTATTTGACGGAGGTGGTAGGAGGTAGCCAGGGAATTGATTCATGCTTAATATGCAATTCGGGAGAGTTGGAGATGCGACGTAAGCTAAAAATCTTAGCTGTGGTCTTTTGAGTGTTTAGACGTATGCGCCAAGTATCGAACCATTCAACGAGGCAGTCAAGAGAGGTTTGTAGTGGGTGAATAGTTGTAGGGAGATCTGTGCCGGAATGATATAAAACAGTATCATCAGCGTATAAGGCTATGGAGGTAGGGGCCAAGTCAGGAAGATCATAGGTATAGATACTAAATAAGATTGGGGCCAATATGGATCCCTGAGGAACTCCTGCTGTAATATGGCACTGAGAGGACTCCGTACCACCAATGCGAACAGTAAATGTGCGATCTGATAGAAAACTACAAATGGTAGTGAGCAGATACCGTGAAAGTCCAATGCTATACAGTTTGAAGATTAAACCCTCATGCCAAACGCCAATTTTGAAAGCATCGAAATTGCGTAACAAAATTCAATACGTTTAACTCAACCTGTCTGAAGAATGAACAATGGAAGCTTGCACAGAAACAAATAGATAAGCTGTATTACTCGGCATACCTTGCACCGCTCGGCAGTACAGGAATGTCGCAGTTGAGTCTCGAGCAATGGACGGGCTTGAATTAAGTCAAACACTGCTTACAAAGTAGACAGTTGATATTCAGTGTGTTAAAGTTTTGTGAAGAAGAGAAAAGCAGGGTCTAATTATTACGTTAAATAATGCTATAAAATGGGCGACAACAGCAGAGAGGAAACGTTAACGAACTTCGCATAATATAGTAAACCATTAAAAATTCGGGGCGTACGGGAGAAAAACTTCCAAAATTTGTAAATATCGTCCACATCCACAAAGGTTTGAACTCAAAGAGTTTGAAAAGTGTGTTGTGTGCAGAACTTTTCTAGAGTTTAATAAACAGAGAAGAAAAGTTCCTACAGTAAATAAACTTATATAAATATGAGTAACAGGCATGCTTTAATTTTTAAGAGTACTCACTCAGAGTAGTAGATGTTCACCTTTCCTCCAAAAACGTTTTTCGATTCAGTTTAGAATCATTTTCAGTGAAGACTGTTACAGCTACTTGGAGGAAAGCTGAACATCTACTATTCTGAGTGAGTACTCTTATAAATTAAAGCATGCCAGCTACCTACTCATATTTATATGAAATATACCCCACTTTAAATATTTGACAATTCACTGCAATAAAATCATGAATGCTGTTAAGCAGCATCTCCCTTTTGAAGGTAAGAATGACACATTCTGGAGAATATTCAAAGGCATGGGATATTGATTTCGCAAGAGCAGAAATATGCATCGTGTTATGTACGCTGTGTTGATGTTTTGATGATCAATGAGCTTTAGGAAGATATAAATGAACTAAATATATAGCTATTTTAACTAAAACTGCTAAAATTATTCTTAAATAAAGATAAAAATTAATAAAATCTCTTATATCTACTAATGAAAAAATTAAATAATTTAAATTATTTTAAATGTGTGTGTTCTGACTTTAAACCACCCCATGCCTGCCTCGGTAGCGTGGACGGTAGCGCGTCTGCCTCCTGTTCAAGAGGTGCTGAGTTGGTATCTCGGTGAGGGTGAGTTATCTCTATAGAATTTATTCCGAAGTTTTCATCATCCTGAAAGACGAATGTCAAGTAACTCTTAGCTCTATGAACCCTGGAATCATTTGAGCATCATTTCATCCATTTCCGCTCATCGTCCAATATAACAAAGTTGGAGGACGTTAACTAAAGAAAAAAAAAAGTGCTTACACCACCGACCTCCACTAACAACTGCACTCTTTGGAGCGAGAGGTAAGTAGTATGTAGGCATTTATTTGTTTGAAACATCCCATTTCAATTAATGTGCCAGCCAAAAGCTTAAGAGAGACGTTAGAAGAAATATCAGGAAATAATAAATGCCAGCCTCGGTAGCGTAGATGGTTGCATGTCTGCCTCACATTCAAGAGGTCCCGAGTTCAAATCTCGGTCAGGGTGAGTTCCTGGATAAGGTTTTTCCGGGGTTTTTCCTTATCCTGAAAGACGAATATCGGGTAACTCTAAGCTCCATGGACTCCGGACTCATTTGAGCTTCATTTCACCCATTTCATTCATCGTCCGATATGACTTAAAGTTGGAGGACGTAAAATTACAGAAAAGAAAGAAATAATAAAATATAATATAACAATTTTCAATATTTTTCATTTCATGAGTTTAATAACAATCTTGAAACAAAATTTCAAAAATTGTAATTTTTCGGTTAGAAAATGCATCTTTTCGTGGTTATGGCACCGCATCATTTTTATATAATCTAAAGGTATTATTAAAATTGCCTTTTTTGGAGGTATGGAGGTGTAAAGAAATTTTGAACACATAAATAATACTCTACCTACTTGTCTGGTTAAGGTTTCAATGTTTATATCACACAAACACTCACACATAAATATGCACTACATAAAACTAATGTGTATAAAATTATAAATTGAATTATCTCTGTTCTTTTACATATTGAAAATCTATTAATAAATCATTTGTATATGGATTATAAAAATAAAGTAATCAGCTTATATACATCGTTTGAAGATTATTTGCCTATCAATTGTTTACTGTGTGCAAGATCCGGTCCTAGGCAACCAAGCGCAGTGAATATAGAAAGCTAGCGCTGTCGTGTTAAATGAGGAAACTAGGTCACTGAAATTGTTGGTGCTGGTTTCCCCTAAATGCCACATACATGCCGTGTCCACCCGCCGTTTGTGTTAGCAAGCACCCGTTATGAATTAGAGCGCAACACATCAACTTCTGACCTACTTTCATAATATCACAATAAAATATTACACATATCTGCTACATATAATAAATACAAAATATTGTGATGTTTTGCATCAAACCTGCTTCAGAATCACAAGTCATGATCTCTCTTGTCTTACGCGTCTTTGAGTATTGTAGCAATATTTCCGCCTGCCCATTATTCTAGTATACAAAACTATTACACGTTATTGATTCAGGAGTTATGAACAATTATGTAAATAGTTATATCAACAGTAAATATCTATGATTTCTATAATAATATTTGTAAGAAGTTATCATAAGTATAAAAGATGTACAAAATGTTGTTGTTGTCAAATGCTAGGCTTTGTCAATGTAGCCATTAGCTCTCTTGCTCTCCAATATTTCTGTGTAGTGGGTCCGGCAGGTAGGGCTTCACAGGTTAGAAGATGTTCTTCAGTCATTTCCTCTTCTTTGTTGTCAAATGCTAGGCTTTGGCAATGACGCCATTAGCTCTCTTGCTCTCCAATATATCTGTGTAGTGGGTCCGGCAGGTAAGGCTTCACAGGTTAGAAGATGTTCTTCAGTCATTTCCTCTTCTTTGTTGTCAAATACTAGGCTTTGTCAATGAAGCCATTAGCTCTCTTGCTCTCCAATATTTCTGTGTAGTGGGTCTGGCAGGTAGGGCTTCACAGCTTAGAAGATGTTCTTCAGTTATTTCCTCTTCTTTGTTGTCAAATGCTAGGCTTTGGCAATGAAACCATTAGCTCTCTTGCTCTCCAATATTTCTGTGTAGTGGGTCCGGCAGGAAGGGCTTCACAGGTTAGAATATGTTCTTCAGTCATTTCCTCTTCTTTTTTGTCAAATGCTAGGCTTTGGCAATGAAGCCATTAGCTCTCTTGCTCTCCAATATTTCTGTGTAGTGGGTCCGGCAGGTAGGACTTCACAGGTTAGAAGATGTTCTTCAGTCATTTCCTCTTCTTTGTTGTCAAATGCTAGGCTTTGGCAATGAAGCCATTAGCTCTCTTGCTCTCCAATATATCTGTGTAGTGGGTCCGGCAGGTAAGGCTTCACAGGTTAGAAGATGTTCTTCAGTCATTTCCTCTTCTTTGTTGTCAAATACAAGGCTTTGTCAATGAAGCCATTAGCTCTCTTGCTCTCCAATATTTCTGTGTAGTGGGTCCGGCAGGTAGGGCTTCACAGCTTAGAAGATGTTCTTCAGTTATTTCCTCTTCTTTGTTGTCAAATGCTAGTCTTTGGCAATGAAACCATTAGCTCTCTTGCTCTCCAATATTTCTGTGTAGTGGGTCCGGCAGGTAGGACTTCACAGGTTAGAAGATGTTCATCAGTCATTTCCTCTTGTTTGTTGTCAAATGCTAGGCTTTGGCAATGAAGCCATTAGCTCTCTTGCTCTCCAATATTTCTGTGTAGTGGGTCCGGCAGGTAGGGCTTCACAGGTTAAAAGATGTTCTTCAGTCATTTCCTCTTCTTCGTTTTCAAATGCTAGGCTTTGGCAATGAAGCCATTAGCTCTCTTGCTCTTTAATATTTCTGTGTAGTGGGTCCGGCAGGTAGGGCTTCACAGGTTAGAATATGTTCTTCAGTCATTTCCTCTTCTTTTTTGTCAAATGCTAGGCTTTGGCAATGAAGCCATTAGCTCTCTTGCTCTCCAATATTTCTGTGTAGTGGGTCCAGTACGTAGAGCTTCACAGGTTAGATGTTCTTCAGTCATTTCCTCTTCTTTGTTGTCAAATGCTAGGCTTTGGCAATGAAGCCATTAGCTCTCTTGCTCTCCAATATTTCTGTGTAGTGGGTCCGGCAGGTAGGGCTTCACAGGTTAAAAGATGTTCTTCTGTTTTAAGTAGCATAAATGTAACCTTTTTTAAGTGGACACCAACTTTTTGCTTGTAATGGTGGTTACATCATCCACTCACTTTAACCCCCAGTATGTCTGGAGGGCCACACATGTGCTTGGTTAATGGGTCCATCGGACCTGGCCAGGAGGTGTTTCAGGAGGAGTTTTAACGTCCATCGGCTTTTCTCACAAGCACCAATTGTAAGAGGTGAAATAGCGTTTCCTCTATTTCTGATGTAGTTATACCGCTAACGCTCGGTCCCCAGAGCCTCATTGGTAAAAGCAGGTTGTACCACGGACAGGTTGAGGTTGGGATTTGGATAGAAGAGGTTATGGAATGCACATCACTACCCCTTGCATCCATGTACAAAATGTTATAAACTTCGAAACTTATAAACAATAAAAGACATAGGCGTAGTTTCTACGGAATGTCTTTCTAGGTTTCGGGGCAACTAACGAAACTACTTCTGCTGTTGCTACCCCTTACTTTCGCCATGAGGTCTATTGGCCTTCCTTTTGTGCAGCCTGTAACCACAGTATCAGGCAGCGATTAAGAGGCTTTGCTAAAAATGCTTTGCTAGACTAATATAAAAATCTTGTTGTATTAATACTGTCACGAACCACAAAGTCACACCATCTTCTCGAAAATCTTTTCCAATGCAGCCTCCAGTGTCGCGAACCCACAAAGTCACTCTGGTGCCAGAAGTGGTATATACGACGATGAAGGCTGCATTGGAAAAGATTTTCGAGAAGATAGTTCTTCATCGTCGTATATCCCACTTCTGACACCAGTGTAACTTTGTGGATTCGCGACAATACGAAATTAGAATGGATAGAGTAATGATTAAAATAGCGGTTGACTTAAAGAATAAGAAGAGAAGAATATAATTCAATGTAGCATACATACTAGCCTCGAGGCAAGAAAGAGAAAATATTCTTGTAAAAATATGCACACCTCGAAGAGACAGGAAGGGAGGACCGTTACCTTCTTTGTGCTAGTAGAGGTTCAAAGTCTTATAACTATTGAATACTCCCAGCCAGCAATGCGTTGGGAGAAAGGTTTTCCAAAAATGCGGCGGAGCGTGAACGCCAAAGGGATTTACTTCGCTGATTTGATAACGATGTATACCGTTACAAACAACTGAGGGTAGGCGTTCCCCAAATCAGGGTAGGCTGAACGTCAATGAGTTAGATGAGTTTTACAAACGAATGCGAAAAATTGAAATAAATGAGAAACTAATAATAATGTAAGATTTCAGAAGGGTGAGCTAGCTTGGTCATGTGATAAGGTTAGAGAGGGGGTCAGAATAAGGTTCGAACTGAATGGCGAAGTAAGAAAAACTTACTTAAAAGGTGATACTACGATAGGAAGGACATTTCCATGCACGTTAAGAAGAGAAGCAAAGATTTATAAGTCCGAAATGTAGGGAAGTTCAGAATAAGTGGAAGCAGCATTAGAAGTTTATTAGAGCAAAGTAGTCGCCGTATAAAGAAGAAATAGAAACCGCGCGGAAGTAACTTTAAACAAGTAATCCAGGGTTTCAAGTAAAATTGAATATATGTTAGGAATTTTACCAACAGGTGGTCACCGATACAAGTGGATAAGCAAACTTAGTAAGAATTAAACCAAATAATTTTGCAACGAACTAAAGTGTTATTAATACAACTGAGTAGCCAACAACCACCAAAACCCTTTTACTACAACCATTCACCTGAGGATATGAGAACTCATAGCTCCAATTAAAACCCAAATAACATATGAACCCAATCTATTTAACTCTGTTATGCGAGTTCGCCGCAAGCCAAAGAAAGGAATTTACCGTTTTTGGAGAGTTCTAGAAAAAGGTCAGTTTTGGAGTACAATAGAAGTCTAGGCTAGGTAGAAGTTTTTTATTATTATTATTAATTTACGTCCTCCAACGTTAAGTCAAACCGGACGATGAATGGAATGGATGAAATGGTGCTCAAATGAGTCCGGGGTCCATGGAGCTTAGAGTTACCCGGCATTCGTCTTACATGATAAGCGAAAACCCCGTAAAAACCTTATCCAGGTAACTCACCCTGACCGATAGTCGAACTCGGGACCTCTTGAACGTGAGGTAGACATGCTACCACCACTCTACCAAGGCGGGAGTAGGTATAAGTGATATGCCATAGCAGCATTAAGTGACGTTAAGACATTTGCATCCAGTGAAGCGCGAGATGCATCCGTCGATGTCTAAAGTTTTCTCAGATTAAGATAAATAGTATAGAGATTCTAGCAAATATATTTATGAGTGCATTCAGCGAGTGGCACATAAATTACTGAAATCCATGCAGATATCCGGGTAGCTGAACGCCGGCATAAAATAGAAGACTTTCCAGTTCAAGAACCCTGAGAAAAACCCAAATACTCTACATCACGACTGAACTAGGGAGTGAGTGCTATAGTTGAACTGATACTCATCAAGGCGGACCCTAAGATAATAGCACCTCCTCAGCTACAACAGCGACGAGTACGACGAAGGCAACAGATGGTCACTTCGAAGCCCGACGGAGCGAAGGACTTTCGAGATAACGCGACAGAATAAAGAAGTACAAGCAGTCCTATTTAGCAGAATACACCAATTTAATCACCTGTCTACGTGAGCATATGCATTGAATATTGTTAACTGAAAGCAGGTCGAATGCAGAGCTCGTAATTAATTCAGTATCTTTCAAGGATGCAAGAGTAGACTGTCAACCAGTTTCTATCTATTTTATGTTGAGCATATTTTCTCAAAAACGGTTGACGACTGTCCTTAACTATGTATAATGCAGTCTTAGACAAAGAAAATTTTGAACCTTGAATTTTCCGCGAATATTCTGTATGGATCCTCTTCACTCCCAGCGACTTTGGTATAATTGAATCGTTTATTTCAGAAAACACCTAAGAGACAAAGTATCAAAAATGTGTCTTTGGTGGTACTGTACAATTTAAAAGTAAATATATCTTTTATTACAGAAATAACCTATGTTTCATATCAGCAGTGCCATTTTCAGCCTTGAAAATAATCCGTTTATTTCAGAAAGAACCTAAATGCCCTCGCTTAGGTTCTTTCTACAGTAAATTTCACTCGTGACGGTTGGCGGCCTTGATGACATCACGTGTTTTCTGACTCGCTGTGACAATAATTCACAACTACCCTGTACGTGGCCACTCATTTTCCCCATTGAAAGAGATTTTGGAAGCATAAAGCATCTCTTGATAAAGATAGGCAGGACTTATACTCCTGATCAATATGCAGAGCTCATGTTAAAAGTTAGTAAGTCTGGCCTATTTACTGTATATCACGTTACATCAGACGATGTTCAAAAAGTGGTGGCTCAAAACATATAAGAAAATGCCGAATTCGGAAGCAACATCAGGCAGGAAAGTAGCCAAAGATTTTAAGCAGCCATTCAAATTGTCCAAGTACAAGTTGTTTCTCTACAACAAGGTTACTCCGGGAAAAGTGGTAGCAAGCAAATTCATTGAGGGAATAACACCTATCTTCAAATTGCTAAAAATTGCCAGCCCTCCGAAACCACCAAGAGAGAAAGCTTATCCTTTGGGGAAGGTATGTTTACTTTTATTTTACCAAGGTTATTTTAAACGTTTATATTTTACTTTTAGCTAAACATTTTTGTAGATTATAGCAAATTTTAAATTTTATCGGGTTTTGCACAGTGAGATTTTTGGGTTTAGATCCCAATAAACAAATAAAAGATAGACAATATAAAAAAGTTGATAGAATACACTGTTGGATATGAAGCCTTCTATTACACTATCAACCAATGGCCAACAACTGACGAGGAGTTGCCTGAAGACTTGCCAGAAGCTGAATAAGTGAATAAGGCCTGATATTTGTATATAGACATACTGTAGCGTGTAATATACTTGTATTGTTCGATTTAGGCCTAATAAAAACACGCTTTCTTTACTTAAGTATATCTGTTTGATACCAAAACAAGCAAAACATAATGGTTTCACTTAATTTCAATAATTTTTTAAAAAAATCATTTTGGATACAATCATTTATTGCAGAAACCATCTAAGTGCAATTTTTTCCTACATTTATGACTAAAAAACTTAAAGGAAAAAAAGATAGATTTGAATACCATGTATTTTTATATGGTAAAAAAGAAAATATTTGAAGGTGACTAGACCTATTTTTAAACTGTAAAACAGTTTTTTCTTAGTTTTCTAAAAGCTGTAAAAGGGCACTTAGGTGTATTCTGAAATAAACGATTCAATTATTACTAAGCCACAGGGCATGGACAAACTCCATGCAGTTCATGCTATACTAAAGAGTATGAGAAGTTTGTTATTATAGCAACTATACACACACTCTGTCATCATTTACATTTTAATGTCTCTAATTACACTTACCTAATAGTGGTCCGAACTATAAAGCCCGAGTCTTAAAGTACTTACAGCATAGTAAGTCGACAATAAGGTGTTGTCTGATGTTTTTATGAGAACTCCTAGTGGTTTACCGGAAAAAAACACGAGTCAGTTGGAGAATTTAATGTCATGTCGGCACGTTGGCCATAGTAGCTCAAGGGTTAGAGCGGCTGGACGGCAACCAGAAGATCTGTGGTTCAAATCCCGGCTATGGCATTGAATTTTTCAGTCCGGCTCTGCTGTTTCGTAGTGCGGCCTACACACGGCTAGTGTGAAAGAACAATTAATTATCCTATTACGTTATAATTTGTTTTTATGTGGTAAAACAATAAACCACTATACCTACCTCAACGTTTCTCATTACTGATAGTGCCTATATTAATGCCTGTAATGAAATTGTAGAGCCTAATTGCGTGCCTATTGTCACAAGCTCTGATGTCAACTGTTTAACCAGCTATGGATTTAATAAGACATTTATTGTTTCTGTGCTTAAATGGATTGGATATGCATAATTAATATTTTCCAGAAAATTTAACCTACGAACTCAGCTATTATTCAAGTGATTGAAGGAAAGCTGTTCAAAAACAAATGAAGAAACTTTGAGTCATCTCTTCCTGTGTACGGTACTTTTTTACTTAATTTATTATTGCCACTTTAAGAAATAGTCGTATCGCAACTACAATAAATTTTAAATTACAATTATTTGAAGCAATTAAAGTATTAGTTATATAGCAGTATACAAATCAACTACTTTTGAAAACTCTACTAGATTCTGGCAGATACTTTTGATGTAGTTTCCCATATCGAATCTGCTGCGTGCTGCTGCAGTGGTGAACTGAGATACCTTTTCATAGCGCACGTGAGTAGGTGTGAGTATAGGCAACACTAGTTAAGCTAATAACATCAATAACTAGAGGCTAATAAGTGAGCTCCTTGAAGCAACTGTCGACTGTTTGAAATATCAAATTAAACTGTTTCAGAATCTTAGCACTGCAAATTGTAACTACTGAAGTACTACATCTGATATCTCCGTACACATCTATAACCCCAAAGTTTAAAACAAGTGTTTTCATAGCAATAAAGAGAAGCATTAATCGCCAAAGGTCTCTAAAACGCAAGGCTGAGAAGACTTTTACGGTGAGCGCGAAGTATGCGCTAACCCGATCACGGTCTATAGGCTCCGTGATAATACATAATACTAAAGAAAGAATTACACATCCGTTTATAAATATAAATACGGAGTAGTGGTTATTACATCGTTTTCAATTCTTTCTCAAGCACGGATCTTTCGCAGTTTCAGTGACGGAAATGTTATCTACATGAAGGTCTGTCTATTAGAGACGGAGTCCCCGAAGGTGCAGTGTTGGCTCCTACGCTCTTACCGTATTTGATGCCAACCTTCTCACTGACCATCACGTCGATATAGTAAAATAAGCTTATGGGATGCTGTAACTTTGTACGAATTTTCAATCCCATCTAGAGACAACTTTCTCCCTCCAACAACCAAGAATGGTGCAGACCTTGGCGAATGTCCAATCTGGGGAACAGCGACACTACTACCTACTAAGCACCACTTTCACACTTATTTCCCCACATTCATCTATTCCAGACGAAGGATAGGACAATTTCCGTCACTTAATTTGGAGTGATGCTGGATAAAGTTTTGACTTCCGGGGAGAATACTGTCACAAACCGACCGTCGCACACAAAGAGACAGTGCAACGCGGAGAGGGACAGATAAAGAAACGCGGAGATAAAAAGCTTGCCGAAACAGATAAAGTTAGATGTCTGGAACGTTCGAGTTCCATTCGGTGCCTGCAACTGTGTTTTGAAAGTGAAATCTTTGTAATCAACTACCTTGAGTATTTTATTTGTGTCTGTTACGTAATTCTGCTACTGTAAGGGTTGACCAAAGTGTGTTTGTGCGGAACTAAGAACATTTTGAATTACTGCAACTTTGAATTTTAATTTCATGAACTCACAAAGTCACAATATTCAGGATTTGTCGCATCGGGTATGCTGGGCCTTGGCTTCGCTGTACCCCACACAGTGGTACGGGATGTCGGTCCGCTTGAACTTAAGACTTTCTCAGGTTTTATACCTGTTTTAGTACTTTATGCATGCGGTGCCTGAGGCATGGTTGCCGGCTGTAAGGTGCTGCTACATCAACGTGTAGAGAATGGATGTATTTGAGTCATCTATTCCGTATACCGATACGTTCCCGTGAGAGTGCTTCACGAAGCCTCATCTCTCTCAAATGTGGAAGTAGAAATTAGGAGCCGGGTCGCAAAATCTGACGACCGATTACCATTCCATCAAAGCGAATTGGTTAAGTCTCTTGGGGATTGTCGTCAATTTTCCGCTTTCTCGCTTGCCAGCATGGCTTGCGGCTAAGAAGGATAACCATAAAGGATTTAAAACAGCCCCAAAACAGCTCCAATCCGTACAAAAATTGGTCTGGATTTTCACAATTACAACATTCTTTTGACTAACGATTCCATCAGCGGTGCACCCGACACATGCCACCTACTTTCTTTACTCCTACCTAATTTCTCACCCACCACCTTTAACCCGCACATACTATCACCCCCTTCCAGGGCAGATACACATATGACTCACCTCGGGCTCTCCCTCAGCCTGCGAACTCCCTCGTCATCGTCGTCATTTCCTTATTACCCCACCAAAGGTCCTATTACAAACTGCCAAACTTTATGCTTCTCTTTCATATTGCAAATGCAAATTTGCTTAACGTTAATAATTTCCCCCTTTCAAAAATTCGGAACTAGCATTGTGTATATTCGCAGCTCTGCGACAACTGAGCATCATGAATTCTAAACAGTAGAACTTCGTGTATTTCTTTTGAATGACTTCGCTGATATGCCTAATTGCCTTCGCTTTTCCTGTTTAAAAGCAATTGCGTATCCTAAACACGAAACATTCCTTACTAAAGACCTTTTAATTATTGAAATAATTCTAACTTGTTCCTCTTACATTACCACTTTGATTTTAACACGTGAAAACAATCCTGTCATTCCTATATCAAATTATATTATCAATCAATTCTGGTAGTATATACTTTTATATGTTTTTCGGAATTATCTGCGATAGATACAACATTCTTTAATTTGTGTTAGTGAACCTGAACACCTAGAGCATATAAACAAACACAACTTAGTCCATGGGAATGGAAAATTCCAGTATAACAGAATAGATACGGCATGACAATGAAACAGCAGCAAATGGAAATTAGTTTCTGCATAATGCATTTGACCTCTTAACCTCCGTAAACAACAATCAATTGTGGATATTTGACTTCGGTTCATTCCGTAGTGCACAAAATGCTGGTGGCTTCATGAGTAGTTCTGCGGAACCGTTTAAACAAGTACGGCACAGAGCATAGCTTTCAGAGAAACAAGAACATAAATGCGTTATATATCAGGTACGTTTGCAAACTTTACCTCTTGCATTTGGTAGCCAGTGAGTGTTTTAGGACACAATCCCGAAGGACGATATTTATAGCAGGCTTTTCATATAAGCTTTGCTTAATTTGTTTCAACCTAATTTTTAATACTTCGATGATTCTTTTTAAAATTAAGAACGTAATATTTATGCTCCGTGTTTCAGTGAAACACTGAAAGCTGAAATTTTACAGAAGGCTCTCTGCCTAATCCATCCTTCACACATACCTTTTACATACCACAAAAATAACTAAATAGCTAAATAAATAAACAACTAAACAACTAAACAAATAACTCAACAAAAGACTAACTCAATAACTCAATAACTGACTGACTCAATAACTGACTAATTGACTGACTAGCTGACTAAGTGAATGACTGAGTGAATGACTGAGTGAATGACTGAGTAAATGACTGAGTGAATGACTAACTGAGTGAATGACTAACTGACTGAGTGAATGAGTGAATGACTCATGACAATGACAATGGCCTACCAAACCGACTGCCAGCCTCACGCACAGTTACGCAAGGCAAAAGTGAGCGATCATCCAACCGATATGGGGAGATGTGATCAGCATCTCAGCTTCCCCCACCAAGTGACCGGGTCGCTTACCTAAGAGGGCCATGGTCTATCAAACCGACTACCGGCCTCACGCCCATTACGCAAGGCAGAGGTGGGCGATCATCCAACCGATATGGGGAGATGAGATCAGCATCTCGGCTGCACCCAGAAAGTGACCAGGGCCGCTTACCTAAGAGGTCCTTGGCCTACCAACCCGAATGCCGGCCTCACGCTCACTTACGTAAGGCAGAGGTGGGCAATTATCCAACCGATATGGGGAGATGTGATCAGCATCTCGGCTGCACCCAGAACGTGACCAGGGCCGCTTACCTAAGAGGTCCTTGGCATACCAACCCGAATGCCGGCCTCACGCTCACTTACGTAAGGCAGAGGTGGGCGATTATCCAACCGATATGGGGAGATGTGATCAGCATCTCGACTTCACCCAGCAAGTGACCAGGGCCACTTACCTAAGAGGTCCATGGCCTACCAACCCGAAGCCGGCCTCACGCTCACTTACGTAAGGCAGAGGTGGGCGATCATCCAACCGATATGGGGAGATGTGATCAGCATCTCGGCTTCACCCAGCAAGTGACCAGGGCCGCTTACCTAGCGTAAGCTCCTAACTTTCCTCAGGTTGCTGAGTGGGCACCGGTCCTATACCCGGGACTCAAAATCCGCACCCCATGGGTGAGATCCAACCCAGGCCGCTTTCCGTGGCCAGGGACCAAGACATGCTGCATTAGCCTGCTAAGCCACGGCGCAGGACATTTTTAAAGATATTCTACCTAAAAATTCAATACTCTACACAAGGCTAGTATGAAAAATAATTAATTTTCATGAAGTGATAAAATAGTCGTCTGAACTATAAAACTGAGACATACAACTACTTACAGTATAGTAGGTAGACATTAAGATATTTGTCTCATGTGCTTATGTGAACTCCTAGTGGTTTGCTGGGAAAATACGGGTCAGTTTGAGGATTTAATGTTGCTTGGTAGCTATGTGGTTAAGGGCAAGCAATCGGACGGAAGTCGGAGGATACGTGTTCAAATCCCGATGAGACATTTAATTTTTCAATCTCATTCCACCTTTCCAACCTTGGCCTACACACGGCTAGCCTAAACAACAATTAATTTACAGATTTTTGCGGCTTACAAAAAAAATTATAAGCTAGGTGTTCCTTTTCCTTCACTTTGCTGACAAAAATCAAAGCGGCATTTACCTAAGCTAAGTAATTGCAAATACGTCATTTGTTTTGTGCTCCAGAATATTCTCTTCAACCCAAATCAATATACTTAAGTGGAGTAGCTACGTACGAAGCTCTAGAATGAAACAGCTAGTTGAGATTTAACTTGGTAAGCATAAAGCCCTTCAGCAGATCTCTTGCAACTATTTCATGTTTCATAAGCCTGTTCTCTAGAATACAAAAACTACACTTCTTCCCCATTAGTTTAAAGAAGCTTGAAAGGGAGGATCGTTCTTCTATTGCTTCTTGTTTCCGAGTTTGCTCTCGATAATAAATATCGACGTTCTTCAGCATCGCTGACGTCACACATTTGAGCCGTACGTTGAAGCAGCACAATGTCGCACGCCTGAGTGATCCAACCATCAGAGCGAACACAGATTTCTGGAAAGGAAAGCCATCACGAAATGTCTCTTAGCCTTGCCAAGGTCTCTACCGAAGCCAGAACGGTTGTCCACTTAAGAAACATTTCAACTTCTACCGTAGATAATAGCAGTTGCCTTCTATATCGTCCGTTGATAGAAACATCTTCAAGAGGTTAGAAAATAATCTCAAATGCAACAGTTTTCCTCTGAATGTTCCAGTATTCGCTATAATTTCACGCTACAAACATTTTATCCATGCTTATAACTTTAAGGGTAAATGGGAGATACAATATGAAAAGTATTTCATAAGAATTACCTTCACTCCTAATTAAGATCTGTGAAATTACAACTGGATATATGAAACACAGCATGAAAATAAGAAACAGGTGCCTAACGGCTCTGTACTCCAGTACACCTTGATAGAAGGTGTCCTAAAAATAAATTCATCTCTTTAGAACGAGAGTAGAGTAACAGTTTTACAGCCATAAATTATTTTAGAAACATGATAATTCAAGCACGTTAATCAGTTCTAGGTAAACCTGGCATAGACTACCAGAATCTTTATGAGAATCTGCAGATTACTTCCAAATTACGACAATATCATACGGAGCTGGAAAAGTCAGTCCATTTCATACGAATTTTTTTCTGTTTCTTTTGACAAATTAATGCGGTAGGTAACTTTCCATGCGAATTTTGTTTAGAGTGAATTAGTGTTCTTCGTTTATCTTCTTCAGTTTTAGTTTAATAACAACCGTGTCTTGCAAGAAAACTTAGCGGAGTATATTGGGATTTTGAAGCAGGCAAAAATGCTTAATAAATATATTCAATTACTATAAGTAAAATGTATGTGCAGATTATTATTCTGGTCTAAATTAATATTATTACTTATTTAGATAAATACCTGCAGTGCATATGTGTATGTCTTTTCTACCCTTTTTTTTATGTATACTGATTAACCGCTGTGGTTCTGAGCACCTCATTCCTTACTGGTCGTGAAAGGTCACTTACTGTTACACAAAAGCCCTTTTATCAGATTTGAGGTACCTTTGCCTGTCTTAAATGTACCACAAGAGACCACCGCCTTTACTTCACCTCGGAAGCAAGCCATGCTTAGGTATTTTACGACCGAAAAAATCCATCGAACTCCGCTGTGTGCCTTTGGTGTGTGTATGAGGAGAGAGCGAGACAGATGGCATACCAGAGACTATAGACATATCAAAAGAACGTGCAGGTAATACTTTAATGATTTGGGCTTTCCCAAGGTCTGTGGAATATGGGTGCCCAGCTTGTTGACACCTGAACAAAAGTTGCAAAGACAACATTATTCTGTTAAGAATTTGGAGGCCTACTATAAAAATTGCAGAGAATTTTGAGACGCCATATTACCATGGATGAAACTTGAATACATCACTACACTTCACATAGTAAATCGGAGACAAAACACTGGATTGAGCTCGGTGAAAAATAAACTTGGAAAAGGATAAACGTATTAGTGGTGACTGCTTCGTAAGCTTAGTGCAACGTTTGAATGATGAGCTGAAAGGAAAAAGACCTCATTTTGCAAAGAAGAATATCTTATTGCTTCACGACATTGCCCCAGCCCATCGTTCAGTCTTTGCAATTGAAAAATGAGCGAATCGAAGTTCGAATTACTTGAACATCCACACTATTCACCAGATCCAGCATCCAGTGACTACCACCTGTTCCCTAACCTCAAAATATGAATTGGATGACCAATATTTCACAGCAAAGAGGTCATAGATGCGGTAAACAGCTATTTTGAGTAGCATGACAAATCGCATTATAGAGATTTTTTTCTTTAATTAACGTCCACCCCAACGTTAAGTTATATCGGACGGTGAATGAATGGGTGAAATGATGCTGAAATGAGTCCAGGGTCCATGGAGCTTAGAACTACCCGAAATTCGTGTTAAAGGATAAGGGAAACCCCCGGAAAAAACCTTATCTAGGTAACTCACCCTGACCGAGATTCGAACTCGGGACCTCTTGAACGTGCTACCATCTGCGCTACCGAGGCCGGCTGCACTACGGAGATGGTTTAATTAAATCAGAACACCGATATGACAAATGTATTAGCCTTACTGGAGATAATGCTGAGAAATAGAGAAGAAAAAATGAACGTTGTTATAATTGTAAGGCGTGGGACTCTTCAGCCAACCTTCGTATATAAAGTTGCGAATTCCCTAAATCTATCATCAATAGTAAAATTAACTTTTAGTTGTGTGTAACAATTTGGCAGTGTCACTAATGGCCTTATACACTGGAATCTGTATTTCCACTTGAACAGGGTTCTTTATTCTATACGTTTATTTTGAATACAGTGATATTTGTCTAAAGCTTTCAGGAGACTGAGGGACAGAAACAGGAGAGTGAGGGAGGGAGCGAGCGAGCAAATATGCTCTCTATTCTCTACACGACATGTCAAAACATTTGAACAGCGTATGGGATGGAGTTTGCTCAGTTGAGAAATTCCTGTTAATATTACTAAATGTATAATTATAAAGTTAGTTAAAGTTTTACGCCAACATTTCAGGTGCAGATATTTGTCCATTAATATTTAATGAAATTGAATTACATTTTCTCACGAACTTATCACATTATCCAACTCATACACGAAATATATTAATTTATTTAGTCACTTATACTCTAAGATATGTTTAACATGCATGGGTGGGCCGAGCCATTAATATTTTCAGAATGTGCTAGTGCTACTCTGTGTTAACAATACAGTCGGGGTAAGGCCATTCATCCCCAGATTTTGTCTGATGGTTCTGTTGAGGTCACTGATGAAGAAAGTTCCATCTAGATAATGAAAGTGTTGCCAGAGCGCATGAGGCAACTCAGCCTTTCAAGTTCTAGATAATACAGAGTAAATTCCTCCCATTGGAAAGCCTAAATCATGATAGATGGCATTTCTGATTAGTTTAAGTCCTCGAAAGTAGGTAACTGTGCAAAAAAGAATGTTAACATTTACTAGTGTAGAGCATCAGTAATTTATGTTTCTGTTAAAATTTGAGACGACTACGCAATTATTTCTGAACCTTAGAATCAAGAGTTTGCAGGTTAGATTCTCTCCCACACCGACCTAGAATTTCTCCTTATTTCCTTGGTCGTGAGGGGAATTCCATAATAATTCAATTTGATTACTTTTCATTCCGTTTCAATCACATTTTTCAGGTTGGTAAATTTCATGGTGTATGTTGGTATTAGGTAATTGCGTGGCTGATTGCTGAAAGGAAAGAATACTCCGAACATTAGAGGACTGCTTTAACAATGGTGTTTCATCTTTCTGATTAGGAACTTCAGTGGATGGGTCTTCGAATTTGGAACATCACAAACCTCCACGCTCGTCTGTCTACCTGCGGCCTATATCTAAGTTCAGCCCTGCCTTCTGAAGATAAATATGGCCGGAATGGATCTCTGTAGGTCTCCCACCCCATTATATCTCTCTATCTAAACATATAGATAATAACACTGTTATGCGTGTTAACACTCTAAATGGTGAATTACGATTTATTCCCCAACATAAAAGAAAAGTTGAATCATAAAAGGATAAAACCCAGTAAGGGTGGAATATTATATATAACAGGACACGGCCCATTGAAAGTACATGTCAAGAAGATAGGAAAGATACCAAACGACATTTGTGATGAATGTCAAGTGCAAGACTCACCCGAACATGTAACCTTTGAATGCATTAAATATGAAGCGATTTTACAAGAATATAGAAAGCTACTAGCCGGGAAAAATATCGTTAGAAATGAAAATGATTTTAAAATTCTAGAAAAAATGGTTCTCGCAGTTTCTGATATACTAATGGAACAGTTCAAGATCAGTAGACGTCAGAATCTGGAAATTAGAGCACGTCAACATAAACCCAATGGAAAAGAGTCCACAGTTAGAAGATCCAGTAGACTTAGACGAAACCGGGAAGACGAAGCAGATAGGACACAGCTATAAGTAATTCAAGGAAGATGTTCAGGATACAGACGCAGTTCAGGAAACAAATTTGGATACAGATGTAGAGCAGGAAGCAGATCCATATACAGATGCAGTTCAGGAAGTCATTCAGGATACAGACGCAGCCCAAGAAGCAGACCCGGATACAGACGTAGCTCAGGAAGTCGTAAAGGATACTATCAGAGGAATCAAACAAAGAAGACATGGACTTCCACAGGCAGAATAGAGGCAGGTAGAAGGAGATGCAGGATTCAGGACCAGGAACTGGACATCGATATAGAAGAAACAGGGTAATCGAACTAACACCCTAATGAATACTGTTAACTTCCCTTGTGGAGGATAGTATATTATTATATGTAATATAGGATTGTATCTGCAAAGATTCCTATTTGCTATTGTAAATTCATATCAGGTTATTAAATAAATTAAATAAATCTGTAGGGCATCTGGATGCTAAGCCTGGACAACAGAATATCAGATGTTATTTCTTTATTTTTTATTATTTTTATTTTTTATTTTTTGGTGAATTATGATTATAATGCACAAATACAGTACGATCCATATCAACCTGAACCACTTCAATAGCCATAACTTTTGAATGAATAACAGGACATACGTGCAAATTTAGGAGAATATAATACACAATTGGGAGATTACATTTTATTATTTACATCTCAGAGAAAATGTTGCAAGTGTCCTCCGTCAGCTTCTATACATGCTATGACTGTAAACATTGAAGCTTATATGTGTATCTTCAAGACATCTTTAAAGCAACTGGATGATATCGAATTGAGAGAAGCTTATTTCCAACAAGATGGAGCAACGTGCCATACATCTGACACCATGGAACTTGTAACCAGTTTCATTGATATTCGAATAATCTCAAAAGGTCTGTGCCCCTCCCCCCAGATCCCCTGACCCAACCTCACCGGATGTTTTCTTGTGTGGGTATCTAAAATATATAGTGTACAAGAATAGACCACGGACAATTGATGTTCTCAAAGAATCCATTCGAACCGTAATAAGTAACATTGACGAGGATACTCTCCGTAAACTTCAGAGAATATGGCGAGATGAATGCAAACATGTATAGATACTAGTGGAGGACACTTCCAGCACTTTCTCTGAGATATAAATAGTGTAATATAATCTCCCAGTTGTGTATTATACTATCCCAAAATTGAACGTGTGCCCCATTACTGGTTCAGGTTTATAGGGATCGCACTATAGTTTTCAGTTACTGTTCTTATATTAAAATAGTTTAAAAAAGAAAACTCACTTTAAATTTTACTCATTTCTACATTAGATTAGCCGTTTCTCTTTAGAAACATTTTACTAAGACTTACTGCAGTTTATACAGTTTAAATGTCTATCTTGACTTCAGTTATATTGTCACGTAGGCGATAACGCAATAATTCTTTATATCCACGTAATTCTCTCTCTGTGTTATCAAAAGGTCCGCTACAAAATGAGAAAAATATTTTCTAATACTCTTGGTACTACTGATAAGACAAAAGAGAACGTTTGCTATGTTTGTCTCGCATCCTACTGCATTTTCTCGTAAAATTGACATCATCGCTTGTTTTAGCGAAGCACGTAATAACATAGGAAGGCAGACGTGCAATGAGAAAGAAAAGACATGGATTAGGAAGTGAGCGAGATTTTTATTTCCAACAGATACACACAGACACACACATACACTTCTAGCGTTTACTGTTTCAGTTTTATAGTGCCATAGCTTCAGGGAATGAGCTACAAAAGTGTAAATGCAGAAAGCATAACCACATTCTTTTCCTCAATAGATATACGACCTATATCACTTTATGAATAATACATTACCGTTATCAAAATGACTAACACTGAGGTCAACAGCCTTACAAAACTCAAGTGTGTCATAAAAATATGACGAGCGGGAATAAATCTGCAGAAAATGCTAATCTGTAAAACCCTGAAACTTCAGCTACTTCGTTCCCTGAAAACTTTACGTGACGATGATATAAAACAAACATAAACCTTTTGCCATGGCACAAAAATTTCCGGGTGTGAAAATAAGCACGAGTAAGGACTCTGTTGGGGAGAGAAGTACATTAGCTAGATAAGCTTCGCTTTCAGGAAAAGCAATTAGTTAATTTAGTTTAACTAAGGTAATTACGTAATCCAGCCAACAATGAGAAATCCATTAGCTTAAGATTTAGTTCTGGGAACTCACGCCGTTCAGTAATGTTCTAGGCGCATGATAAACAAGCAGGACAGCTGCGAAAAGTTAAAAAGGAACCCATTCTTACATTTTATCAAATAACAGAGTAAAACGTCTTTTCTATATGAATTGAAAGCTGAAGATTTGGCGATATACAAGTAGGAACTTCAGCAAGAGATCATAAATTAGTTGGCACTTATGGTAGTTAAAGATCTTAGAGAGTTAACCGCCTTTTTCAGCTTTGCAGTGTGTGATCAGGTACCGGTGATCCGTAACACCTAAAGTCCGTGTTATCCTAATTTATCATTTCAGCAATTCACGGCGAGTGCCTGATACGTTAGCACTTATAATCAGACATCGGATGCCGTACACCTTAGCAATCAATGTATGCTCACAGGTACTATACAAGGTCAAGTGCGATATCAACAAACCTCCGTGTCAACAAGAATACCGAAGCGCTGTGTGTGTACACCCTGGTACGAATACAAAATGTAAGCTACGTCACAATATGCCATCCTCCTCATTGCTTTCGATGCGGGAATTATAGTGAACAGCCATGTACATTCGTAGTCAAATATTAATTTTCTGCGCCTCTCACTGAAACAATATAAAAATATTGGGAGAAAGTTCGTTCAATTTCACATGACGTTAATGGTGCATAAGAATAGTACAAATCATTTTCATGTGTTTGTTCGAGACTTGAATGAATGAATGAATGAAAATGAATGGTTTGATCCCTTTCGGTCCCTTGCACGTAGGTCGCATATTGGCCCATTGTGACCCTCTTACTGGAGTGCCTATTCAAGTCCCGTGGCCTCCAAAAAGGACAGGATAAGTCTTGGATGAGCACTCTTTATATCCTCAGGTCTTACTTTGTCTGAGCCCAGAATAAAGTTCCTAAGTGCAGCATGTGCTTCATATTTACACAAAATATGTACAGAAGACTCATCCACTCCAGCGCACTTCCTGCATGTAGAGTGTGCACTAAGCTTCATTACATGCAGGTGTTACACCTGTCAATAGGCCATAACACTTCTGAGTTTGACCCGATTGAGGTTAGCAGAATCCTGCTGTTCTTCTTGCTAGATCCCTTGATCATAGATTGAGCCTGCCTAGCCATGCTAAAATTACGCCATGAAGTGCTATGTTAAAGTGATACCCAGTCAAGGATCTCACATCTGGCCCTTCTCGGTGTAATACCACGAACAGGTTCTGGACCAACAAACATGTTGGCCGAGCCCTCCCTGGCTAGCCAATCAGCTAGTTCACTTCCTTTGATCCCAGCGTGCCTAGGAACCCAGCAGAGTTGTACTGGTTGGCAAGAACAGAGAATATTCAAGGTCACTTGGCACTCTCGTACCAACTTAGGCCTTGTTGTGCTAGCACATAGTGCCTTCAGGGCAGCCTGGCTGTTAGAAAGGATACTAATGCGACTATGCTGCCAGGGCATCCCTAAGATATGATAAACACAGGCCAAAATAGCATATATTTTGGTCTGAGATACTGCAGAATAACCTCCAAGTGAATACGAAAACCTCGTCTTAGGCCCAAAAATGCCAGCCCCAGTCCCCGAGTCAGTTTTTGAGCCGTCTTTATACCAGACGGACCCCTTGACACACCCAGGAACCCGTGGGTCACGAGTCCAATCCTCTCTGGGCGGAAAACTAACTCTACATTCAGAGTCAAAATTATAAATAGGTTTCATACTGTCGCAAACCATCGCTAGGATAGTCCACGACTTCCGAAGCCTGTTCAATATCTCTCTGTGTACTTTAACCGGATTTTTAAAAGACAACAGCCCAGACTCCAGAGACGATGAGCAGTCACCCCGGCCTCTCCTTGGCTAAGCAAATCCAGAAGAGGCAAACCAAGCAGTTGGTTGGGGTGGTGCGCAGGGCCCCAGTAATCCCCAAACAAGCTAAGCTTGGTATCTTATTTAGTTTGTTTTTGGTAGCCTGTGTCAGAACACAAGGACACCATACTACTGCAGCATACGTGATGGAGAGCCTGACGATGGAGACAGAACCAATAAACCACTCGTGGTTTAAGTCCCCAACTCATACCAATGGCCCTCCGACAGGCCCACAAAGTATTGCAGGCCTTAATCACTATGTTCAATATGCTCTCTCCACGTCAGTCTGTGGCCGCACCGTGTCTCAGTGGTTAGACCGCTTGGCTCTCACCAAGGCGGCCCGGGTTCGATCCCAGGCGAACGCAAAGTGAGATTTGTGGTGGACAACATGGCGCTGGGATGGGTTTTCTCCGGGATCTCCGGTTTCCCCCGCCATCTCATTCTACCGTTGCTCCATCTTCATCTCATGTATCATCAGTTTCATCGCCTGCGGTGCCGTATGTAATAAAAGCGGGCGATAAACATTACACATTTCATTTTCATTTCCACGTCAGTCTAGAATCCAGTATAACTCCCAGATACCTGACCGACCCGGATCGAAGCAACTTCTTCCCAAAACAGCTCGGCTCGCACAAACCATCAAGCCGCCTCTTCCTTGTAAATACAGTGAGGTTAGTTTCATCCGAGACTTAATTTATTTCTTATATTACGCAGCACTGAAAATCCAGTATTTTTGTGTTGAATACTGGACAATTTATCTTTTGTTCGTTTGGTAAGTGGTGCATTCTCTATATTGTTAATTTTTGCAGACACCTCCTCGATTGTTTTTAAGGCAGCTCGAAAGTACATTCTTCAAGCTATTGATAATAACCAAAACCTTTGATTTATAAAATGGAGATTCTGCAGTAATTGTTATGAAAGTAACGCTATTAACACAATATGTCCAAGAACTTGCACTCCGTGGAAGACGGATCTACCTGTTTGGCGAGCAGTAGTTGAAAGGAAACTAAAGCTACAAGTTGCGAACCGTACAATGTACCTATATTCAGCCACCATATTTTTCCCAAGCATCTTTAATTTTCTAATATATTAACATCTAGGAGTAATATTTGATCACTAAATTCTTTTCTTCCAAAACGGTCAAAAGTTATTACAAAGAACAGAGAAAGTATGCAATATAGCGGCAAAAAAAATCAGAAATGAAACTAGTTCTTCTGCGAGAAAAAATGGAAATGCAAATTTAGCTGCCGCACAGAGTTCCACTAATTGAATATGCGATTTAAAAAATTCAGAATTAAAAACGTCTTCCGCATACCGATGTCGGATATTTTTATGAAGTAGAAAGGAAAGCTGTATGGAATAATAATTGTTCGTCAGACTTGAGCAAATTGAATAGCTTCCAATCTTGTAACTAGCTGGCAAAATTTTCTGCTATGCAGTCTCCAGCGCTATTGCATTATGCAGGAGGTCGGAACGGTCAGATCGAATGGAAATTGGATTTTCCTTCCATTTCCACACTTGCAGCAAGGGTAAAATGAGGAAGTGGTCAGTACCGCAAAGAAGTGATGAGGCTTCGATGCAAGAACGATACCGTCAGATAATACTAATATGCAATTTGTGCGATAGAGTTAAAGGGGATGCTCTAACTCTCCTCCTAGAAGATGTAACATTACTTCATATTAGATCAGATATTAGCTAGTATAAAAAGAAAATTAAAAAAAATAAAAAATAAAAATAAAAAAATAAAAAAAATAAAAAAGTAACCTCTGCACTCTATTACCCCGGCATCTAGAGTCTAAACCGGGGCACATGTGCTTTATTTTATCTTTCTTTTACATTTTGTAATTACATTGTTTGATCATTTGTTGTTACAGAGAAACTTATATACTAGAACTTAGACTTATATACTAGAACTACTTTACTGCGTACAATTTTTGGTTTGTTTGTTTATTACAACTTTGCATGAACATTGTGATACAGGTTTTAAAACATTACAATATGGTTTAAACTTAAACTTAAACAAAACTTATGTGATTATTTACTTAAAAGCTAGGATACAAGTTGAATTTATGTACATATTTACAGTCACAATTGGTAGTTATATACTGTTTCTGGTGGTCCAGAAGTACTTCCTTCTGGAGAGCTGTTGGGTCCTCAGGGGCTGTGGTCTTCGGATGGGTACTGCAAGGGCTGGTGCTGCTAGTCGGGTTGAACGCCTGATTGGTCTGTCTGTGTCCTGAATTGGATTGGGTCTCGGTCTTGTCCTTGGAATTGTAATGGCTCGGCGTGAGATGTCGTCTGTTATTCTACATAGAATTTTTGTGTCATTTCTGTTTCTGAGTATTGCTGCTACGGTTTTGTCAGTTAGTTTCTGTCTTCCTTCATCTACTAGGTCGGTGTATTTGACGCACTTGAAGACAGCGTGCTCGGGAGTGTCTTTGGTGTAGCATATGTCACAGTCTTCGGTTGTGAGTCGGTTTATCTTATGGAGATATGTATTGAAGGGTCCATGTCCTGTGATGAAGTGTAGCAGTCCTTGAGTGGGATTTAGATGTTTCTGTCTAAGTCGTTCGTTTATGTTAGGAAAGAGGTCGTGAGTTCTTTTCCCGCATCTCTCTTGATCCCAGGCCCTTTGCCATTCCTCGAGTAAGGTGGTCTTTATATATCTCTTGGTGAGGCATCTTTTTCCAAGGATTTGTTCTACCCTGTCTTGTCGGTTTTTCTTTAGCCAGAATTCTGCTCCCCGTTTCCTCACTAGTAGATCTAGCGGCCATATGCCTGTGGCGACTAGCAGGGCCATTGTTGGTGATGTGTTTGCAGCTCCTGTAAACCGAAGGAGAACCTTTCTTTGTGTCCTTCTTAGGGTTCTTATGACCGTTTTTTCCTTTGCTTTATGGGCCCATATGCCCACTCCGTAGCATATGATGCTGGCTAGTATGCTTGTATGGTAGATTTTGACACTGGTGATGGGAATCCTAAATCTCGTAGTGCCTATGGTCGCTAGTTTCATCATGATTTTCTCTGCCTTTTTTGTGGTGTAGTCTAAATGAGTGGTGAAGTTCTGCCTCTGGTCTAGTTGGATTCCTAAGTATTTGGTGTGCATGCTCCTTTTGATGTTGGTGTTGTTCAGCTTTATTATCGGGTCTCTTTTGAGTTGTCCTCGAAAGAGGACATAAGTTGATTTATGAGGAGCTAGTGTGAGGCGGACACTTTTACACCAGCTGTTGATCTTTTCTGTCACTGTTGTGCTCTTTGCTTCTAACTCCTTCCTGCTTTGAGCATCAATAAGAATTAGAAGGTCGTCTGCATACGCAACTACCTGCAGCACAGTTTCGTCCACTGTCAGTTCTTTGAGCAGGGGTTCTAGTCCTATATCCCAGAATTCTGGGCCAAGGATAGGCCCCTGTGGACTATTAGCTAGTATAGCACACTATTTTAGTAATAGTGTTTACCAGTCAATATCTTAGTCTTTGAGGCACTGTTCAACGTGAAACCATTGCTTATAGTGGCCCCAAACAAAAGTTGTTTGTAAATTTTGAAATGCTTTTTATTTTAAGATTTGAAAGAATTAAAATATTTATCTATTATATGAAACTGATTACTAATGGTAGAAAAGTAAAACAGACATATTTTAAAGACGGAAAAATTCAGATACAACTGATTGTAGAGCGGCTATTAGGGGGATAGGATCAACAACTGAAAGACGCTATTCGAGATTTACTATCTGAACAAGGAAGGGGTGTTTTTTTGATAAAGTTGTTGAAAGTTGTTGTTTTTATAATTGTTTACTTTACTGGTAAAGATGCAAGTGCTGTCATCTCATTAAGAGAAACAAAGACATCGATCCAACACGATGTCCAGGAGATATAATATAATTATAATTTTTTAAAAGGTACAAGGGCGCTCAACTACGGCGGTCATCAGCGCCCTTACAAAAACAATTCATGGCAAAAGCCAGATATAAAAATTTCCAAAAATTATATACGTATAAATAAAACTATTAAAATTGCACAAACATGTATATGTATATATATATTTAAAAAAAAGAAGAAGAAAACGAAATATCAATGAAAACCTACTAAAAATTTCCTTCACTAAAACCTAAAGTGTAATGTAGAAAAGAATCTAAATACCTTGTCCACTACTGCGTTATCGTCCGCTAGCATTTCTGCAAAGCTGGCCGGCAGCTGCAGAGACGTCCTAAGGTCTGCTAGGTGAAAACACTCCAGCAGCACGTGTCGTACAGATAACGCTTCTTTGCAAAACGGACACATTGGAGAAGGCTCCTTTTTAAAAAGAAAACTATGAATAAAATAGCAGTGCCCAATACGTAACCGAGCCAAACTCACCTTCTCGCGACGAGATGACCGACAGGAGGTAACCCAGGGAATCGGAAGTTCTTTCACAGATCTAAGTTTATTATTGCGGAGAACGGACCACTCTTCCTGCCAGCAGGTTTGCACAGCTCTCCGCAATACGGCCCTAAAATCTTCCGATGTCACAGATGGTACTCGAACCCTGGGCATCATGGTAGCCGTCTTGGCTGCCAAATCCACCATTTCATTCCCCCACAAGCCTACGTGACCAGGGATCCATGCACACACCACGTTAACGCCAGAAGCGTGTAAAACGTGGAGGGCATCCTGTATACGCTGCACAATAGGGTGGTAGTTGTACAGCTGCCGTAGGCTTTGAAGTACACTGAGGGAATCATTTAGGATTAAGCAGTCCCCCAACTTTCGCCGACGTAGGTGTAAAATGGCCCGGTATATTGCATAAAGCTCTGCAGTAAAAATTGAAGTGCTAGTGTGGAATCCGAATGTATACGGTTCGGCTCCACACATGTAAGCACAACCAACACCATTTGAGTTCTTGGAGCCATCAGTATAAATTACAAAATGGTCCTCATTTCGCGATAAAAATTCTAAAAAAAACATGTGCGGATACTAGACATAGACATGGTAGATATATCATATTTAGTCATGCCCAGATCAACGTGGGACCTCTGCACAACCAAGGAGGGTATGTCCTCTCCCCCCTAGGATACATCCTGGGCATTTCAGTATCAAGATGTCTAAGGAGCTCCCGGAAACGAAAACCAGGTGGCTTTGGTTTAACAGAAGTGTTCCTATAACGCACGTCCATGAACTCCAGGAGATAGAAATTATATACATTTCTTGAGCTTTCACGGCCGGCGTTATAAAAAACATTAAAGCTTCCTTGCGGGCTAGTAGGCCGTGGTCCAGTGGGATTTGAATACCCTGACGTTTCGCCAAGGACTGCGCTTGGCATCTTCACGAATCACGCCTGTTTAAAATGCCAAGCGCAATCTAGAAGATGCGACTTCAATAGTGTTCCTTCTTTCGATATGAGCAATTTCGGACTCCCGAGCGTTCCTTGTGACTGCCAAGATGTATAAAAAGGAAATGCAAAAGCTGGCCGTGTGTTCAATTCAGTTCAATGGATATGCCAGTTGTGAAATGAGCAGCGAGTATCGGTTTGTTGGGAATCAGTAGCCCGGAGCAGTTCTGCAATTGTCAGAGTTGGCAAGCAGAGCACTGTAAAAAGTGAGTATTGGTCTGCGAGAAGTAAATGCCGATAAGTTTGAAGCACAGCAAGTTGGTGCGTGCAACAGAGACTTAAAAGAACATTAGACTGTTGCGCTTAGTGTGTTTATTTGTAAAACCTGAAAGTGTTTGTAAGTTAGCATTGGGCTGACAATTTTAGTGAAAAATAAAGTCAGTTTGGTGAGACTTCATGTTGTGATTTAGCCACAATATACTTAAAATTCCGAATTAAAGCAGAAAATATTGGAAGTTTGATACAAAGACAAAATTTTCCCCTTCTCTTGACCACATATACCATTATTGGTAGGAGTAACTGTGATCAAAGCTACTAGGAGTTACCATCTCTACTTACAGCAGGACTTATCTAAACAGTGAGGGAGTGTTCATATGGAGCTTTCTAAATTTGAGAAGGAAGTTCACTTTTATCTGTCAAATGAACTAAAGCTTACCATTTCTTATTGTTAATGTTGATAAAATATCCGTCGCATATATTTCAAACTTACCACTCTTATGTATCATAAGTGATATAAAGATGCGACCAAAAGTAGTTGTTACGTTTTGCAATATTCTAAATTTTAATTAACATCACCACATATAATAATTTTTCATAAGTGAAAAATGTCTGATAAATATGGAACTTGGTACACGGTTACATATTGTGACTTTGTGGGTTCGTGAAATAAAAAGTCCAATTTCACCACTCAAAAATGTTCTTTATTTCCACCGACTTACAGTTTAACACTTGCCAATTACACAGAATTACTTGCTGCACACAATTACAATTTGCCAGTTCGTCCGTTACAACTTCACTTGTACTCGCGATTACATAAACTCCGATGCACATACCAGTTACGTACAGTCTTCCGTCGCACAACCCTTTCGTTCATTTACACGTCACTGCCTAACTCTTACACCAAGAACTGCGACTGTCTCCTCGCTCACACTCACTAACCAACTGACTGACTGACTCAACCAACAACTGACTAACTAACTCTGTCTGTCTGTAACCCTCTTTATATCGGAATATCGCCGGTTTCTAGTGACCAGGAGACTGTTCCAGTAAACGAAAGATCGAGAAACAGGTGGAAGGAAAACAGACGCACAATTATGTTTCTTTCCGACCACTGGCTGTCACCACTATAAGACAAACGAGGGAGAGGTGTGGCTAACGCGGTCCTCCCCTACCTTCCGTTCCCAGCTGGTTACAGGGTGCTCCAACGCTCCTGTTACACTGCTCCCTTCTCAAAGCTGTTCGCCCCGAACAGCCCCATCGTAGCGTGCGAGGCGGTCCAGGTGTACCACCAGCATCTGCTCGGAGTCTCAGCCAGAAGTAGCGCTGCCGTAGTTTGTGAATCATTCGGTTCGCTCCCAGGTGTCCTCCTGAAGTACCGGCGTGCACTTCCTCCAAGACTTCCGGGACCTTGCTCCGGGGAAGTACCAACTGTTCTCTCTGCGCCTTCCCATCGGGTGACTCCCATACCCGGAACAGCACGCCCACTCTGGTCTTCAACGAGTCCCATTTTGCCCAGTGCGACTTGTAGGTGGCGCTCCTCGGTGCGATGTCCTCCCAGGTCGGTCTCGTCCCTGCGTCCACTTCCCTCAAGAGTGGCCCCAAGTCTGCGTCCGCCAGCTGCTCCCTCCTCAGGCCTGCGCTATCCCAGCCTTCAGCAGGCACTGCCACAACTACTCGGACTGCTGCGACACGCTCCGTCTCTTCCACTCTTGTGCGCTCATGGCCATCCTGGATCTGCGATAGGACACCTCCAATGTAATGGTCGCTAGCGTCGGTGTCCACAATGAAGGCGCCACCCGGTTGTGGGAAACCCAAAATTGGAGCACTGCACAGGGTCCCCTTCGGGTGCTGGAAAGCGTCTTCGGCGTCCTCCGTCCACACATAAGGCCGGTTTTCCTCTGTCAGGCGGGCGAGGGGTTTTGCGATGTTGTCGGCCTTTTCCTCTAAATCATTAAGGCGGTCGTCTACTTGACCCTTCCGCTTGCCCAGGTTCGTGACGTCATCCCTCACGCCGGCCAACCGTTCCTCAAACTTGGCGGCGAGAGCCTCGTTCGCCACCTTCATTTCGGTAGCCAGACCGTCATTCGCTGCTCTCATTTCCGTGGTTAACTCGGCCTTCATTTGTTGCATCTTCTCGGTGATGTTGTCTTTAGCCGCTTCTGTTTTTGCAGCGAGCTTTTCAGTTGCCGTCCTCATTTCTCTCAGTTCCGCCGTCATTTCCATCATCATCTCTAAAATTTTCTCCAATGCCGCGTCCATGGTTGTAATGTTCGGTGATGTTATCTTCCCGCTTCCTGACACCAGTGTGACTTTGTGGGTTCGTGAAATAAAAAGTCCAATTTCACCACTCAAAAATGTTCTTTATTTCCACCGACTTACAGTTTAACACTTGCCAATTACACAGAATTACTTGCTGCACACAATTACAATTTGCCAGTTCGTCCATTACAACTTCACTTGTACTCGCGATTACATAAACTCCGATGCACATACCAGTTACGTACAGTCTTCCGTCGCACAACCCTTTCGTTCATTTACACGTCACTGCCTAACTCTTACACCAAGAACTGCGACTGTCTCCTCGCTCACACTCACTAACCAACTGACTGACTGACTCAACCAACAACTGACTAACTAACTCTGTCTGTCTGTAACCCTCTTTATATCGGAATATCGCCGGTTTCTAGTGACCAGGAGACTGTTCCAGTAAACGAAAGATCGAGAAACAGGTGGAAGGAAAACAGACGCACAATTATGTTTCTTTCCGACCACTGGCTGTCACCACTATAAGACAAACGAGGGAGAGGTGTGGCTAACGCGGTCCTCCCCTACCTTCCGTTCCCAGCTGGTTACAGGGTGCTCCAACGCTCCTGTTACAATATTGTCACGACCTGACCACGGATGGACATGTATTAAGGTGGATTTACCATATGGTCAGGCCACAACTAGGGTTTTAGCTCAGTAGATAGGCGTGCCTTCAGGAGTGGTCGGGGTTTTGCTGGTAAATTCTCTATAAAGTTTAGGATACAATAAAACACTGAAACTACACTTAAATTAAAAAAAAAGTTTTACTTAAACTAAATAGTTACAAAAATGAATTGGCTGGCCTCGGAGCTCAATTGGTTGAGCACCTGCCTGCCGTGCTTGGGGCCCCAGGTTTGATTCCCGGCGGTGGGTGAGGGGAGTTTTCTCCAACCAAGATAATTCCTCATCTTACCCAGAGTCTGGAAGTGTGAAT
Source organism: Mantis religiosa (assembly GCA_030765055.1). Taxonomy (NCBI): domain Eukaryota; kingdom Metazoa; phylum Arthropoda; class Insecta; order Mantodea; family Mantidae; genus Mantis; species Mantis religiosa. The sequence continues at coordinate 33,609,774 of CM060951.1, read as the reverse complement.
GAGAGTGGGAATGTGTACGTGATCTAATGACCAAAAACTCAACGAATACGAGTTAACAACTTCGATATGTTTCAAACGGCCGCCGATATAACCATTGGAGTTAAAGTTGGCAGCAAGCTCTTGGTTGTCTACGAGAGGAGATTCAGCGAACCTACACCAAACTATGCAGACTCGAGGAGCTCCTGACGACCACTGTCACCGCCGTCATCAACCGTCCCCCAGCAGAGGAAGTTCAGAACCTCCACTCTGAGGTCCTTAACATAAACCAACGCCTGGGTAACCTGGTGGAATCCATAGCAGCCACCGCCGCCCAGCAGAGCACGACCAATGCCACCCTCCAGGACATGCAAGACAGGCTGACCACGCTCTCCAGCCAACTCATGGACGGACTTACACCGCAGAAACAACTAGCAGAGTCAATCCACACCCAGCTCCAGGACAGCGCAGCCCAACACGAAGAAGGGATTGCCGCTTTTCAGTACAAAATTGATCGCTTTTCAGTACAAAATCGTTGCTTTCTGCGACGACCCACCCAACGATACATTAAGCTACTGCAAGAGCAAGCTTAAAAAGATCGTTGGATACATCAATGACACATCACCCAACAGGAAGCTACATGAAGCCCTCCGCGAACACCAGGACCACGTCACCCAGAGCATCTATGACCTGAAGATGTCCCTGGCTCCAGAACACGGGGTCCCTCCGCCGCACTTTCTGCCACATCGAGACTCCGGCACACGCAGGACGCCGCCACCATCAGACCTGCAACGCCACCTCCCTCCCCAGCCATGACCTGTCGACGGCCTTTGCCGTTCCGCACCTCTACAATCCAGTTCCCACGAGAACTTTAACGACTCCAGCTAATTACGTATAAAATGATCACCACTGTACACAGGTCGTAGCCAGGGCCCACCGGGTCATGGCTGCTACCTGACCACCACAAGCAGTCTACCGCAACACCAAGCTACTACCCACGAACTACCGGATGCTTAGGTGGTACCGGTCAACAAGAATCACCAACACAGCCCCAAGTAAATACAGCACCACAGGCCCCAAATAAATAGAGACACCTCAGAACAACATCCTTCCCAAGTCCGATTCTTCTTCCTACCCAGTTACCCACATACCCGGTTGTTGATTTTCCCATTACCTTTATTCCCGTTTTACCAAAAAAGGGAAGTCCGTTAGGCCCGTTGGGCCTCATACCTTCTAGACCGCTAATGTGCGTCCGTCTCAGCCAAAGGCTGACTTCCCAGGAAGAGAGATTCAACACTCACACAATCACACGCCAGAGGGCGAAGCCACACGTGACGTCACAACTACTACTTAAACAAAACAGCCACTAGTGAGAAAATATCATCCAAAGAGGCGACAAAAAGGTGTTCAAAAAATGTTCCATGACAAACAATTCCGTATGCATGAATTTTCAAAAGTTCTCTTCCTAAAAACGCTCTAACAATTGACTGAAATATTTTAAAAGGTTCTAAGAGGTTTGGATGGCAATAACATATTAAGTCTTCTCAGGTGGAGAAAGTTTTGAGGAATATCTTTTAACAGAGACACCATTAATGTTGAAGGCAGAAGCCTATGAAAGCAGTGCTGAAAATTTTTAGAATAACGCCTTTCTAACAACAAATTAAGCGTCTGTACTTGTCAGCCACTTTTTATTATGTTTTGTTAGTTAATTACCGTAATTTATTGAATTTTCTGTAATCGTTTCCGAATTACGTCTCTGTGGAATTTCTTTGGTATTAGTGAATACTCATACACTGACTTGAGGCTATCGGTTTTGTGCACACTTAAAGACTATTTTTCTAGGTTATATTTAAAGCCGTGTCCTTGAGATAAATGGACCAGTGGTTAGCCAATGCAGATCAACGAGATAAAGCTTTGTAGAAATACTTTTATGATATCGTTACGTAATTGCCTTTTAAATTCTGAACTACATGAGTGTGGAAATACATTTTATATCTTAAATGGTTTTCTCTAAATTTAAACAGGTTTTCCAAAGGTTCATTCTTCTACGTTCTATGAGTTTCATATCAATCCAGATAAACATTTGAATAAATAGCATTTATTATATATTTCCTTGGGGGTAATACGGTTGTCAAACGGACCAGCGACACCAACATTAATAGACGGCATACCCCTTACATATGTAGACGAGTTTACACACCTGGGGCAATAATATCCTTTGAGGAGAAAATGTAGAAGTAAATAAGAAGAACAGCCTCTCTAACCTGTCAGGCATTCCAGGATCTTACTTTTATACTCTTAGATAAAAACCTAGGTAGACGACTAATATTCCACGCATTAGAAACCTGTGTCTACTCTGTTTACTGTGTGGATGTCAGCAAAGCAGAAGAACAAAATCCAAACATGTCAACGGAAGATGCAACGCAAAGTCCTGGGGATATCTCTCAAATTCAGCATGGAACCAGCAACCACAGACAAAAGACATGACACAATTAACAATAAGATTAAAATGCAAATGGGGAGGCCACGTGGCGAGAGTACAAGACAATAGGTGGACGTACAAAGCCACCATGTGGGATCCTCGAATAGGAAAACGACTACAAGGACGACCGAGATAAAGATGGACAGATATCCTCATGCAGGTAGGCAATGACCAAGGGTAGGAAGAGAAAGAAGAGACTGGAGATGCCTGGAGATGCGTCTGTGTAGGGACTAACTGTGAATAGTGTAAATATAGAACGGTGTGGTCAAATATTGGTTTGTCTCATAAATTTGTTCGATTCTTGTTACTTGTTCACTACAAAGAACGCCTGCACTCTATGCCCGTATTACAGCTACGGCAACGAAGTTGCCTAATTATGTAGGGGTAATCTGTTTACATACGCAAGGTCATCGAAAGTAAACAAGGCAATGAACTTTTCAAAACAAACTTTATTTTGTGCAGTATGCACAGTTATTATCAATAACATATCTCCATTTCTCAGGAAGCTTATCAATTCCATTTTTCCAAAACCTTGCAGTTTTCTGGTTGACGAACTCTTCTACGGCGAGTCTGCAATCCTCCAAGGAAGTAAGGCTTTTGCCATTAAGGAAGTTTTGCAGGGATCGGAATAAATGATAGTCGGATGGGGCAATGTCTGGAGAATAAGGCGGGTGTGGTAACACATCCCAGACGAAATCCCCTAATTTCTGACGAGTTACCATAGAAATTTGTGGTTTGGCACTGTCTTGATGAAAGACGACTCCACCATTAGATGCTAACTCTGGCCTTTTCTCTTCTAGGGCAACCTTCAGACGATCCAACTGAGAACAGTATTTCTCTGAGTTGATGGTCTCCCCAGGAGGAAGAAATTCGTAATAAATAATTCGTTTCCAGTCCCACCAAATGCACAGCATAATATACTCAGGGTGAAGCCCTGGTTTAGGAATTGAGAGTGGTGGTTCCCCTTCCTTACGCCATGACTTCCTCTTTCGGATGTTGTGCACAATCCACTTTTCGTTTCCTGTAACCAGCTGTTTCAGAAAAGGGGAAGTTTCATTGCGTCTTATCAATGCGTCACAGATGGAAACGCGTTGAACTAAATTTTGTTCACTCAGTTCGTGCGGAACCCATTCATCCCGAAGATATACGTAACCAAGTTTCTTTAGATGCCTAGCTACAGTTGCATGAGATAAGTTTAGCTCCTGACCCACCTCCAGAGTTGTTATTCTGGGGTTGTTCGTAATCATGTCCTTTATGCTTTCCTCATCCGTAACCACAGGTAGTCCAGAACGAGGTTTGTCTTTCACAGAGAAGTTCCCAGCTCGAAATCGAGTAAACCATTTTTGACATACCCGATTCGTCACTTCATCTTCTCCGTAAACAGCACAAATTTTCCGTTGAGTTTGTGAGGCGGTTTTAATTTTACGGTAACAAAACAGTATTAAATGTCGAAAATGTTCCTTCTTGCCTTCCATATTAACATTCACAAGTTACAACTCCACACTGTTGCATCCACAAACTCGTACTGAAGTTTGGGTACCAATTCTTACATAAGTTGACCTATTTACCTTTGGCCGTGAGGTCGCTGTGGTTTGTGTTCATAGCATTATTTTCAATTATTGTATTTGTACACAAACCGCATATTGTTAGGCAACTTCTTTGACGTAAAAGTAATGGAGGCATGCAGTGTTCTCAGGAGTTCTTAGTCGTAAACACGTAACAAGAATCGAACGAACTTATGCGACAATCCGATAGTAAATAGTGTAAACACCGTGTAGCAGTAACTATACAGTGTAGAGTCTACATATAGAATAGTATCGGCTAAATAGTGAATAGTGCAAATACTGGATAGTAGTGAGTAAAGAGGGAATAGTATAACATTAAATAGCGTTATTACTAGGCAACTACAAAATAATGCACCGCATAATCAAACAAAAGTGACAAGAAGTGCGTCCAATGTTTAACATGGAATAGCTCATCACGATAGAATCGATGGGCTTTCGCTATCTGATTGGAGGCCTTTGTCCTTCAGTGGACTCAGTGAACATTTAGGCTATTTTCGTTCATTCCACACGGATGTAGAGAAATACAAAATTTTAGGTTTTGGCAAATTGAAACCAATAACAGGATATTTCTCAGAAATAGCAAGTTCCACAATTCATTTATTTTATTCACTACATGGACTGATTTAACGATATATGCATATTCGTTGTGTGCAACATTCTGTCTATTTTTACGGTTTATCCGGTAGACAAAGTTTATCCAGATTGAAGAGGACTTCTGAAGCTGTTTACAGAAGGCTCTTTTTTCGGGGAGGGGGGTAATTTACGTCCTCCAAAGTTAAGTCATATCGGAAGATGAATGAAATAATGCTCAAATTAGTTCGGGGTCCATGGAGCTTAGAGTTACCCGGCATACGTCCTTGAGAATAGGGGAAAACCCTGGAAAAACCTTATCCAGGTAACTCGCCCTGACCGAGATTCGAACTCGGGACCTCTTGAACGTGAGGCAGACACGCTAGAAGGCTCAATGATTAGTCATTTTTTATGAAAATATGTTTTATTCCAATGAAAACAGTTATTTATTATAGAATTTTGTGATTGTTATTTTACCACAAGGTATTTTAGGACAATACGAGTAGTTCATCCTTTGTCTCTCCCTTTCTCGCCAAAGCTGGTGATAGGAGTAGCTTGGGTCTCCTCAAAACGTGGGAGCCGAAGCATTTGACCTGAGATACCAGGGTTGAGGGCTCGGCCCAACGCCTGGGATGATGAAGAGATGAATCACGGAGCAATTGGTGGAACGATGGTAGGGAAACCTGAGGACCCAGAGGAAACCCACCCTAGCGCTATATTGTCCACCACAAATCCCACTTAGCGCTCGCGTGGGATCGAACCCGGGCCACCTAGGTGAGAGCCAAGCGGTCAAACCACAGTCACGCCTGTTTACTAATTATAAAATGAAGATAATAAAATTAGAAAACATAACCAAATACAAAATCAAGTTAACAAAGAGTAAAGATCAAGATGAATCCTTTAGATTAAGAAATATTTTGTTCAAAAAACCATGACATATTGATAAGTTTTGTAATTCATCAAAATATGCTTAAGTGGTTTTGATAAAGTGTAAGCTAATCAAAACGGTTAGAGCTCTATTTAGGGATACTGTTTACGAGTAAGTTTTTATGTAAAGCATGAATTGCCTTGGAAATATTCATAACGTATAACTTCCGTTTGTGAACCCCAAGCATAGGAATACACCCAGAGACACCCAGAGAGAGCCCGCCTCGGTAGCGTAGATGGTATCATGTCTGCCTCACGTTTAAGAGGTCCCGAGTTCGAATCTCGGTCAAGGTGAGTTACCTGGATAAGGTTTTCCGAGGTTTTCCCTTATCCTTCAAGACGAATGTCGGGTAACTCTAAGCTCCATGGACCCTGGACTCATTTGAGCATCATTTCACCCAATTCATTCACCGCCTGATATAACTTAACGTTGGGGTGGACGTAAATTAAAATAAAAAAACACCCAGAGAGAGAGGGGGGAGGATTATTACTCCAACTTTATTAGAATAATAAAAAAAACACGTTGTTGGTTTTCTAGTAATTTAGGAAACATTTGTAGCCAGTACATTCACCGATTCATTATAATGAATCCAAATACCTTTGATGGCTGATGGGTTTTCGAGTTCAGCAGGCCATATCTCAATAAAAGCCGCTTTCACAAAGGCCCTTCAAACACGCTACCGCACACAGTACAATGAATTTGCCGCGCTCTGACGTTTAGTAATATCTTTATTGCGCGGGTGGAATATCTGCGGGTTACCATTCAGTATTTCCACGCCCTCAATGCCTCTACCCTACGTAAAGGTAGAGCTTATTTTATTTACGGCTAAATCCTTTAGCGATTCAGCTTGTAGCTGCTTATGAACACAAAAGCTGTTAGAACAGAACTAAATAGCAGGATAATTCTCGGCAGTAAATGGAATAAAAGTATATAAACCCACATGTTTTTATACAACCAAAAGCGACGTTTCTTTCGCAGTGAATTATATTAATGCGTTTGAGCTCGTAAGTCCTCGCAGAATTGAGCTTCGCTTTTCTCTTTTGTAAATAAAAAGAATGACGTTTTGACGCGATTCTGCCTACGGTTAAACATCAGGGCAGACTTGGAATTACATTTTAATTATTAGAAATAACTGTGCCATTTGTGCTTTATGTAACACTTTCTAATGAAAGGAGTTTCATTAAGATTTTAAACTTTAAATACATTTTCATTATTTGATATTATACTGAACTTCGACAGAAAGAAAAAACATTCAAAAACATATTCAAAATATTCTCGGGAAACAAGCCAGGTGAAAAGACGATTAGAAATGGACATTACGGGAGCGTATATCCCTCCCATTTTCAGGATATTTATGCATAAGAAAACTTTAAATAAATGTAACACAAAGATCAACAAAGAAAAAACACTATCAAAATTTGCATTTTGAACAAAAGACTGTTTTCAGTAAATTAAATGCCAGGTCAGGAAATGGCGTGAGTATAGAAAATTGTGTCAAAGAAACGTAGTTACTTAACTTGATTATCAAGCTGTATTGATCTTTGCTCCTTAAATATACGGATTTCTATTTTCAAGGCCGGTTTCCAAGAGGAGCTAACTTGAAATTCAGCATCGCGATTAAGCGTTTGCATATTGCCAAGATGGTCGTCTCCCGAAAATTGACTCTATGGTCGTTATCAAAACAATGCTCTGCCAGCCGACTTCTCAGGTTACATTAAACGAATGCTGCGTTCATGTTCGTTTATTCTGGTAGCGATGGTCCTTCCAGTTTGTCCTTATACGATGTCCCACATTCACAGGTTACGCGGTACACTCCCGGAACCTGGAAGTCCAGTTTGTCTTTCACCGGTCTTAACAGATGTTTAATCTTCAGAGGTGGCTTGTGGATGGTCCTGGTATTGTACTTGATTCTCATTTGATTCCTGATTCTGCCGGAGAGATTGCCGGTAAACGGGATGCAGACTGTAGCGTTAGGCTTATCTGATGCTTACTGTATTACAGGTTTCCCTTTGCAAGCTTAGGTGATCAAGGCTTCAACGTCATATTCGGAATAGTCGTTTCGAAGGACAGTGAGTTTCAGGTGCTGTAATTCCTATTTTAAGTCATTGGGATCAGGGATAGACAAATTAGTATATTTGTCAAGCATGCCATATTGCTTTCACTTATATCCTTGATGTTTCATACACTGTATATGTTTTATTTATTTAATATGTAACTGTGTAAGCAAAACTCTGCATTTGTACTATTGAGATATACCCTTCCTAGAAAATAGCTCAATATTTGCTTTCTTTTTGTGTATCTGCGCCATATATAAAATTTTTGAATTAAATACCTTCTTTATTTAGTTTGTCTGAAAAACACACACAAACTGACAAAAATTTGGAGAAATTAGGAAATTATTTCAATTTTCCGAACATTTTACGAAAATAATGAAAAATTTAATTCTTTCATACCATTTCTAAATCTTAAATAGAAAACTCAAAGAATTTGGACCAATAGATTAGAAGCAAAGGTACCTTCTGCGATCGAAGATACCCTGGCTTGAGTTTAACGTTCAGAGTGATTCTAAATACATTATATAATATAATTAGTGTTATAGTGATTCTAAAAGGTGCTTACTATTGAAATCCTATACAGTGTATAAAATAGAGGTGTAATAATAGAATCTGGTGAGTGGATAAACGTAGTAACGTATCAGTCACAAAATATTTCATGGTAATAACCCTAACTCAGCAATGGCTGCAGCAGATCGGTCCTGTTTAGTTGGCAACGATGGCTATAATACAATTAATGATTCATCTAGAAATGCATCATACTCTAGAAGTTTACAAACCAAACAGAGAACAAATTATAGTACCTAATTGAGTAACATAGTAGTACAGTAATTGAAGCACACAATGATATATCAATAAAAGGACGTCTCCTTGCAGTAGGCCAACTAAGTGATCACTCGAATGTCCGATTTCTATCGCGGTTATAAAATAAAAGTAAATGCATTTATTTCACCAATAAACCTACTTTAAATAAACGGCCACAATACACACTAGATTGATGATGCATAATGTTTCAATTCAAATGCGGCCACTTTTGGGGAAAATATAAGTAGGTGATTCTATCTAATGTCTGTCCAGTGATACCAAATCCTCTTCTCCAAGAAAGCTTACTATAGCCAGGAATCCAGCCTGTCTCTTATATAGAATTCATAAAGGCTGGGATTGCTGTACTGGATTTTCCCGTTTCTTAAGTTTCAGACGCCAAATGTACGATGGCTGTTCAATTAACAATGATCATAGTTTTTTACGGTCATAATTTTTCGCACTAAAATTCAATCTTATTATATTCTGTTAGCTTAATGTGAAATAAACACGCCGTAGTAGTTTCATTGTTGGTACTGCTGGTTCCCAGCTGTGAGAACCAGGCAAGTTCAGACATGTTCAGTATCGCCTTCCGTTGCAATAGAGGTAACACGCAAGGAACAATATGCGGCTTTGAAATTCTGCTTTCGTGTCAACAAATCTTCAGTTGAGGCCTATACAATGATACAGGTGGCCTATGGAGAGTCTGTTCTTCCCTACAGCAATGCTCGAAGGCGGTTTCAAACGTTTAAAGAGGGGAGACAATCAATTTCAAAGGAATGCGGACCCGGAGCTCCAGTTACTGCTCTTACAGAAGTAAACAAACACTGCTGCTGCAATTGTGAGAGAAGATCAACGAATTACCTCAAGTTCATTTTCTGAAATACTGAACATTTCATTGGGTGCCACCCACACATTGGTGACAGAAACATTACACATGAGACGTTTGTGCGCTAAGGGTTCTAAAACTGTTGGTTCCAGAATAAAAGGACATTCGCATAAAGGTCTGCATGCAGATAAAGTTGATTTTAGAGGGAGATGCAGAGTTTCTTTCAAACGTAATCGCTGCTGATGAAATTTGCCTTCATCATTTTGATCCTGAGAGCAAACATCAAAGCTCAGTGTGGAAATCTCCTTCATCACCAACCCCCAAAAAAGCAAAAGTGGTTGCTTCTGCTGGGAAAGCTATGGTAATCTCATTGTTTGACATTCATGGAATGGTTTATCAGCTTATTGTACCTGCATACGCATCAGTTACTGGACAATACTACAAGGATGTCCTGAAGACATTGAAAATCCATATCAGGCGCAGAAGACCACAGTTTTCGTGAAGCAGGCTGGCTGGTGCACCACGGTAATGCGCGGCCGCATATAGCCAATGTTGTTGCTGAATATCTTGCAAAAATCAACGTGAAGTGCATTCTCACCCTCCCTATAGTCCGGATTAACCCCATGTGATTTTTTCTATTCGTTAACTTGAATAAACACCTTCGTGGGAGGCATTATCCATCATCAGAAGTAGTGGTGAAGGATCTCTCAAAAATGTTTTCCAGAATGTCTTTGAAGACTGGCAGAAACGCTGGGACAAGTGCATCGCATTCAGGGGAGACTCTTTTGAGAAGGACCATCAAAATTATGAGGATGAGTAAAGGTACACTGTCAAAAAATATATAATAATTCTTTATTGAACAGCCCTCGTATACACACGCAATATTGAAAAGCTCCCAGATAGTATGGTAGTTGAATATGAAGCTAAAAGTTATTGGGTATACTTTGCAACAGAACAGCAATGTGACTTCTATGTAAATAAGAAAGTTTTTTTTTTTTTTTAGCTAGACAATGTAAGCTGATAGCCATTGCATTTGGGCGCCCTTATATGCATATTTAGACAATGTACACAAAATGGCGAAACCAAAACTACAGACCACACTTATTCACAAGTTCGAAATCACATAATTTCTTCCGAAGCTAAATTTTCATCAATCAGTAGCTCTTCCAAACTTATTTTAACTATCAACTATATCCCACACATATACAACACTCTAGAGGACTTAGTAATACAACAGTGGTTTAACTGAAAATGAAGTATCAATTGCTCAAAGAGAAAGAAAAACACAACAAATGCAGATTCTGTCTGACGAAATCGCAAATGATTCAGACCACCTATGATGAAAAACTACAAGCCACAAGAATGTGAAGAAAATAACTTCAATCCACCAATATACTTATCTCAATATGTAGCATACGTCAATACACGTATGATTTTTCTAATTCAGTACACATTCTCTCTAATTAAAAAAATAGACACTGATAGACAGAAGTCACTGAAATAGCACATCTGCTTAATTGGTCAGTTTCTCCAGCCCCTTGTGAGAGTGACCTTTTTGCATTTTCATGAAGAGTGATTCAATTTCTATTAATAACTATAGTGTGCTAAATATATCTTAAATATATTTTATAGGACAAAATTTAGACTTTTGAATGGGATTCTAAAAGAGCTGCCACTAGCTACTGAATTACAAAATTTTAAGGAACGTAAATGAACAATACACCATGGGGCTAGTTAAAGCAGCCAAATCTAACGTTCCACAAACTTCCAGAACCACAAGTTTCAAAGTTACTCCATTGTTGCATAACCCGCGGAAAATAACTACCAGAAACAAAACTGGGGCCTTTTTAAATATACATAAAAGTTACTCTACTTAAGAAATAAATCGAATTACCTTCTACACCGCGCAAAAGCACGAAGAACGATTAAAGACACTAAAACGGAATCCTGGATAAGCTTTGTATCCTGACTAAACCAGACAACACCACAACTTGAAATTTCGAAAAAAAGAGAAAGAAAATCAATGGCATCCCTAACTTTTTCCAAACCTCTTTGCTCCAGCACCCGCAAAATAACCCATATCTAACAGATTTTATGCAGATGACTGATATTTTAGCTGAATCATTTTCTGAAATATCTAACAGTAACGATTCAAAATTCTTAAGAAACGAACATGGAACATTTATAACATAAAGCACGAGGAATGATGATTCATTGGAATTTAATGATATCATACAGATGCAAGAATTGGAAGGAAATGAAATAATAAGGCAGTTGTCTGAAGAGGGTCTAATGTTCCTACTGGCATTGTATAGCTTTATGTGGTCAACTACAGTATTCGCCCGCCTCCGTAGCATAGATGGTAGAGTGTCTGCCTCACGCTCAAGAGGTCCAGAGTTCGAATCTCGGTTAGGGTGAGTTACCTGCATAACGTTTTTTCCGGGGTTTTCCCTTTATATTGATTAACGAATGTCTGGTATCTCTAAGCTCCATGGACCCTGGACTCATTTGAGGATCATTTCATTCAATTCATTCGCCGTCCGATATGACTTAACGTTGGAGGACGTAAATTAACAAACAAAACTAAAGTATTCCCTAAACAATGACAAAATGTTTTAGTAATACCAATTAAGCCAGATAAGATAAAAAGGAAAAAGCATTCTTAGAATTAAGTGCCGAAGTCAAAATTGTTTCATATGCGAATGATAAGTTGAAGATTTGGCAACAGATAATCTGTAACTTCTAGAGTGGTCTTACTTTGATAAAGGAGAGCGTGTTCCTTTTGTGCCTTTTGTGTCTTAGTGTTTTACTATTACTGATCAGTGGCAGTGCATAGAATCCAAAGATCATGCTTGAGATTTACATGCGAGAATGTTTCGGAGGAGTAGATGGGAATTGTGTTTCTCTGATTTTCTGGGAGAAAATCTTTAGTTGACGGTGTAAGCGATGACCAAAAATCAGAGAAGTGGTGGGTGGGAGTGGTGGCGGCTGCGGTCATGGTGAGGTTTTCCAGTATGCTATACCCTCCGCTTATTTTGTCTTGTTTTATGAGGGGCTTGTAATACTGGTGGTAAGTTTGGAATGTTGGGGGTTCTAAAATATTCGCAGCATGGTTCTTACAGGTTTTTTGTACTGTTTATTACTGCTGTTATAGAAATTCATGTTCTTAAGCGTTGGATAATATCTGAGCTTCTTTCCTTGGATGGGATCTTTTGACCTGTTGAAAGTTGAAGCTAAATAGAAACGAAATTATCTTCTCCCCAGTGGATTTGAAGATTTAGTCTAGTAGTCTCACAGTCTTCCTAAGGCTTCCTTTATTAGGATTCCAGGAAATGTAGTGAAGGTTTTAATAGGTCATAAAACTATCCAATTCTTTAGATGGATAATAAATACAGGGTTGCTGATATTGCGTACAATGGAGAGATTAGCAAATGCCCTCTGATAGTCTTACTTGAGTGAGGAAAGAAAAAAGAAAGAAAGAAGTAACAGAAAAAATCAATAATAAGGATTTCCAATTGAGGATAGTATAAAGTTGTTAAACATTCATACAAATATCAAAAAACGCTTTCGAATCCAGTAAAGCGACAGATATTTTATTTGACATCTATGGTATCCTGTAAAGAGGTGTACATTTTTTCACAGAAGAATTTGTACATCTCTAATGACTTATCAGTTATCAAAAGCCATTCACAATGAAGAGGAAATTTAATTTCCTCGTATGTCATCCTTAGAACACTTTTAAATTATAATACTGAAACGTATCTGACACAATACTAACATTACGGTGGGATAGAAGCTCTGTTTTAGCCATTTTTGTGAAAAAAATGGAATTTTTGTTCTTTATTACAAAATATACACAATAATTTAGTTTACTGGTTTGCAAAGTTCATATGAATCCCCTAGATGGCAGTAATTTTATCGGATATGTTTAGTTGTTTCCTTGAAATACTTCCTATGTAATGACACGAAATGTTAGTTTATGTTTTCTTGCATTGTTGTTCTAGTATTTTAGAAGTTTTACTTGGCGTTTAAAGTTAATATTGGTAGATTTTCTCCTCTCTGTATAATATTTATTGTACTCAAGTGTCCATTTGTGCCTAAAATTACACCATTAGTGGTGATACAAGTTTATTTCAGTAAATAAACCTAGAAGAATTATGTGTTGTGAAATTAAAGAGCTTGAGGTACGTATATTATTTTATATGGCACTGCATTATTTGAATGTTTATAATGCCAAAGATAAAGGGTAGTGGAGGCGCTTTGTATAATTTAATGAATAAGAAGAGATGGGGGACGACAGATACTTCAGTTGAACAAAATCAGGAAGTAACTGAGCCTGTAGCACTGCAAAAGAAAAGCACAGGACTTTCTAAATTGGAGGTGCAATGCATTATCTATGTACCAGAAAAGGATGTAGGTGAGAGCAAATATATTATCTTAGATTTTGGTCAGTTGAAAGAATTAATAAAAGATTTAGCATGCCCACAATGTTTTCACAAACTGTGAACCTGGAGATGCTTCACACCTCTGGTTTTGCTTCTCAATTAGAACAGGAATGTGAAAATAGACTACCATTACAGTAAATACATCTAAAACCTAAGGCTCAAGATGCTGCTATGAGGGCCGAAGGTGTAAGCTACAATGCCGGAGCTCTCTAATATTGGCGGCGGTACTATCTCTCCGCCTCATGCTGCACGTACCTGGGACGACGTTGGGACTCCTTCCTCTGTCTCCACGTCGTCGTCGGGTGCTTGCTTCACCCTTGGCTCTAGCTGCTCCTCCAGCATGGATTCTTTTTTTTTAGGGGGGGGGGGTTCTCAGGGTGTTAAGTTTGAGACAACACAAACCAATGATAATCTCTGAATTGCTTTAATTTGTCCTTACACTTGTGACACCCGGGCACCCTTAAATAACTGCACTTTCGGCGGACATTTTATAATACACCTTACTGGACGCGGCACGTCGTCTGACGCAACAGATACACTTGACTGTAATGAGCAATGAGCAACAAATGAGGGCTGCATGGGGGTTGCTACCTTCTTATATACACACAGCACAGCGTCACAAGGAAAACTAAGATGTTATTGACCTGTGTAACGGTACAGTAAAATAGATAGCATACCATTCTATTGTCTGACTTCCGCCCTTCATAGACTGTCGTCCGGGAGTGCAGTGTTTCTCACGTATATCTGCCCAAGTTCGTTACAATATTTTACATCAAAGTCTAAAATTTTACTTGCGCTAACATAGCTAGTTACAGTTCCTAAATTTATGTATAATTATTAAACATATTACACAATTAAATGAATAATTGATTCGAGGACTAAGTTCCAGTGTCAATATAAAGAAATTAAATATTTTTATGTAAACTGTATGCAAAATTTTAAAGAGAGTTTTCTCAAGTTCAGTTTTTTTGTTATTTATCTGTTATTTTATATTTATTTGTTTTTTGTTTCTTAATTTTCGTGCTCATAAAAATAAAGACAGCTATTAATTTATAGAACATCATGACTATTTTTTCTTTCCTTCTTATCGAGTACATATGAATATATGTGTTTAAATTTTGATAACTTTTTCTAACTAATTTTTAGTTCCAAATAAAAATAAATTCGCAACCTGTATAACTAAATTTGGAGACGCATATGTTTGTCGTATATTCATCTAATTATTCACTTTCCTAACATGTAATAATCCAACATTTTATTTTCATTTAATTACATATTTTATTCATTCATGTATTTATTTCAGAGATTTTAAAGTCAAGTGCAGAAAATAGCGGACTGGATTGAATAAATAAGTAACATTTCTGTTACCTGACCTAGATAGCATATAAAAAGCTGATTCTCTTTTTGCTGCACGTAATGCTGCAGCGAAAGAACAAGGTTTCACAGCGGCGAGAGGGGAAGGCTCAGAAGTTGTTAATCATGGTTCCGGAGTTGAGCTTGCAAATTAACAGAGATACTGCTAAATTATTTATTTCGCTAGCCCTTACAATGAATACTCGTGATGCCATGGTCTCGCAATTCCCAGGTTGAATACTGCACCACTAATGAATTAGAAGAACAAATACGTCGAAACTTTGTAAAAAGAATAAACAAACAATGAGCATATAGTTCCCGTGCCGTGCCGTTTGCGCTAGAAGGGCTTTACGCTTCTCAACTACAACTTACAATTTCATGAATTATTTATAACTTGTATTTACTTCCTAATGACCCGACCGCAGTTTCGTTTTTCTGAGAAAATTCATATATTATATTTTCTAGAGCAATTTATATTTTGTAATAACCCACAGCATTGGCAATATCCGGTGGAAACGTCTTCAGAAGAGAAATAATTACAGAAAAGTCTACCATATTTGACACAAGACATCAAGTGTCAAACGAGAAACTATCCACTTGCAGGCGCCATTCGGAAATTCGTAGGTTCCATCTTCGTGGCTGACCTTGATGACCCCTGGTTTTCAGAGGTTTACAGAGCTAAGCAAATGTTGTGGACATGACATTCCCAAAATTTTGGGTCTATCCGTTTCACTACACTTCTAATTTCACTTTAACTTCTACCTTGATAACTATTTAAAGGTTGTACGTCTTCAGAGTCTCGGCGTCGCACAGCAGGGAAAAGGAGTCCCTCTGAGAATCATCGTCCACCGGATTGGGATAATTTTCAAGTCTCCAGTGGGATGTGCAGGCCTGTAGGAGGGAGAAGCTGATTTCACGAGGTACAGCCGAGATGATTATATCTGAAACCTATAAGAATGGTGCCTCTTCTACACTTGACACTCTCTCTTCTCTCACCCCAGGTGTATAGGCACAAAGGATCCCAAATAGATCGAGACCCCAAGTTAGGATGACCGTTTAAAAAAATAGTTCAGATTTTGGAAAATGTCAAAAAACTTTGCTCTTTTGGAACTTTGAATTCAATTACATGTGAGTTACCTTTCAAGGAAGAAGGAATGGGATGTGGATACACAACAAGATTCAAATCTCGCCCCATATCCTAAAATTTAATTCATGATTGCAACACGTGGGCTCTTAAACCACAAATCACTTGGCCTACTTATTTTTGTTGTCCTGTGCTTCCTGTCCAAGTTCCAATCGTGCGTTAGTTTAAAAATAAAATTAAAAAGCTTATGTTCAACATTTTTTATAGAAATTCTACAAAATATATGTTGTGTTTCATCGGCTACGGTTCAGAAGTATTGGAAGCGTTTATCGTCAGATATATAGTATCTTCTAGAAGTTTCGCAATTCCCAAAATTCTAGAACAGTGTGGAGATATCTAAAGGTTATATAAGTGAGTGCTCTCATAAGCGCATGCTGTTACCAAAAGAGGTTCCAGAACTCTACTTGGACTCTCCAGCGAGTGAACCGTCCACAAAGAGAGGTTACGTCAGATGTATCTCGTTAGCCCTACTTTGGTGAAGAAATTGAAATGAATTTGAAAACAATAAAGGAGACAGAGGACACTGGAACAAGATGAAATGGCAGCGTGAGCTCAGTAAGCGTTCAGGAAATGAAGTGACAATGGAATAATCGAACACAAGACGTCTGTAATCTCTTGCAGTGCTCTTTGGATGTCACCACCGTCATCATAAGAATTCTCGAAAAGCACACTTTTTGTAGAGAATATTTGCACATATTCACTCTCTTGACTCGTGAGAGCGCTTGTTTATGTATAGTTGAAAATGTACACAAGATAAGGTTTAATTCTTGGAAGCGTAAATAAGACAAATTTACAGATGTTTCTGACTGCTTCAGGTGTCTCGTAAGCTGAATATCAGCACTATTGTGTCTGTTTAAATGTCCAAGTGGCACCTCCAAATCCGAGAACTGAGGCTCATAGTTACTACGTTTCAACGAAAGGATACACAGGATGTAGGATTTCAAAATCCCTCCTTGAAAAGAGGGACATCATCCTAACTCCAGTTACAAGACTAATTTGTTATTTAAAAATGGCACTTGAAGTATAGGTATTCCAAAAGTTCACGGCCGAGTCAGGTATAAGTAATATCGATATCAATTAAGACGAAATGATCCTAAATCCCTGAGTTGAAGTAAAGTGTTTCCAATCATTTTACGGTATCAAGCACTTTTCAGTTACTCTTTGTTTTTCTGACGCGGCCATCACCCCTCTGTTATTTTACGCTATGAAATATCAACGCCAGAAAATAAATATTTGACTTTTCTACTTGTATCTACAGGCAAATATGCAATAAAAACATTTCTGCAGACTATCATGATTAACATGAATAAGATAGAATAAATAGAATTTTGAGCTGTGTAGACGAGAGATAAATGATAAGTGTCTAGAGTTCCATATGAATACAACAGGTGTTTGTTTCTTCTTTAATCTCTTTTTTATGATGAAGAAAATTGCTGCTTTACGACCCATAACATAAAGACCTGTGTTATTATAATGCATAATCCTGATTTGCGAAATTATTCATAAAATCATTAACAATTTATGAAACATTCATCCGGAAAATAATAAGCCAGAATATTAGGCTATTGCAGTTTGTGGCAAGGTTGAAAGAAAATGAAGTGTGGCTCGCTCTCTCACCCACCCATCCTCCCTCCCTTCCTCCCTCCCACCCTCCCTCAATTCCTCCCCTCCTTCCTTCCTCCCCTCCTTCCTTCCTCCCCTCCTCCACTCCTCCCCTCCTCCATTCCTCCCTTCCTCCCTCCCTACCTCCCTCCCTCCCTTCCTCCCTCCCCTCCTCACTTACTCCCTCCCTCCCTTCCTCCCTTCCTTCCTTCCTCCCTTCCCTTCTTCCTTTCCTTCTCTCTCTCTTTCTCTTTTTCTTTCTTTCTTTTTTATTTTGGTTTCTTCTTTCTTTTTTTGTTTTTGTTTTTTGTTTGTTTACTCGCCTAATTCATTTAATGCTATTTACTAGAGAACTGATTTCTAAGCGAAATTGTTTTAAATGCTCTGTTTTGCTGAAATAAGACTATCTTACTTATTTTATGCTTTTAATTAAAATAGCTTATTTTATCCAAATCAGCCATAATTTTATCATTCAGAGGGTTTACATCGCCTCGCTCAAACAGTTAGGAGCCGATATAAGACGTGGATCTTCTTGTCTCTAGCGTAAAGGAACTGTAAAGACGTACATTATAGTTCAAAAATTTCATGATGTTCTTCTAAATTTGTCTTTTCCATTCAGCCAATTTTAGCTCGATGGGGTTCTTGGTTAGAGGCTGTGTCATACGGCGCAAAATATGTCAATGAAGCAAAAACAGTGTTGTACTTCTTAAATGCAGAAGGTGCAAACTGCATTGTCGCAGCACAGGAATATTTTTCTAACACCCAGGATAGAGTACATACGTAATGGTTTCTACAAAATACCTGCCATAACAACATTTACTTAGTTTGATAGATTGAAGTTCAGCAACATTGTCTTCAGAGACTCGCAGTATTGTTAAAACTGCCTTTGAGAAACCAAGTCAAGTATTAACGAACAACCCTGGTTACCACATACTGTGTGAGATTTATAAGAAACCTTCTAGTACAGAAATGAATATCGAAGAGAACAACTATGTGGATCTTCACATGTTCCAGTAACGTCATGCAAGGCGGAGAAATCCTTTTCACTGCATAAAGAATTCTTCACTGGCAAAGGCAGGAGTTTCCCACCAGAAAATCTCAGGATACCCTTCCTCGTGTACTTTAACAAGTTTACGTAGGGCAATAATTCTAGGACACTATATGATTAACTTTTTACTTTTATTTGCTTATTTTCTGTACTTCTTTGCTTGATTTTTAGTGCGTATATGCTTGCTTGCTTAATTCACCATTTCACTGTGCTTACAAATTTAGGCTCTATTCTTTACGAAGTTACGATCCACATTGAAGATGAAGGAGGCTATGCTTTGTTACTTATAACTGTGGCTTTAAGTATCTGAAATGTCCGTTTCACATAAAGATGTTGCACTAAAAAAAATAGCAATATTAATAATAATAGTATTAATAATAGTATTAATAATAAAAATATTAATAATAATGACATGATAACAGTATTTTATTTAGTTATTTATTTACTAATTTTGATCCCAATCCATTTATTTGCCTATTGTAGTAAAAGTTAGGTAAAACTTACAAACATTCAGTGGATCACTGATATTTTCGCAAATGCATCGTTAAGGCGAGGCGGCGCGAGGGACGAGTTCACAGAGACGGGCAATGCAGTGCGGAAATAAAACCTCGGCGAAACGTTGGGGGGAAGCAGACGCATTTCTAGAGAGTTCGTGTTTCTTCTAGCGCCATCTTGATTGTCTGAGAACATTCCGATAGTGAGTAAGCTATAAATAAGGACGCCGCAGCTCGTCAAGGGGACTAAACAACATCCAACACAGCTTTCTCAGACATTCAAAGTCACAGTAGAGGGGAAAACATCTACACTGAGGCCCGTGAGAGGCGGAGTCCCCGAAGGCTCTGTACTATCCCCCACACTCCTTAGTGTGTTCATGGCAGACTTTCCAACTCAACCGCAGGTCCAAATGGCACAGTATGCTGACAACGTGTTGTTGTTCTGCAAAATCAGACACATACTCAGAGCCTTCAACCCAATCCTGAGACACCTCCGTCTCACACGAGTGGTGTAGGCGTTGGCGGATGTCCGTAAATCCGGACAAAAGCCACGCCATTCTCCCTACAAAGCATCACACCCCCGCTGACTGCCCCAACTTCCACTTTAGAGGCCGAAGGATAGAGTGGACTAATTTCATCAAGTACCTGGGCGTTCCACTTGATAGAGGCCTAAATTTCCGCAGACATATCGGGGAACTATCGGCACGGGTACAGGGGGCCATTGCCACTCTGTAACCAATGCTGGGTTCGGGCTCGATGCCAGTCCGCTTAAAGCTACACCTCTTTCGAACGCTGATAATCCCACTCCTGTTGTACGCCTGTGAAATCTGACATGGCTGCAGATACCTGGATAGCATACCTTCAGCGTGCACAGCATAGAAGACTCCGGTCCATCTATTCTGTGGGTCGTACTTTCCCCGTGAGGTTGCTTCACGAAGCTTCTCTTCTCCCATACGTGGAGGACGAAATTAGGCGCCTGGCGACAAAATTCTACGCTCAAATTCCAGCTCACAGAAGCTCCCTGGTTCGGTCTATAGGAGATTACGACGCTACTAGACGCCGCTTCAGGCTTTACCGCGTCCCCATATGGCATGCGGGCACCCGAGGTGACCAAGGAGTTAATCCAAACAGCAGCATAAGCTGAATTTCAAAAATCTCCAAATGAGCTGTTTGGCTACAAAATTACCCCATGTTATAGTAAAATAAAACACCAGGGTGTAAACAAAAGAAGCTGTTTGGCACCCTGTACAAAATAAAAAGAGGAGCAAAAAACAACCTCAAAAATTTCCTCAATAAAATAATCCCACATCACCCAGCAACCACCAAAATTATCAACCTGTGGTCAGACCCAAAACCTGGGTGGGTACGCAGAAAAATCCTTCTGGCTGTTAACAGTCTGTCAGCATCGTCTTGGACTTGGACTTGGTCAAGGGGACAGTTGTTAATTGAGCTCGTGTGCGCGAACAGCTGTGTGAACTTTGTCGGTGGTTAATGACCTAGCAAGTTGTATTGTGTATGTAACATAATTCTGTTACTGTAAAGGGTGACAAAGTGTGATTCTGCGGAAATCAAGAGCAATTTTTGGTGTTTGTAACCTGACTTTTAATTTCACGAACCCGCAATGTCACAATATTTAAATAAGTAGGGCTAAATTTAGATGGCTTCCTTTTGTCAGAATGATGCTTCAGAAAATAAATATCTGTACGACTGGGAGTTGCATATTCATTTAAGCTCTTAAGCTGCAGAAGGTTCTTGAACGCAGGAAGCTTTGAAGATATAATCATAAATTGAGCATTGCAAGTAAAATTACGTCACGCAACATTTCAAATAACTTCTTTTTTGTACAATAATATATTACACGATATCCATGTTCTTTTGGTGGATATTTTGATAATGTAAGCCTATGTGAATAAATCTCAAAAATATGTCACAAAACTAAGTGAAAAGTTAATTTTTGTTGGGCATAGTTATCCACGAAGCAAAACCTACATAAACCTACTTAAAATGAAGGCTTATTCCACCTGAAAATACAGGCGCCGGTTATTACCGTCAGCATCAGCACCAACAAATGAGCAAAGCTGATCATAGATTTAAAATGTGTATACCTTTATTTTACATAATCCCGGTAATATAATAGCTTGCGGTATGGTAATTTATTAATGGACAACTCTCTCTGGAACTGAATAAAATTATCAGTGACACACATATAAAATCATATTACATTGGCTTCGATAGCTCCATGTGGGGAATTAGACACATGGGGATTTACTTTAGACAGCACTTTAGGAATTAATTTTGGGGATTGTAATGTTAATTCATGTTATAAAATATCTCTTTTTTAGCATAACACTTCTGGATCATGGAAAGAATTGGGTATTCTGGGAATAGTAATCGCTTTTGTGATGTATATTTTGTGGGTATGTGAGATTGACTGTATGTGATACACATCATATTTACAAAATATAAACCATTATTATAAAACATATTAAATTAAATGAAGACTGTTACATACCCGTCATAAATGGTTCCAGTTAACACTGAATATTTGGTGTTGTACACCCTTAATGACTGTGTGCTTAAGCAATATCTAAATCAAAAGGTGAATTTACTTAAACTTTAAACTATGGGGGCAAACCACTCCGCCGTATTGTAGAGCGGGAAACAGAATAGCAGCGACAATTTTATATCGTTATATTGCCTTGCAGCGTAATTCTGTGCCCGTTCAGCAGAACTATTAGCGATAAAGTTGCAGCGTTCGCTCACAGTAACTTAAGTGCCGCTCTAGGAGGCAATCAAGGCAAGCAGAAGTTAGTAAGTTAGCCAGTGCATTTCAGTCGCGTTGGTAAGTGTCAGTGTCTATTTTTTACGACTATAGCGACTTGATTCCGCAAGGAAGGCGTGCCTTGCTGGATTTTCGGGATCTATACCACGCTTTTCCCTTAATTTTGAAAAGTCCCTCTCTTCGAGGGTTTCAATATCCATTTGAGTTACACTTCCTGAATATTTGGGTGCATTATCTTCCTGATTACATCATCCGGAGCTCTGACGTGAACGTTGCCCTCTGTCATTTCTTGCAGGTCACATGGCCAGATTTCACCACGATCTACTCCGACGCTTCTAAATCAGCTGATGGAGTAAGTTATGCATACGTTTGTCCTTCTACTAATGCCTTGGCTAGATGCCGCCTTCCTATGGAGGCTTCCACCTACATTGTGGAGGTTCTGGCCATTTGTGACGCTTTGCAATATGGGATATCTCGGGCCTTCCCCAAACTGCTCTTCTTAACCGATGCGCAGAGTGTGCTGCAGGGACTCTCATCTCCTCTCTGTACGAGAGATATGCGCTGTTATTTTAACGAGATCCACGTTGAACAACGCTACCATAACCGGACAGCAAATTCACTTCCTTTGGATCAAAGGGCGTATCGGCATTCGATACAATGAAGTCACCGATCGCCTGGTAAAAGAGGGACTCACCCAAGGCACCTTTCAAGGCATCCAACTGTCCTACACGGATTTCTTCCCGGTCCTTTGGCGTGACGCCTACTGCCGCTGGAATGATATACCTGGATTAGTTCGCAGTCCATCAAAAGGCAAACACTACGCCGCCGTTCAGACGTATCTATCCACGACCCCTTGGTTCTCCCGCTTTAGGATCGAACGTAAACATTTCACCTCCATCATTAGAATGCGACTTGGACATGGATGTTACCCTGCGCACTACAGCGACTACGTCTCATCGATTCCCCTGTATGTCCTGATGACCCAGGTGAAACCACTGCCCTCAGTCATCTCCTGTTCAGTTGCTCTCGCTACCGAGCCCACCATTCCTCCTTCCTCCGCCGCCTACTTCAACAATCTGTACCTTTTCCCGCTAGCGTCAACACCATATTACAGTTATGCCACAAACCTGTATACCAACTCTTCTGAAGTTCCTTAAAGAAAGTTATCTACAGATCTAGTCTACCCCCATTCTCTTAATTTTCCTTTCATTATTTTTCTTATTTTTCCCTTCGAAGGCCATATGGAATTTTACCGAAGGCCGAAAAAAAAGGGCGTGAAGTTTTGTGTTCCATTTCCCAGTAAGTGAGTTGTCCGAAGAAGAGCCTGTGTCGGAGGTATTTCATTAGAAAGGTGAAGTCAGTGTGTTACAATGTCTAAGTGTCACTTGGAGTTGAAAGAGGTCGTCAAAACACAGTGAAAATTAGTGAGTTGAAAAACTGAACTATGTATTTAGGTCTTACAACTCTATGACGTTTTACCTGACTGATGAAATTATGATAGTTTGTGAATGTTTTAGACAATAGAGCTAGTAGAAATAGTGATTACTAAATATAAGTTTTAAAAAGCTATTACATTTGCATTAAAGGATATTGTTATCGTTCCTTTTAAAATGTACATAACGATGTGCTTTCCACGAAACACTTAGAACTACACATAATGTGGTTTTACCTGTTTATGAGAAAATTTAAGTTTATTTTGACCCCGATATCTTTACCTTTCTATCACAGTGAAACTTAGGCAAAACATATAAACAATTAACGTTTGTGTTTTATTAGTTTAAAAATATTAAAGGGTCATAAATTCATTTTTTACTTTATATGTTATAAATAATAATATGATTTTCAAATCTAAAAACTTTTTCATATTAAAATTTCAGATTTTTAGAAATTATTCTTTTCAGTTCGTTCAATTTCTTCCAAAATATGATGCTTTCATTCAAATATTTTAAAATAGTTCATGGTGATTCCTTAAACACTAGCAATTAAATCTATCACTTCCATTGTTTTTACTCCAAGCGACTTTGGAGTTATTGAGGCTTAACTGTAAAAAGACTTCATACAATATAGAAATTTCACATGACATAATTTAATAATTATGTTTAGTTTTAATTGAGGTTACCAAAATCAAATATACAGATTTGTGCACTGTAACTTGCAAAAAATAGATGGCATAGAATTAAAAACAACACATCTGACATAGGAAATTCTGTATTATAATAGATATGATACTCATTTAAAAGCGTATATGAATATTCGACAACACTGACAAAAATGTTTAGTAAAGTTAGAGAAAGTGCTATAAAATCTTATTTTCAATGAACAGTGAGTCCTTTACTCTATTTACTCTAAACCACTTTGAGGGAAGAGCTCTGAATACTTATTGGAACTTCGTTAATGTAATCAAGATAAATTATAATTTAAGATAATGGGTACTCACCGTCCGGATTAGTGGGATGAACTGCAGCAGCCCTGTAAAGAAAAGCAGATGCTTAAAATAGTAAAGGAAATCCTAAAACTATTAGCCTAAATATTATATAAAATTCTGGGTGATACTGGTAAAATTAGACCTTGAATTATGGGAAACCTAGTATTTGAAAATGTCGACATTCTAAGCATTATCCGACATAAGTACACAATTATGAATTAATGCAATGTTATAATTATCAATGTCATTTCTGGTTATTTCCACTTGTTAATTTTAATCTTATTTCATGGGTTATAGCACGTTTTGTTGCTAAATGGTAACAATACTTCATTAAATAAATAAAACATTATCATTTATTCTCTTCCATTGAGCTCCATGAAGGTGAATATAAATAACGAGAATGCCTTAGCGTTACGTTTAGAGTTGATGCCTTCACTTTACTACATTTAAGTTACCCATTTATTTACAGCATTTTTTTTAATTTACGTTCTCCATGGTTAAGTCATATCGGACGATGAATCAAATGAGTGAGATGGTGCTCAAATAGAGCATAGAGCTTCATAGAGTTTAGAGTAACATGGCATTCGTTTTTCAGAGTAAGGGTTACCCTCAGAAAAAGCCTCATCCACGTAACTCATCCTGACCGAAATGCTTACTCGGGACCTCTTGAACCTGAGGCAGACAGACACGCTACCACCTACCACACAGAGACAGGCACGCTTTCTTTTACAGGACATCATGCAGTTAGGAACCATTCCATCTTGTCGCTGTTGTGTATGAGCGGGACTACCTACCAACCTAATGTAGATACTGAAATCCGCTATATTGGCAAAGTCTCATGATTAATTGTATTACAATCGCATTAGTCTAAAATAGTTCTTCTAATATTAATTTCATTGTATAATCTGCTCTTTACCTTCTTCACTTGATAATAAATTCATTGTTATAATAGCGCTACGTTTTTGGAATAGACCATTTTACATACCACTCCTTGTTGGCATTCCTGCTGCTGACTGCAAGAAGGAATAAGCGCCACACGCAGGGAACGGAGCGAATACAATACAATGACTTAGCGTTAAACTCGTTTATCATGACGCTAATGGTATAGCACATTGCACGTGATCAATTATAATTGATAATCATCAACGTATTTGGAGGGATTCAGTATGATAAGGTAACAACGTATCAAATCACTTTTATGACATTGCCAAGTCTTGCCACTTTTTGTCACTCATGTCCAATATAATGATCGATATTTTAATATGTGTACACTGTTAAAGTATAAAGAAAAATTACAAGGGAACTGAAGAAACAAAAAATTCCATATTTCGGTCATTTTAGACTGAGATAAAATACTTTACATTTTTAACTAATATACGTCGTTTAGGAGTAAGAGAGAAAACATTTCTCTAACCTGCAGCAGCTGCCAGTTGTGAAAGAAACACATTCCTGGAATACTTTCCTTTTATATCTCTGCTAGCAGACATCCAAGCATCTCTGAAATTAAGTTACCAGTCTCTATATACCTACTGTGTACCGTCTGTTTTCATGGTAACGTAGCAAGATACCTTCCCCTTCATTTTATAGCCCTCTTTAAACTCTGTTTATACTTTGGCCTGAGAAACAACAGATATACGAGTAGTTATTACTCGATAAACCATTGTCGTCCTTTGTTGTCCTCCGTGGAATAATCTCCGGTACTCGAGGTCCGGGTTCAAACTCGGAGAAAAGCAATAGATGTTTTACTACTGTAAAATTCCTTAGCATGACTTTCTTCGGAAAGCAAGTAAAGCTAGTGGTGCCCCTTCATATGTGCAACGATGTTTCATATATGTAACCCACGTAGAAGAAGTTCAAATCTGATAAAGAGGCCTAAAATTTAAGGTATTTTTCACGAACAATATGGAATGCGAGGCTTAGAATAACAGCAGCTAAAGGGCGTCCATGAATAAAAACTTTATTTCAGTTTACAAATTCTAGTTTGGCATGAGGGGTTAATCTTCAAGCTGTATAGCATTGGACTTCCACAGTATCTGCTCACTACCATTTATAGTTTTCTATCAGATCTGACATTTACTGTTCGCATTATTGGCACGCAGTCCTCTCAGCGCCATATTACAGCAGTAGTTTCTCAGGGATCCACATTAGCCCCAATCTCATTTAGTATCTATACCTATGATCTTCCTGAGTTGGCCCCTACCTCCATAGCCTTATACGCTGATGATACTGTTTTATATCATTCCGGCACAAATCTCGCTACAACTATTCGCACACTACAAACCTCTCTTGACTGCCTCGTTGAATGGTTCGATACTTGGCGCATACCTCTATACACTCAAAAGACCGCAGCCAAGATTTTTAGCTTACGTCACATCTCCAACTCTCCCGAATTTCATATTAAGCATGAATCAGTTCACTGGCTATCTCCTACCACCTCCGTCAAATACATTGGAGTAATGCTGGACACTAAACTTACGTGGCGAGCCCATATTGATCGACTTATCTCGTTGGTATCAGGACGACTTTCAAAACTTGGCCCGCTGCTTCAGTCACACTCCCTTAGGGATTGAATGCTCTCTGCTTCCCTACAAATCTCTTGTCCAGCCACTTATCACATATGCTTCCCAGGTATATGCTTGGTCTCCTTCCTCTTCACCAGTACATACGTCAGATTGCCTCTCGCTTCTTCTCAAACCTGCCAGATGTTCCAGGAGCTCTGATGTACGACATCGGTTAACGAAGTCGCCAGCCCACAGGCCTGAAGAGACGACTCCCACAGGATCTCCTCCTTAGTGACTCTGAATGGAAAAAAACTATGAATATTGTTTCACAATTACTGTTGTTCTTATCTCTTTGATTAATTGTTTTTTATTAACAGTTTTTTCTCTCTTGTTTCACAGTGTTAAGTAGATAATAGGAGCCAACTTGGTTTTCCTTACATGTTATTATATAGCTGATGAAGATTCAATTAGTTAACAAGGATCTGTAAAGCATGTACTGCTGATCGAGCATTGAATAAATGAAAGAAGAGAAATAGAAAAAAAATCCTTCAAATAACAAGAAAGGGTTCCCGTTGGAATAGACACTAGGACCTTGGTTTGGGAATTCAAAATGCTGACCATCCAACTGCACCTAAGTGTGGCTGTTACACCTCACATTCTACATAGAGATTTTGTAATAGATAATAATGATAAGGGTGTGTTATCAACAACTTAAGTACCTTTGGTTCAGTTTTCCCAACATCGTTTAGGAAATGATGAGTATATCTAGCTTCAGGTGAAGGACGCGTCATTTTAGACTTACGGGTGCTTCGCTCATCATGTCGTGAACTTCTTCTGGAAGAAGGATACTGATAAAGACACAGGCCGTGGAAGCCTAGGAATCCACCAGTTCCTAAGTTATTTTTATCTAATCTTCATTTCAGCTCATATAATTGAAGATTAGCTAAAATGAATTAGTTATTCAATATCAGAATTTGCCAAAACCATAAGTCACTAACCACTCTAACACCAAATAAAATTAACTAGAATTAATAAGAATATGCACATAATCTGGATTCATCTATCCATCAATTTTAAACAGTTAAATAAAATTAAGCGTTTAGACTTTAAAATTTCTGTGATACAAATGTAAGTATTGAAGAGCAAATTCAAGGAATTTAATTTGGTTGATTTTTGCAACTATCTGCTGAATAATGCGTCATTTCTTTATTTGAAGAACTTGAGGCAAGGACTGATATAGATCTTTGCATTAACGTATATCTGTGAACATACATTAAATGTAATATGCTAAATGAAAATTTTTAAAATTCAAGGCCCTTTTGATGATACATCGTCAAGGTAAAACTTCAAATATCTTGAACTATGAGTCATATTGAATATGAATTTCTATTGAGTAAAACTACTTAATGTAACAGCTGTATATAGTCAATCAGTTACATGCTGACAAGACTATGAATTAGAATTTTGATCACCTTTAAGCATTTAATTGCCTCAGTTATAAATACGTGGTTTGAGTTTACTGGAATAAACCTCTGTATTTGAAAACTAGTGTGATATATCATCATTTTAGAAAATTGTCCAACCTTTGTTTCACATAATGAAGCACTTAAATGTAAATGTTGAATACATAGATTATATTAACGCAACATTAAATAATTTTAAATATCTAAGAAATACTAATAAATATAGAATGGCTTCTGACATAGACAATGAAGTCAACGACTTAACTAAAATAAAGACAATTTACAATATTATTTTAGAAATGCTGTTATAAATAAGTACAAAAAAGTTATATAAAGCACCTAAAACTTAGGCTTGCTTTTTTGCTCTGAAACTTGCACTCAGAGAACAAATGAAAAGAGATTGAATGTACAGGAGATGAAATGTCTGAGACTTACCTGGATATTGTAAACAGGAATAATTAGAAGTGAAACAGTAAGAAATACTTTTTGAGAGTGCAATCTGGTTAAAGGGATTAAATGCGGGAGGGGTAAGTTCTAGTATAGGAGGAAGACAGACTGTCTAAAATTTGCTACAAGTATAAACCAAGACGAGAACGGGAAATGTGGAAATAGGAGGACCAGACAACCATAGTCAGACTAATCACTTTACGTTCAAGAGGTCCCTAGTTCGGATTTCTTACTGGATATGTTATCTGGGTGTCCTGCAACGTGGCATAGCTGACTAAGGCAGCATGCCTTGGTCCCTGGCCACGGAAAGCGACCCGGTTTCGATCCCACCAATGTGATTTATTTTGTTGTTGTAGTTTACGTCCTCCAACGTTAAGTCATATCGGACGTTGAATGGAATGGGTGAAATGATGCTCAGGTGAGCCCAGGGTCCATAGAGCTTAGAGTTACCCGACATTCGTCTTTCAGGATAAGGGAAAACCCTGGAAAGAACCTTATCCAGGTAACTCACCCTGACCGAGATTCGAACTCGGGATCCCTTGCACGTGAGGCTGACACGCTGCCACCACGCTAACAAGGCGGGCACCCATGTGATGGGGATTTTAGGTCCCGGGTATATGACCGGTTCCCACTCAGCATCGTGAGGAAAGTGAGGAGCAAACGATAGGTAAGCGGCCCAGGTCATGGAAACCAACAATTCCGGCTGGGGGATGCCGAGATGCTGACCACATCTCTTCCCCGTATCGGTTGGATGATCGTCCACCTCTGCCGTGTGTAAGTGGGCGTGAGCCCGGCAGTCGGGTTGGTAGGCCTTGGCCCTCTAAGGGCTGTCGCACCATGGTTAAACAAAATGTTATCTGGGTAAGGTTTTTCCCTTATTCTGAGAGATAAATGCCGAGTAACTCTTAAGTTCAATGGACCCTGGGTTCATTTGATCATAGTTTCACATATTTCATTCAAAGTCCGACATGCCCTACTGTTGAGTGACTTAAGTATAATACATATAAAAGACTAACATTGAGCTCGAGGCACAATATGTGTCTGTAAGGATGATTATATATTAGAATATATGATGATTCGCGTAATTTATAGCAGAGTTCTAATCAGATCAAGCCAATTTAGTATTCAGAAGACTAAGTCAGAGTATATAAATAATAAAAATCCCATTTTATTTCACGGAACTCCCAGAGAAATTCTAGCAAGTATGTCAAAGCAATAACGTCTAGATAAAACAGTATCAAGGTCAACAGTAGTCTCATTTAACTTCATGGATTATTTAAGCGCGTTATTAAAGCCGACCTTGCACACTTGGCTATGTATTAGCCTATGTTTTGTGTTGTACAGCTTCCGCCGTTCAAATGAAGCACATAGGCATGCCGCCTTACGAACGTGCCGCAAGTCAATCTGATAAGTGGATCGTTTAACAACGAACGTCATTATTTGTCACTAGAGTTGGCCTTTTTATCGTTTTTCTTTCATCATAATCTCTCTAGGACGTCCATGTAGAACGTTCATTATAGAAGGGCCTTTACGATTACGCCGTCTTGCAAGATAAGGAAGTACTACATTAGTTCTGTAGTATACGAGGAGCAGAAATCTAATTTCATTTTTGCGTTGAATTCGTTTTATATCATTAGCAATGCAAATTGGCAGACGAGATGTCGGTGGTTGCCTGCAAGCTACTAATGAACCAGCTATCAGCCGTCTCTTTCTCACTTTGCTTCTACAGCACAAGTGGCAAAGGAAGGGGATGAAAAAAAAAATTTGGTTTTCTCCGACACGTCCAATAATAATGAGGTGTTAGATCAGCGGCATTATTACTGCAGGATTATTCACAAGCTGGATGCGCTTTTGTGGGTGCAAACCTGGAAACACTAGTAACTAGGATATGCACACACTTCACTCATTTGTTTAGTGCTTAAACTTGTTATTGGGAACATTGCATTGAAAGAAACAAATATAATGGTCTATCGCACAATAATATGCAAAGTTGTAATATTTCCATAACATAATGGAGGTTGTAACACCTAAATTTGTAGTAATGTAAAATTTCAGAAGTTTAACTACACCTTTCATAGAAAATATTTACCCTAGAGACATTAAATTTGGAATTTGCATATATATCTATGTTTCCTAAATAAAATGAATTTGTATATTAAATCGATTTTGTTTCTTGAAATTTTAAAACTTATTTCAACTAATACACTCATCCTTCAGCCATTTTGAACATAAAATATCCTAGCATCCATAACAAAACTGTAGTACTAAGTACATAAAATGACCGACCGACCGACTGAATGAATGAACGAACGGTCTTTTACTTAAGTTAATTGATGGAAATTATTAATTTCTTCACACTAGACGTATACAATCTAAGGTATTGGACTGATAGAATTGGCATGAAAATTCAATGCCATGGCCGGGATTTGAACCATGGGTCTACTGGTTTCCGTTCAGTCGCTCTTACCCATTGAGCTACCATGGCCAACTTGCCGTCATGTTATTAAATTCTCCAATTTATTCATGTATTTCCTTGGTAACTCAATGTTAGCTCAATGAGTAAGAGCGACTGGACGGAAACCAGTATATCCGTGGTTCAAATCCCGGCCGTGGCACTGAACTTTCCATGTCGACTCTATCAATCCAGTTTTTTGCTTGTTTATTAATGACACAGTAAACATATCAGTGCTGCGTGAGCCAGCATTTGCCCCCCAGAAGTACTTCTCTGTATAATTGATCTACGAAAGGATAGAGCCAGACTGAAAAATTCAATGCCGTAGCCGGGATTTGGACCACGGATCTTCTGGTTTCCGTCCAGTCGCTCTAACCATTGAGCTACTATGGCCAACGTGCCAACATGACATTAAATTGTCCCAAATGACTCGTGTTTCTCCCGGTAAACCACTTAGGAGTTCTCATAAACACATGAGACAACTACCTAAATGGCGACTTACTATGCTGTATGTACTTTAAGGCCCGGACGTTATAGTTCCGACCACTATTAGTTACAATTAATGGAAATTAATTCCTCTTTCGCACTAGCCGTGTGACTGTGCTTACAGCATAGTAAGTCGCCATTTAGGTAGTTGCCTTTTGTGTTTATGAGAAAGTGGTTTATCGGGCGAAACACGAGTCAGTTGGAGAATTTAATTTGGCCATAGTAACACAATGGTTTAGAATGGCTGGACGGATACCAGAAGATCCATGATTCAAATCCCAGCTATGACATTGAATTTTTCACTCTGGCTCTATCCTCTCACAGAGCGTCCTACACATGGCTAGTGTGAAAGAACAATTAATTTCCAACAGATCTCCGAACCTGAACCTAGAGCCTTTCTAAAAATCCATCGGTCTCCTTCCGGTTTGGGGTTAGTGGACCAGCGTCCAAACAAATGAGTCAACTAGACCGACAAGGGTTATAATTGAACGCCGGCTCTACCGTAAGTGAAAAAGAGCTGAGATTGTATGACAATTATTTCTGAAAAAAAATGTAGAAATCCTTCCAGAAAAATACATTTTCAGAAAACCTAAATTAAAGTTTGTAGTTATTAAGAGCAAGCCACTTCCACACAATGAGTCTTATGTAAAATTCATCTGTAACTTTTATATTACCCCTGTTCTAGTTTACAACATCTGTTGATTTTAACAGAAGAACTTGCATTTTTACGCTCGGTACATGCTTTCAGCATAAGTATCTAAATTACACTAGCACTTTCACACTACGCGTATTTCCTTTTTTGAAAGTTAACAGAGCCACAATAAAATATTAGTCACTATACAAACTGTAGATCGGACGTGGAGGATGGATAAAATGGTTACAAGATAAGGAAACTAGCCAGAACAAAGGAAAGATAATTGCATTTTTGATAGTCAGAATTAGAGTATAAGAGAAGTGAAGAGAAGGCGTATCCGATAACTCTTACTGGATATTTAAATTTATATCGAAGTAGCTTCCCATTATTATTGGTTTATTGAAAGCAAAAATTGAAGTATTACCCTTAAGCATGTTCTTCTAAACAAACAGCTGTACAAGGTTTAAGTAAAGCTTTATACAATTATTACGTATTAATCATTTATCGAGGAGGGTGACTACTCTCCTCGACTTTACAGACGTAATCAAAAGGGTTTGGTTTGCTATCTGGCTTTAATAAATATATTTGACTATTATTTCTACCGAGTTGGTTGGCAATGCGAAAACTGTGACTTAAATTCCAGAGGTCTTGGTTCGATTTCCGTGTTTTGGTTACTAAGTTAATTTCCCTTGACAGTAAGAGATGTTAGGATGATTTCTCATCCATCACGGTTTGTTTTCTTATATTGTCTGTTAATGTCCGAGTTGTCTGTTATTAATCATATTGTAACAGTCACTATTGAGTTAGAAAAATGTTAAATATATGTTAAATATTACTTCCTGTCAAGTATGCTGTTTTATACTGGTCGCCAAACTAGAATGTGATTGACGTGGAAGAACGCTCTAAATAAATGGGAGGCGATGAGTACGCCATAACGGTTGTCATAGTAACGACTAAAATGACCGATTAGAGTAGAGACGGTTTCATGTCAACGTTAGACGCTAAACCTTGGTTGCCGATATTCTAACACGTACTTAGCGTGACGCGGGCGAGCGAGTTACGCAAACGCTGCAGTAAATACAATACCTAGGTTTTTATTTCTCTTCTGATAACGCTGCATAAACAGAATGCCCTCACAGTTAGAGATCCTGTACTGGCAAGTTACTTTGTTTGAGTTCGTGTATCTGTGCGCGTGTTGGGATCATTTGCAATTGTGTTTAAGGAATGTTTAATTATGTCTAAATATAGTGACAAGCAAAAACCTGAACGTGCTCGGTAACTAAGTAAAACTGTATTTGGTAAAGGTATTACAAATAAAGGACATACACGGGAAATAATATGTTCTGTGAGAGAATACTTCAATGAAGAGAAATTGAAAGGGGAGTCTAGTATTCCATTCTCTAAGTGCTTGATAGGACTTCCCGTGCTGTAGGTATCAGTAAGGGCACTAAGGCTAAGATTAGGAAAGAAGAGTATTTTAAAGAAGAAAGACATTGGGGTATAAATTAGAAACCCCGTAAAAATTATGTAAACGGCATTTTCCCACTTCAATAAACATCAAAATGTCACAGGTATGCCTCTTTTGTTACGATGATCTTTACATTGATGTGTTCTTGCATGTTCTAGCGTTTGCATGTAGATCCACGACTGTACTATGTCTTTGTGTACAACATTATAAATAATCAATAATAACAATAATAATAATGAAATACCCATTGAAGTCGCAACTGAGTCACCTTCGCACGCGTAATGCTATCGCACTCTCCACGTGGCAGCAATAAGTGGCAACGTCGCCTCTCTCTCCGTACGAAATGTCAATCACTTTTTAGGAAGCCTTTACGAGATAATACATGCACGCATTTTTTGCACAGAAAAATGATTTGGAATGTGGGCGAGGAACCTTCCTGAAATTAATCACAAGCATTCTTATGGTATCTTACTTGGCGTATAATTTTAAATATTAGAGTTTTTAACTGCTTTCATGTTTTACTCGTTTAAGGGAACAGTAAACTTGCGTACCTCATTGGTGAAATACCATTTTGAAATGTTAAGTGACATACAGAACATCTTCTTAACTAACTAGAAAGTTCGGTATAAGAATAAACAAGAGAAATTGCACAAGCTAACGCTATTGTTTCATAAGTATAGGTATTAATGCAACTCTACAATTATAAACAGGTTTTTAATTGTTCAATATGGTGCACATCAGGATTACTGAATCGCAATAAAATTTCCAAATCTATCTTTAACTTCCACAACAGATAAAAAGTGACTACATCTACACTTAGGTAAAACTTTGGTGCTGAGAAGCAAAGAGAGTGAGATATGAGATTTTTCTTAGTAAGTGCTAGCTCATTGAAATGGAATTAAAAGACAAATAATAAAACAAGAAGTGCAGAGCTACCAAAAGCAGGGATTTAGCGCAAGTTTAATGAACATCCTTTCGAGACAAAAAGTCAAACTTCATTTCAAAATCCAAAAGTAACCAGAAATAGTGTAAAAAATATGCAAAGTTTGAAATTGGTGATTTTAGAATAAACTATTTGTAAGAAGTAGTACAAGCGTAATATATGAAATTATGGAAGTGGTAAAACATAAGCAAGAAGAATGAGCAGTACTATAACAAGAGTTGTGCTCTCCCAACAATTTTACTGAGAGTGCCTCGTAGCGTAGATTGTAGTGTCCGTCTCACGTCACGAGTACGAATATCGGCCAGATTGTGTTACCTGGATAAGGCTTTTACCTGGGTTTTCCATTATCCTGAACGACGAAAGTCCGGTAACTCTAAGCTCTATGGCCGCGCCGTGGCTCAGTGGTTAGACCTCTCAGGCTCTCACCAAGGCGGCCCGGGTTCGATCCCAGGCGACCGCAAAGTGAGATTTGTGGTGGAAAACACGGCGCTGGGGCGGGTTTTCTCCGGGACCTCCGGTCTCCCCCGCTCTCATTCCACCGGTGCTCCATCTTCATCTCATGTACCATCAGTGTCACCACCTGCAGTGCCATATGTAGTAAAAGCGGGCGTTAAACACTACACACACACCTCTAAGATCTATGGACCCTGGGCTCATTTGAGCATAATTTCACGAATTTAATTTATCGTCCGACATGACTTAACGTTGGAGGACCTAAACTTTAAACAAAAAAGAAAATTTACCGAAGGGATCCGGCTCCTCAAATGGGTTCCAAGGTAATTTGTTCATTGAACAAAAAAGAAGGGTAACAAGAAAATACATAAAGATGTACAGCTTTTAAATAATCTGAAGGGAATTATTGGGAATGCTCATCCTTTTATATTTTCAAATTCTAAATTTAATTCTTGATCACCACGCAATCAATCGGACTATAATGAGAACATATAAATACCCAGATGTTTCTCTACTGATGGATTCAGTTCATTTGCCAATATAGAAATATATTTTATAACTTTAAAACATTGATGAAAAATACAGTTCAAGTTGCATGTCATGAGAAATCCACTCATGAAGAATAAAGTTCAAGTCATGATAATTCTCATTTCTAATTAGTAGTAAGTTTTAAAATTACCTCTGTGAATTGTGTAGCCAGATTAAAATTTCATTTTAAAGTTGGAAGCAAATGTTCCAGGTGTAAATTTAGGTTACTTCCTTGACGGTTGCCAAATAGGAGGATTGAGGAAACCTGAAAAACTCAACTGTGAGAGTAAATGGTTCTGATGGGATTTGAACCAACTATCTCTCTCACTTATCAGTAAGTACATTAACAGCTCATGGCAAACATGTTTATAAGCGAGAATGCACCGAGACTCGACACTTTCACCAGAAAATATTAAAGTGAGATACAATATCATTATTTATCTTCAAATTTTAAATTAATCAAACATTTAATTTATAGGCAACTGAAAGCATTTTAACTAAACTATAATAAATATATTGTATTCCAGTAATTTCAATGTATTTCATTAATATTCAACTTCTCTGCACAATCCTGCTATATAGATATTTAACAGATTAAGTAAATAATTCTTAAAATATGATCACACCCTGTGAATTCAACCACGGACACTTCAACATTCCCAATCGCGAGCTCCCTTTATATGATTATTTATTAATAAATCCTTCATATATTAAAATAATTGCTGGTACATTTTATGTACTCAAACAAACTAAATGAAGTATCAAATTTCAGCCGATAACCTCTGGTCGTGATACATAGCCATGTTCATTATGGTCATTAGTGGAAGCCAAATAGCGGTGGTTTGTAGGATTGGGCTTTAACTGATATAAGTACCTATTTCTATACCAATACATCTGCTCCGTAGGCCCATGTTTTTCATACTCTAATAGGATTACATGAAGTACTTCCATGTTTTTATTTACCTTTAAAATGATACTTTTATACCCTCCAAATATTTTGCACACCTGAACTCACACTGGAAACATCACGCCAAATTATTGACGAGAAATATTAATTTTATAAACATATGATAGTTATACTTAATATGTTGTACATAAATACATATCTTCTTCATAAGGGTGAGTTACAATCATTATCTAGGCAAAGTAAAAATTTTGTTATCAGGTCATTTTAAGTAAACGCAATTAATTTAAGAAAGGCAATTAGCTGAAGATTCCTAGAGAGGTCAGGCTGTTACCAAGGCTAATTGACTAAATTCTGAAAACTATATGCAAAACAAACTTCTCGGAACTTTAGCACGGCACGTAGTAACAGTCACGTTTCAGATATGAATTAGCAGTTTCGGATATGAAAATGTATCTAAGGTTAATGTGTAGGGAAAACTTAATAAAACATTACGTACTTCTAAAAGCTATGCATTTCTCCTGGTAGGTATAGTTATAGTATTACAGATGTGTTTATTGGGATACGTTATCGGAAGTTAGAATATCCAAATATCGCGCTAGGCTTAACTGTCAACTCAGGGTAGTAACCTTTGTGAGCCTAATGATTAGGCAAGATTCGCATTACTCGTATTATTGGGGAAAATATTATTTTTATGCCATAAAGTCAAGATACTTCAGATTTTAGCGGATACATAATTTAGAAGTTATTATTTCAAGACATAATATTCAGACAAATTTCGTCATCTGAACTTCAGCAGCCAGCAATCTGCTCAAATACATTATTAGAATCAACTGAACTGTTGGCGTGTATTACCACACCCGCCCATGCATTCCCTGAGACAAATGTTCATCACTGGAGCAGCTGATTGGAGATGGCGGCCATGTGTAGCCCTGTCGAAGTTAACAATGTCAAGCGTTCGGCCATTCCAAGCTCCATGGCCTTCTTCGTTTCACTATTACACCTTAAACATCACTCGATCATTTCAGTCGATGATTGTTCCACACAAAAGGTGAACTCATATGCCACGTTGCATTTTGTGGAATTTGGAAAAGCATAGAGGGGATTTTGAAGAAGTCACGTTCTGCCAATATGTCTGATTCTTTTGTGCTTACCAGCGGATATTTTCTTTCTTTATTTGGTATTTTCGTACTGCGCCGTGGCTTAGCGGGCTAAGGCAGCATGCCTTGGTCCCTCGCCACGGAAAGTGGCCCGGATTCGATCCCACCCATGGGGTGTGGAATTTAGGTCCCGGGTATAGGACCAATGCCCATTTAGCATCATAAGGAAAGTGAGGAGCTTACAATAGATAAGAGGCCCTGGTCACGAAAACCAACGTTCCGGCTGGAGGATGCCGAGATGCTGACCACATCCCCTCCCCTTATCGGTTGGATGATCACCCACCTCTGCGGTGGGTAATTGGGCGTGAGCTGGCAGACCTTGGCCCTCTTAGGACTGTCGCGCCAGTGGTTAAGTTTTTATTTCATAATTTCGGGGTTGTATGAAAACATAAATATTCTAATATGTAATACGAAGGATTCACTACATGTTTTTCTTGAACACTATATGACAATTCTATAAAAACCTGCATAATTGTTTAAATAAACTAATTCACTATACGATTTTAAGAAACTAATACACTAAATCGGGTTGTTAGTACTTAATAAAAACAGAATCAGGATTCTTAGTTCACATGAACTAAAATGCCATCTGAAGAACGCGAAACAAAAGAAAACGCAGAAACAAGCGCTCAACTGTTATGCGGTTTTGTTATGAGGCACTCTGCCTTGTTTAAGGGATAATGAAAGGGGTTCTCCTTTAATATTCATTGACTATACAACAAAGGTAAGAAAATCTTTGAAATAAGAGACGGCGCAGCTGTGGAGGAGTGTTTGTTTCAAAAGTTTTTGTCTATGGTGGCTTTTCTCTGCACTCAACCCTCGGATGTCAAAGTGCAAACTGGAATATATTTTAACAACTGAAAAACAGTAGAAAACTCATGAAAGAGTCGTTGTTTCTGCTTACTGGTGTCGAAGAGCAGGCATTCGACTAAAACTTTGGCTGAAGTTCCCTTTATTGAACTCAAGAAAGTGGACCAAAATGGTTTTACTTTGTTGCATTGTATACTGTAAAAGAAATACAAAAATATAACGGTTATAGACAATCAACAAGGGCGTTGAAAGCAACAGCTGCTCGTGCTAAAGTAAACAAAGGCATTGTTTCTTTAATTCTGAATCATAATTACCTTTAAATAACCCCTCCATAAATGACTAATTACAGAAAACGTTTTAGCATTTTAGACATTAATCTTGAAGTCTCAGCACCTGCATTGTAGATATACGAGAAGTGTGTGGTTTAAACGGCTTCTCAAGCGAATGCAAACAACTTGAATGTGTTTGTATTTTGTTTACCAGAGCACATTCACCTTGTTTCTAAGATAATTATAATGAGTAGCAGCAGGGAAAACTGTTTAGCTGTTAACGAGTCAGTCAATTGCCAGGAGCATATCAGCGAATCTTGAGATCAACAGTTCACTGCCTAACCTGGTGGGTCACCAAGACCGGCGGCAGTACTATCAGAGATACTCAAACATTAGCTGTACACACTACCTATATCCGCTTCCAAAGTGAGGTTGCGGTCTTAGATTTACTCCCATTTTCTTGAATATTGATGTCACGGTTCCTATATTATATAAAATTTGAGTACTGCCGTTATCTAGTATTCTCAAATAATTCACCAATATTTATTTTTTTACAGTTAACGTGTATTTTCTTGAAGGCTGCAGAAAATGTTTTATTTTTAAAAATCATTAATTAAACATTCGTCGATATCAGCAAATATCGATATATCAACAGATTTTACATATTTAATCAGCACATCAGGAGCCTTTACCAAATTGCAGTTTTAATGGAACAAACCAGGGCATTAATCAGCAATTTATTACAGATTTATAGTTATTTTGGAAACATAAGTAAAATCAAAGACATTTAATAACCATTAAGATGTAATTTCGGGCACTCAGGTGGTTTCTTATGTTGCTCGCAATCAGGAGGGCCAGGTTCGATTACCCTGGCCGACCTAGTACACCCATGAGTTTTTTCTGAGGTTTTCTGGGTCGCCAGGCGAATGCTGGGTAGGTTGATTAAATTCCCCGAATTTCCTGTTCCTCCATTTCATCTCCATTATCATTTCACGTCATCTCGCATCTGCTGATTCCTTTCAGAGTGGAAGTATCGGTGGGTATCTCGGCGCTGCATGGCAGGATATGCTTTGAGTAAAGTACTTGCTCCTCCGGTAGGTCGGTTGCCGGTTTCCGTCTCCTAACCGGCTTCTAGGAACACTTCCGAACCACAGTAATGGAGAATGTCCGTTATCTTAACCTACCGGGGAGGTTTCCATCTAAGTAAAATTTAGGTACCCTACCTTTTGCACTATCGTGGCTCCGCCTTCTGTGTCCTCTCGCTTCACCCTTTCTCCCGGAGATGCACCACTTAGGTACAGACATTTTTATTTCTTGACAGATGGACAGCGATGCACAGTGGTGTCTGGACGAGTCCACCTCAGAACGGTTGCAACTGGAGGG
Source organism: Mantis religiosa (assembly GCA_030765055.1). NCBI lineage: Eukaryota > Metazoa > Arthropoda > Insecta > Mantodea > Mantidae > Mantis > Mantis religiosa. Next base: position 33,569,375 of record CM060951.1, on the reverse strand, counting down.
GAGGGCGGGTCAGTTGCGTACCAGTTGCGAGCAAGTAAACAAGTGCAGAGCTACTCGTTAATATTAGAGCTTGTTTCAAAATGTGCGTGTCTCCTGGTTCCAAGAGAGCAATTAGAAATGACGCCTCCTAACAGAACAATAAGAAACAAATTGCTACGTTTAAAAACACGAGAAGGAATAACCAATGTCTATAGATTTATGAAAAGGAACAATGGTCTGGGTGTGCTATAAAATCGGGATGCAACAGTTGTGTCTGAAAGCTGTTTAGGAGAGTTATTAAGGAAAGGAAAACCATTGGTGCTAGTGCAACAACGTCCTTCTTCATGCCCAGTAAACAAAAAATTAAGAACATACACAAAATTAATTCGGATGTTTTAATTCAGAAGCATTTAGACGAACTGCGAATAATTTTTAAAACACAGAAAAACAAAGACCAACTCTGAAGAAGGGCTTGTGAAGCTTCAAAATTCTACTAACTTCCAAGGCAGTGTCTGAACATTCACAAGAGGTCTTTTGAAGTTAGGATTTATATGATAAAAAGCGTGACATACAAATTTTAATCGAATATCGTATAATGCGGGCAAAAAAGCTTTAAGTATTTGCGAAATATTCAGAGATATCACAGTGAAGTTTATATGGATGAAACTTATATCAATTCAGCACATACTAGACAATATGCCTGGAGTGAAATTCGTTACAGGGACTCTGCAGCGATGTCGAAAGATCCACAGTTGGTTATCATGCCTGCTGGTGGAGAACAGCGTTTTGTTCCAAACGCCTATGTACTATTTAAGATCCAACAAAAACGTGGAGATTACTACCATAGTAAGAATTACAACTTAGTTTATAAGAGCTGCACTACTGGCTTCGAGAGTGTTATTTGTTTTTAAATACTTAATGCACCGCACTCTCCTCTCGTAATCTTATGCGTGTGAAGGGGCCGCGCCGTGGCTCAGTGGTTAGACCGCTTGGCTCTCACCAAGGCGGCCCGGATTCGATCCCAGGTGACCGCAAAGTGAGATTTGTCGTGGACAACACGGCGCTGGGGCGAGTTTTCTCCGGGACCTCCGGTTTCCCCCGCCATCTCATTCCACCGGTGCTCCATCTTTATCTCATGTATCATCAGTGTCATCGCCTGCGTTGCCGTATGTAGTAAAAGCGGGCATTAAGCACTACACATTTCATTTCATTTCATTACGCGTGTGACGCATTGAGGCGATAGGTGCTGTACCCCACCACAGTTGCTACTCATCCCTACCACGCATGATTTCTGTCAAGATAAAGTAATGCATCTGTCCAACAGATCAGGATTGTTGCAGTGTCGAATCTCTTTCGTAGTAATTCTAATGTCGGCTATGAGGCGTTCTTCCCATAGCAAAAGAAATAACTAGCACCAAGCATGTATTTCACTTTCCGCAACTTCTTGTACAACATAATGAAGAATTACTGAACGGTGCATATTACACCACAAACGTTTCAACTGAACGGTTTTATCAGGACATTTCCATAATAGAAGGATGGGGATTACTGTTATATACTGGTGAGGGAATACAGACAGAATTACATAGGTAATCATATGTTACCAAGAACTTCCAAACACAATTACAAGTATTGTTGCGTGTATAGGCTGAGCAAGATTTGGAAATTTCTGAAATCGTTATTCTGTAATATTTATTTTCGATGCCTTGAGTCTGGGCACAGCTGTACGTATAATCTGTATGATTAAGCGTAAATTCTGCTGACTGGCAAAACATGTACTTTGGACTGGTGAATCATACATCCTGCTGGTTAAGGGAAACAATTCACAGGTGGCCTGTAACCGGCCTCAACTTGTTCTCCATGTTTTAAACAATGAATCACACATCCTGCTGATCAAGGGAAATAATGCTTAGTTGGTCAGTAATAGGTATAAACATGTTCTCAATTATGTAAACAATGACTGCAATGTTGACGTTTTGGCAGGACCCCTATTTAAGCTTGGTTGAGCTAGCCCCCGAGGGAGAGTTTTCACAGAGATTTGAGAGGAGACTAGCTGATGGTCTCTGCAAAGATTAACAAGAGTTTATTTTAAAGTGCTGTAACGAGTAAGATCACTAACAGGGAGCACCAGGACGTACATCTATTGCCAGTCGCACAAGGTTCAGCCATACAAACAACGCATCTCTAAAGTTAAAGTTGCATTATTTTATTATGTATTTAACTGTTATCAAAGTCCCCTGATCTCATCCAGATCCAGGGAGTGCCCTGTAGAAATGTTTGGCATCTCTGAAATATATTTACTCAATTCATTTTGACTTAGATGTTTCTTTCGCTCTACCCTTTCAGTAGCTACACCCCCAGTTACAGATTAAGTTTGTAAGTCTTTCACCGCCCTTACAATCTTGGTCCACAACAGTATGTCTCTTAAATATATTGCCCTGTTATTATTAATGCATGTAGAAAAACATTTTGAATTAATCTTAATTCAATATGATAAATAATCTTATACCATATATTATTATATCACAATAATAAATGTAACATATCTTATCTGGAAACGTATAGGTGAGAAGCTGAATGTTTTAATATTTTTAACCTGATATAGGAGATTTCTGTGGTGATTTTCAGAACCAGGACATCCTTTTTCTTAATTTAATCACCTACATTTATTGCACAGGATAAGATACAGAAAGATGAACACTATTTTCTCCATTTTTAACCAGTTATCTGCTCAAATAAAGCATAGGTCTACAGCTACACTTCAGTAGCTACTGCTTTGAGTATCCAGTGACCGAACCGCGGTAATGTAATGTACCTGTAAGGAATGCTAGAGACAGGTCTCGACAAACATCCGGTAAATCGCGAACCCCGGCACCGACATGTCTCTTATTGCTGCAATAAAAATGCTTCCTTCGGCCGTTACTTGGACAAGAAAGCTCCGCCATATTAGCAGCACTAACCACATCGTAAAACTAAGAGCAGCTGTAAAGCGGAGACTCATAGATAATGCAATTTTATGGTCTCCTGTAGAGAATTAAAGCGTCGAGTTCATCTGCTGCTTCTCGTTCGTTTAGCGGCATTCAGCAAAGTCCCCTTTACACTGTTTATACCTAACATTGTATGTTGCAGAATTCCGAATATGGTGAAATACAAGAAGTGGAATAATAATGAAAAGAATAATAAAATTCTGGTATATGTGTTTGACCAAAAGAAGAAGGGGAAATTATAAAATTATGCACGAGACAGCAAAAAAAGAGTAGCGAACTCAAATAGTTGGTAGGCAGAGATAGGAGAAATAATGGAACATGTAGGAATGGGAGATACATGGAGATCAGAGGAAAGGAATACAAGCGATATGGGTAAATTGTTAAAATGCAGAAAAGAAGATACAGAAAGACAGGAAATACGGGGAAGTCTAGAAAATATGAGGTCATTGCAATTTTACAAGCATATAAAAAGAAATTGGAGACGATAACCATATGTCGATTACTGCAATAGACAAGAGAGAGAAGGTTTAGCTTGGATGAGAAAAGGAACAATATTTTTAAGAGAGATAAGATGTAGGGAAAAGGGAATTTGTGAATTGTGTGGGGGGAAAGATAGCATAGAACATATGTAACAGAATGCAAGGAGGTTGCAATGTGGAGAAAAACGGTCTGGGAGGAAAAATGGGAGAGAATAGAGAAGATGATAGTAGCTATAAAAACGTTAACGAGCAAGAAGGAAAAGAAGGTAAGAAGTATTGGTGAGTTCTTGCAGTAAGTAAACGACAAATGGGCCAGAAATGTAAGGAATATAAGAAAGAAAGATAAGGGGGAAGAAAGGGTCTAATTAAATAACAAGGAGGCATGGAGGTTAAGAACTACCTGGCAGAGCAGAAGACCAGGGTGTCGTGTAAGCCAATGTAGCAACAAGGTAAGAGCAAATAAATGTAGCCAAAAGTTGTAAATTGTAAAATTTTGGAATATGCACAATAAATCTAATCTAATCTAATCTAATCTAATCTAAGGCCTTTAGCTGCAATGACTTGCTACTAATTGCCTTTCCCATAACACAAAACTTGGAATGAGCTCTTCTCCGATGACACTGTTAGTCAGGTTTCTTTTATGACGCAGTGATTTTACACTTGGAAATTGTTTCCTGCAAATGATTTATCTACCTTTTCTATAATCGGCCTACATAATTATTCATCTTATCAATTAATAATTATGTTTTCCATCCATCCGTCCATCCATCCATCCATCCATCCATCCATCCACCAACCCATCCATTTATTCATTTATAAATTTATTTATTTATTTATAATTTTATTTATTTATTTATAAATTTATTTATTTATTTATAAATTTATTTATTTATTTATAAATTTATTTATTTATTTATAAATTTATTCATTTATAAATTTATTTATTTATTTATTTTTGTAATTAACGCCCTCTAACTTTAAGTCATATCGGACGGTGAGTGAATTAGATGAAATGTTGCTCTAATCAGTCCAGGGTCCATGGAGCTTACAGTTACCCGACATTCGTCTTGAAAGATATGGGAAAACCGCGGAGAAAACCTTTTCCAGGTAACTTACTCTGACCGAGATTTGAACTCGGGACCTCTTGAACGTGAGGCAGACACGCTACCATCTACGCTACCGAGGCGTGTTTCTTTTCATTTTATATGGAAATTTTGATATTGAATATATGTGGTAATCAAGGCCTAACCGTGTGAGGTTTATGAATGTTGAGTTTTGAGCCGTTCTTCAGGATCTGAATAAGGCCATGGAGTATAGAATGCCTGTAAGTTTGACATTTGTAAACCTGCCACGGCTGTTTACCCGCGAAGCTTTGGTAAATCTTTTGTGGCGAGCGTTATTAAAGTCTTACATTAAACGTATGTGGCATCTCATTTTAAACATGTACCAAGCTTGTTAAGAAGACTAACATATCCATTTAACATCTGCCTCAAGAATAGGTAAAATAAAGCTTTATGCAGTTTTATAAAATAATGGCAATACCTTACTAAAACGTTTACCAACTATTCCTACAGAGCTTTACTTTTTCCATTTTAGCTCATGTTAACGCGAATAAACCTTTACAAAAATAGTTTAATTACCTTGAATTTCGATATTGTGACTTTGTGGGTTCGTAGAATTAAAAGTCCAATTTGCCGAAATTCTAAATGTTCTTTATTTCCGTAGAAATACACTGTTCAATCCTCACGTAACAACATTACGTCACATATACTACACAATCTTCCAAGGTTTATGACAATAACAAACAGCGCTCTGATTACAACACCAGCTCTCGTTACAACAACACACTCAGCTGTTCGCTGCTTACCGCTCGCGACTCACTCTCGTTTTTCAACTGTCTGCTGGCGTTATCCGTCCCTTTCAGCTGCCAAAGTGCGGGCGCTGCGGACCCTTAGCACTCGTGGTACCTCTGACGTTACTAGAGGAACCTCGGGCCGAACAGCCGAGCCCTTCCTTCGGGAGTTGTTCGGATTGGGATGGCTTCGAGGGGGCAGTGTGTTCCCGATACCCGTGGGAGATTGGGTACGTCTTCGGACGGGGTTGAGGGAAGCCATTAAGTTTCCGGGTACTAGCCTGCTTAGTTAGTAGAAGGTGTGCTAGATCACCAGGCGGCCCCACCGAGGTCATATCGGTAGTCTTCACCTTGAGTGTTGACGCGCGTAAGTGGGGTATCCACTTCCATCCCGTCTTGTGTCCCTAGGACCAGATGGGGGGGGGGGCTTGTTAGGAAACAAGGTCTTGCCCTATGGAAAGCCCCGCGGAGGACGCCGAGCGCCCTTTGGGACAGCTCGGATAACTCCCCTGTTGAAGGAGGCTCGGGTCCTTGGAACTACGGGTCCAGGACTAATGGGTGTGGATCCTCTGCATTCATCTGTCTGCTGGCGAGTCACAATCTCTTATATATCTCATTCATAAATTCTAGATATTTCTAAAACAAACCAGAAACCGAGTGTATCTCAGTGATACACTATCCGAATGTTATCTTTATCAGTTTCTTCGTGTAAACAAGCCGCGTTTACGCTCCGAGCTAACCTTTTATGTGCATTGTCGCGACAATGTTCTTTCTATAAGCATCACGTTAAACAACAGAACAGCGAACAGCAATTTCAGAACTAAAAGTGTAATTGCAAATTCAAATCAACAGTAACGTAACTTATCTCGGAAATAGCAAATGTCTCCAAAACTATTTGAAATAAACATTTGTCTTGTGGAGGTTTTTATATCTCTTACAATTACTGGTTGTAAAAAAGCATAAAGGCGGTTTCCATAAGAAGAGAGTTTTGTTGGTTTTTTCACATAATTGACACATTCAGCCTATTTGTCATTAAATATCTCTTCTTTTTATTTTTAATTTACGTCCTCCAATGCTGTCATATCGGACGATGATTGCAATGGGTGAAATAATGCTCAAATGAGTCCAGGTTCCTTGAAGCTTAGAGTTATCTGACATTCGTCTTTCAAGATAAGGGAAAATCCCGGTAAGGAACTTATCCATTTAACTCACCCTAACCGAGATTCGAAATCGGGACCTCTTGCACGTGAGGTAGACACGCTACCGTCTGCACTACCGAGGTAAGCATTAAACATCCTAAATACTCATATGTAAATGTATATATATATATATACATGATGTAGATTTCTATCTAGATGTAGATATATCTTTTGAAAAAAATAATAAATTGAAAAAATGTGGCAATTAATGGATAGTTTGAGAACGATTTCTTTAAAAAATGGTTTCATTTTAAACTTGAATTTTAAATTTAGTATTTAATCAAAGTTTCGTTTCTAAGGTATACTCTTGAGAGATATATTTTCCTAAAATTTCCATTTTAAGGCTTCAGACCTCAGGACTTCCAGGGTCAACTAAACATTCTCACCTCTTCTAAAAATTTCTTGTTAATTCTAACGTTAGACTTCTGGATCAAATACAATACTGCTACAATTATTGTAAATATGATGCAGATGAAGTACTACTAGAAAATTTGAGTGCAACCGAGAACAAATTGGGGCACCGACAAATGTCACAAATTCAAGTGAGTAAATTAGCTCAAATACTTCTTTTCACAATGTTTAAGAGGGGTACCTTAACGTGTATGTGTATTTTATGGAGTAAAACTTGATTTATTTAATAAAAACCCAATTTTGAAATCTAAAGAGCTTTCTCTTTCATGCATAAACACAAATATAGGTTTTCAATACTAGTAAAATCGTTCTAAATGTCTTCCACTGATAAAATATATGTGGCGTTCTTCACTATTAATACATTAGAATAAAATAGCATGCACTCAGTTCTAAATAACCTTAAAAGGGTTGAGCCAGACTGAAAAATTAAATGGTATAGCCGGGATTTGAAACACGGATCTTCTGGTCTCCATCCAGCAGCTCTAAACCATTGAGATACTATGGACAACGTGCCAACATGACATTAAATTCCCCAACTGACTTATGTTTTTCCCGGTAAAGCACTTAGGAGTTCTCATAAACACATGAGACAGCTACCTTAATGGCGACTTAGTACGCCGTAAGTACGAAGGCTGTTCAATAAAGAATGATCATAAGTTTTTTATGATCGTAATTTTTTGCACTAAAACTCAATTTTATCATATTCTCTTAGCTTAATGTGAAACAAACATGTCGTAGTAGTTTCATTGTTGGTACTCCTGGTTACCGCTTGTGAGAACCAGGCAAGTTTAGATATGTTCAGTATCGCCTACCACTGCAATGGAGGAACAATATGCGGCTTTGAAATTCTGCTTTTCTCTCAACAAATCTTCAGCTGAGGCCTATACAATGTTTTAGGAGACATATGGAGGATCTGCTCTTCAGTACAGCACAGCTCGAAGGTGATTTAAAGAGAGGGAGACAATCAATTTCAAAGGCAGTTGGTACCGGTGCTCCAGTTACTGCTCTTACGGAAGGAAACATCAGCACTGCTGCTGCCATTGTGAGAGAGGGTCGACGAATTACCTTAAGATCACTTTATGAAATTCTAAACATTTCATTGGGTGCCACCCACAGGTTGGTGACAGAAACATTACACATGAGACGTGTTTGTGCTCGATGGGTTCCAAGACTGTTGATTCCCGAACAAAAGGACATTCGCATGCAGGTCTACATGCAGATAACGTTGATGTTGGAGGAAGATCCGTAGTTATTTTCAAACGGAATCACTGCTGATGAAACTTGGCTACATCATTTTGATCCTGAGAGCAAACAGCAAAGCTCAGTGTGGAAATCTCCTTCATCACCAACCCCACAAAACGCAAAAGTTGTTGCTTCTGCTGAGAAAGTTATGCTCATCTCATTCTTTGATATTCATGGAATCGTTTATCAGCATGTTGTACCTGCACACACATCAGTAACTGGATAATACTACTTACATTGTAAGTCCATATTAGGCGCAAAAGACCACAATTTCCTGTAGCAGGCTGGATGCTGCACTACGATAATGCGCAGCCGCATATTGTCAATGTTGTTGCTGAATATCTTGCAAAAATCAAAGTGAAGTGTATCCCTCACCCTCCCTGTAGTCCGGATTTAGCCCCGTGTGACTCTTTTCTATTCCCTAACTTGAAGAAACGCCTTCGTGGAAGGCATTATACATCATCAGAAACAGTGGTGAAGGCTGCGGAGGCGATTTTGGAGTATCTCTCAAAAATGGTTCTTGTACAAAAATGAACCGTTATATTATGCTGAAGCTATACTCTCTTGGCTATCCTCTATGGCATTATTTATTATGTAGATGTTGGTATGGTTAGCGGACCCTGAATGAGGACATATTCGTGCTTTGTACAAGAGGCGCTTGTTTTGTCTTTCTTGGTGAACCTTGATAGGGAATAGACGTATAGCACGATATAGTGCAATCACATTTCTTCTGAATGCAACTTAAAATGTAAACGTTTTTATTTTTTTATTTTAGTTATATCTAAAGTTTATTAAATGTGTTAAATCAAAATAATTTTCGTTGTTGTTTTAAAACTGTAATTTAGATGTCACTTAATAAAACGATCTTTTGGTGTACCGAAGCCTCTCATGCCATTCGATTTGACTCTTAATACCATCTAGTTACGTTCCCCCCCCCAGTTCGTAATCAACGTTAATTAAAATAGTTACGACAGTATGTTATTAATTAAGGAGTTAATCATTAACTATGATTTAAAATGACAAATAATTACATTTTAGTCTTAGTGTTTGTAAAGCTATAGCAATGGAAAGACTTTGAAAATCTATATAAAATGATATAAGCCTCCACATTCTTCATAATTAATAAACACAGGCGTGTTCAGAAAATTCTGCAATTTTTCCGTTTACGAATAATTGAATAACTTCCGCAAATCTTTTGTTACCGCTAGAGTAGGTAATAAAGTTTGCTGGCCTTCCTTTGTGGAGGAAGAGAGAGAGGGTTTCCTCTTTCTTCGAGCTAGAAGCTTCTTCGACGAATTGTTCGGCTGCCACTGGACTTTAAAAGTTCAGAGGATGAACCAATAAAATAAAGCTACAAATGAAAGCAACCAGTAGGAAGGAAGAAATACTGGTTTGAACTCAAAAAATTCGGTGGCTGCCTCTAATTGTAGAAAGGCGAGTCTTAGGAAGAATTTGAGGCAATCTGGGGAACTCTCTCGCAGGATGAACTTAAAACAGTTAACAGCACCAACCGGCGCTCTGTAATAATGTACATCAAGTGAAGCATCAGGCGAAATATTGGTATTCATCTATATCTAAATTATTTATAGTTTCGATCAAGTGCATTTGCGTTACGCGAGTGGTTGACAAATTCCTGAGAAACTGCAGACATCCTCATAGATACTCCGAGGGTTTTACGAGTTTAATTCGCAAGGAACCCCGAGAAAAATCCAATTTCCTTCTCCTGTCACTGCCCCAACTCTATAGTCATTAGCAGACGATCCACAGCTACTCGTCTAGGTAATACTGTCTCCTCAGCCGCAACATTGACCAATGTGGTGAAAGACAACCAATCGATCATTGCTTCGACGTTCGAAGGTAAAAGGGCACGTTCAAGAGAATGCGACAGTGGACAGTACAAAATATTCATGCATTAAAGTGTCAAGGCAAGAGCAAGATACATCAGAAAATAAATAAGAGACGGCTAAGGTCTATATTATTTCCAGAATTTCTTTCTCATCAGAGATGTGGTACTGTATTGCATCCAAAATTGATACAGAGAGCATAATGGGAATGCAGGTTTTAAGGTCCCTAAATAATTATTAGAATACGGCTCCTGTATGTGTGTATGTGTAATAAACAATTTTGCGCTAACAGTCCACTAAGAATGTGACAGAAAGATTTCAAGAAGATCAGCCCACCTCAAACTACCTTTTATATCAAAAATCATTTTATTTTAAAAACTGATCGACACATTAGTTACCTTGCATTTTCTGGTAATAGCGTGTACAGTCGTATTCATCCAGAAGGATTTTTTATGACTTTGCAGCGGTTTATTTTGGTTGATGAAGATGTTTGATGATTGGAGTCTCACCTTTGGTGAAGTTCTTGCAGAATTGTTGTTCACCACGGCTGCTCTGCGATGATCTGCACTCAGGGTCGTATTCTCGGACCGGAGGAATAATATAATCTTTTGGGATAATGAAATAATTACTCTTTATTCGACTTATTTCCTTTGTAAACTGATTTTTTAATTATAACAAATTATTTTTAAATTGTTGTGGACACTTTACAAAATGATTCTTCTATTAGTCGATACAATTCATTTTTCAATTAAAATTATAGAATCGACTTTCTCCTATACTTTACAAATAATCGTAAAGTTGTCAGTTCTTAAAGAATGCCTGATTCATTAGCTATTTAATATCCTTGCTGACTCACGCGAAACATGAATGCTGAACGCATTAATGAAAAAATCTGCAAGATTTCGGACAGACACTTACACACGTCCGTATTCTGCAATGGTTACTGCAGAAGAAGATTATATTACACTTCCGCTCATTTGTTTAACACAGCAAGAATGTAATCTGTGCTAGTTGTTTGTTTAAAAGAAAATTAATGCAAGCAATAGTATTTTATAAGGTCAAGTGATCTTTTTTACTCTATGGATGTCTTGAATATTGCATCCAAACCATCACACCAAACCACATGCTAGCAGATGCACAGGAATAACATCAAATATCAGCTACAACTTTTAAACTGTAATAAAAATACATAAAAGTCGCTTGACATTCTCTACTCGCTCTTTTATAAGCTATTCCTAATCCTTTATACTTGCGTTAACGGAGATAAACACTTGTAGAATTTGTTTAGTTCGCATCTATTTCCTTAGATCCCAAAGGTAATGGGCAACAGTAGGCTTAAGCCATAGTCAAACGTTTTAGAGATGGTTGCTATGTGATGCGTTAGGCACTGTGTTCTCATTGTACATACACGAAACAGAAATTTCAGTGTTTTTCCTGGTTATACTTAAGCAGAATATTCTTTAAGGATATGTATGACTGAAATGTCATGAACGTTTAAAAAAAAATTATATTTTCCTTTTTTAGTCTGTAAAAAAGTTTATGCCTTCCTGAATCCCAAGCCATTTTAAATGCTCTAATGTAGTTTGAAAGTTACGTGAATGCCAGTGTTAGATATTAATTCTAATTTTTTATTCTTGTTTTCTCGCTATTGAAAATTTCAGCATTTTTCATTGTTGAAGATGTTCCTTGCGTCGCAGTTTCAGTGTTAGACTAATGAAATTTACTACACTCGTTCATAGACACACAGTGAATAGAAATTGACTAGGTTCAATTGCAAGTTGCATTTAAGCACACTTTCTTTACTTCAGAACACAAAACTTTGACATTTTGGTTAAATAAGCCATATTTATTGCTATAAAAATTTCTAGAGCCTGACACAGAGAAACCTTGGGCAAATTAAAAAAAATTGGATGTATTGGGAGCCTGTTGTTAAAATAAGAGACCAAAATTTAAGTTGTTTTGTCGCAAAGGATATTTTAGGTGACGTAACAAAAAATAAATCAATTTTACCATATTTTCCAAACCATTGAAGTGAAATTGACACAATTTGGGCTGTATCATATTTCCACTAATTTACATCTGTGGTATAAATCTTAAAACGCAAGTATCATTAGTTGAGGATATCAAATTTTCAGTCATAGACGTACTTAAAATGTTTGTAGGAATTTGTTTATTACTATACTACAATGACAACAGTTCTAGAACTTTCTTAAACAAAGTCAATATTGTAGATATTAATCTTTTTTATGCGGTTCTTAGAAGCAATAACTCTCTACCTTCTAAGAAAGGAAGATATTGGTAGATGTTATCATCCGTGTGATCCATATAGTTTGTTGTGTACTAAAATACCTTGAATGCTTCGCTGCGAGTTATTGGAAGTTGTTTATCTTTTTCTGTCTGGTGCAGAAGTCTCGATACAGTAAGATCAGACGTCTGAACAGGTTTACGTCAACCCCTGCCTTATGCTCCTTCATTCCATTGTTATTCGGTGTTCACACAGGAAGTTCTTCAGTAGTTAAAATATGCTTGAAACGTTACTATTTTTCTTTCCCAAAGCTTGAAGTGATGCAAAAGTTTTATTTAAGTTCTTACGTTCTAAACGTTCTAACTTCTAAACGCTGCTGTTTATTAAATAGATTAACAGTTCAATGTAATGGAGTGATTTGAGTGTAATGTTGGCCATATTGCAATAAAATACGGCGTGAATGGAGAGCTGCAAACCGGAACATTTATCTATCAATGTCACTTTTGTTCAATTCCCAGTCCAAACTGTCTAGCAGTGTGTTAATATCTAATATTTTACTTGTGTTACCTACTTAATGGAAATTGCGTGCAACCAAAAAGAGCCTTAGGATTAATGTGCGTACTTAGGTCTGTAATGGTTTGAAGGTTCAGCACAGATCGGAGTGCAACAGACTTTCTTCTCCGGTTTCCAGAAATGTTTCTTAATTATTCCATCTACCTGAACGTATGCGCTAAAGGAAACAAAGGATGCCCACTCAAATTTGCGGCAAATCCGCATACCAGAGTTAAATTGATTGGGTTCTAGTTGGAGCTATGAGTTCTCTTATCCTCAGGTGAATGATTGTAGGAAATGGATTTTAGTGGTTGTTGGCTACTCAGTTGTATTAATAACACTCGGTTCGTTCCAAAATTATTTAGTTTAATTCTTACTAAGTTTGTTTACTGACTTGGATCGGCGGCCACCTGTTAGCAACATTCCTATCATAAATTCAATTTATTTGAAGCCCTGGATTACTTGTTTAAAGTTACTTCCGCGCGGTTTCTATTTCTTCTTTATACGGAGACTACTTTGCTCTAATAAACTTCTAATGCTGCTTCCACTTACGCTGGTTGCGCTATTCTTAACTTCCCTACATTTCGGACTTATAAATCTTCGCTTCTCCTTCTTAACGCGCATGAACACGACCTTCCTGTCATAGTATCATCTTATAAGCAAGTTTTTCTTACTTCACGATTTAGTTCGATCCTTATTCTGACCCGCTCTCTAACTTTATCACAAACAAACTAGCTCACCCTTCTCAAAAGTTACATTATTATTGGTTTATCATATATTTCGAATTTTCGCATTGATTTAAAAAACTCATTTAACTCATTTACGTTTAGCCCACCATGAGTTGAGGAACGCCTACCCTGGGCTCTCTGTAACAGTATACATCGTTATCAAATCAGGAAAGAAAATCCCTTAAGCGTTCATGCTTCGCCACCTTTTGAAAACCCTTTTGTCCCAACACATTCCTAGCTGGTGAGTATTCTATAGTTCTCAAACATTGAACATTTCCTAGCACACAAAAGTAACGGTCCTCCCTTCCTGTCTCTCCGAAATGTGCAGATTTTGACACGAATATTTTCTCTTCCTTGCCTGGATTCTAGTATCTATGCTACATTAAATTATATTCTTCCCTTCTTATTCTTTAAGTCAACCGCTATTTTAATCATGAATCTATCCATTCTAATTTCATATTAACATAACAAGATTTTTACATTAGTTTAGTAAAGCATTTTCATTAATCTATCTTCTTTTTAATTACGTGATTTCAATTAATTCGCCGCCTCCTAATCGCTACTTGATACTGCAGTTACAAATTAAACTGTGGAGGTATGATGAATGTTTCTTGAATTATCTATGTATTAATTGGAACAACATTTCGAAAGAAGGGATAATATTGAAGCAGTTATTTTAGATATTTCATGTTTGACAGGAACAGCTGGAGGAATTATAAGGTTTAATGATATGGATAAAATGTAAGGTAGGTAATGTGTAACCATGATAACCTCAAATGAGAGGAAGTTGTTAAAAGTTTTAAAGATCTTTTCTCTGCTTAAGAACGTCGTAGGAGAAAGACGACATTTGTGTTTCTCCGAGGTTGTGCAGAATTATTTTTGAGTGAGCATTTAAGATGCACAAATAGCGTGTGTATAAGAAAGTAATAGTTTTGTCTTCACTCTTCATTAGAATCGTTGAAGTGTAAAGATGTGTTATCTGTAGTGCCGATCTGCAAGTTCACACAATCTTAATCTGCAAGGACTCAGTATTGAATATTATATAAAATGACATAATCTGCAGATCTTAACATAGTGATAAATAATAATGGTTTTATTATAATAAATTCCAAAATTTTGAAGAAGAGAAAAGTTGATACTGTTTTCTAAAAATTATTCTCGCTCTGATACTACGGCCAGAGAGAGATAGAAGTCTCATTGCTCCAGAGTGTCAAAGCATTCTTCCTCAAGATCAACATAGAAGGTGAGAATAATTAACCATCTTCCATTCTTAGCGCCTCTTGCACTAAAATTCTGCACCAATATATCTACTTGAATAGTCGCTTCATGTCCAATGCGAACTGCAGATTCTTTATTAGTACATATATTTTTCTTTCAAAATGAACATTGTATAGCTTCCGAAACTACTCTTTCCCTTGGAAGTTTTACATTAATGCTTATCATATCGTGCCATATTGGCATACATTAATATACAAACTTGTAGCGTAGGTTTACATAAAATGTCATCCTTGATAGCGCAGAGAGATTCAGCTGATGACAGAGTCAAATAGAAACATAGGTCCCTGCCATTTGTGAAACATTGCAACGAAGCGCTGCCCATTTCCGTGTGTGACACGATCCAAATTGTGCCCTTGGTTCTGACAAACGAGAGCTTACCTGGAAGTGGCATTCCACTCAAACCACATGGACGGATATCACTGCAGTGTCAAAGGGTAGCTATTAGGTCAACTGCCTGAGGAGTGTCAATTCTGCTGTACTGTGTACCTTACAGCAACGAGGGTGCATGATAGAACTGATGGCTGCACACCAAGAAACCTAACTTTAGATACTCGTGCATCACTTCACGTGAAGTATCGGTCACCTCAAGGCTCTCTCAATTGGGTAGGTGCTGACCTACTAATGCCAAGGTCGTGGATTTAAATCCGCCCCAAGCCCATAGTTAAATGTGCTTAGGAGCAGGCACGTATTTAGAAGTCAATTTCCTGGGGGGGGGGGGCGAAAAATCTACATTGAATTAGTTCTTTTAATAAATAAGTAATCAGGGATGTGCTTTTATCATGTTAGTTCTTAGAAAAGTTTGTTTTTGTCTTGTTTCTTTGGATAAAGCCTATAGTAAAACCCTGCACGTTGCATATTGTTTGTTCTTAAAGATGGGATAAAGTGATATAAGCAATAATCAGATATTTAAAAAGCGAACCACTGATTGATGCACTTGAAGTATTAGTTCTCCTTGAATAAAAAAGGGAATAAGAACTTAGAAGTTAAAAATTACACACCCTTAATTGCCTGCGAATTCTAATCAACAAATTATAATATATTGGAATTGGTTAACTTTGTAATACATTATTGAAATTGACATTATTTGTGTATTTTAACGAGTTCTACAGCTGCTGTGTAGTAACTTTTTGTTTATGTCTTAAATTCATGTTTGTCTGACAGTGAATAGAGATGTTAAGATGAGAAGCTTGAATAAACTTTTCCGATTTATTTTGAACTAAGTTATATTTCAAATATTTATGAAAAGTTTGAAATGATAATACATCCGGACCCCCTGGACCCAACCCCTCAAATACTTCCCTGCTTAAGAGTGGTAGCCTCATGCAAGTAGATTTCCTAGCATCTAATAGAACTTTTGCTGGATGAAATTACGACATCCTGTCGGCTGGACATGATCCTTACAATTGCCTGCGTTGTTAACAAACCAAATACTTTTAAATTTTATTTCTCATACTACAAGAACAGACAAAAACGATCTACTATGCAGGTTATCTATTGCTACACAATAACCTTTCTAATAAAAGACGTAAAAATGTAATCTACACATGAATATAGATTTTATAGCTCATGTTAAAGCATTTGATAGTGCAATTAGATCTACACAAAGCCTCTTTGCACAGACGAATCTTAGGATTAACTATAGGGACTAAATGAACAATATAAGAATCAAGGATTGAGAAAAAACGTCTCTTATTTACTGCACCTTTTAATTTAATAGCATGGAAGGGAAAATTGGTTTCTATTGATCTCATAATTTAAAGAGGCTAATAATTTTATAACGTCCAAGCTATATTGACTGCATCAGATAATTCGTTTACAGCTGACAGTACCAACTAACAAAACAGTACTTTTTATATACCAGTTAAACAAGATGGTCTCCGATATAATTTAATGGTGTGTAATTCTAAAATAAAAACTTTGATCTAAAGCTGCCCGTCTGAGCAAAGATAACAATCAACGACAACATAAGAATAGAAGTTGATCAAGTCAAAAATGTGGTTTACCTAGGCTGTGTAATTTGAATAGGTAACTTCAAAGAAAATGACATTCAACAGAAGATATAAAAATTTGATTATGTATATGACAAGATCAAACGAACACCATCAACCAAAAACCAGGAAAAATACCATGTTAAAGTTGTATGAAGTTTTAGCAGCACCTGTTTGGATGTAAATGTTGGATATTATATAGAATAGACGCCACCGGATCCCTAAAGAAACTAAATATCGATCAACCGAAAAATATCTCGAGGACAATCATTGAGCAGATAGAAAGATCAATATACAATTTGAGACAGGTATAGGCCAATAGGTCTAAGCTTATGTTCATGATGTATATAATGTAAAAAATCCTCCAGGTTAAGAATGCCACACAAGAACCTCTTCTACCGCAGAAGTGTATTGTATAATACACTACATCGTAGGTTATGATCTTCTCCCACCTTCGGCGAATTCAGTGTCTTTAGGATCCGTACTTTGGTCCAAGAGTGAATTCTTGTCAGCAACAGTAGGCTGTGGTCAATCCTTACTTTGCAGTTAATATGCTATTGACAGATGAAGGATATGAACATGTATTGCTAACTTAATTACAATATTAATCATTTGTTTATGTATGAGAGAAAACTTGTGCTGTTCATGTGGCAGTTGAACTGATTAGAGGTAAAGAAAACCACATGTACAGTAATACCTTCGGTTTCTGCCGCAGCATCTCACATAATTGACTGAGCGTCTTGAGTAGCCTCAGAGTAAGTGGTTGATGCATAATGGAACACAGGCAGCCCGCCTCTGTTGAGTAGGTGGTAGCATATCTGAATCACGCCTCGTCTCCCAGGTTCCCATCTCAGTCAGGGTAACTTTTATCTGTGTAAGCTCTGCCCTGGGTTTTCCCTTATGCAGAAGGATAAATATCAATTACCTCTAAACTCAATGAAAACATCCATTTCATTCATTCCATTCATCTTCCGATATGACTTAACTTTGGAAGACGTTCACAATAATAGGACAAAAAAAACACAGTCACATTTTGTAGTTACTGTAAGAGAGTATCTAACTGGCACTCATGATACAAAATGAACCCGTCGAGAAATACGTACTACACCTTGGTCTGCAACATCATCTGAGCTAGATCCTTTAGCTTTTACGTCTGGGTACAGAAATGTAATGTATTATCCGAGATTGTTACAAATAATTAGAAACTCAGTGTAGAGAGGAATATAGTTTGCCCAAAAATTCAAGGGTGGCGCTTGACCACAGTTTTGCAACAGGGTTTCTATTCTACTGCACATGCGATGATTGAAGATGCCATGAGCCCCACGTTATGGCGACATATGTGGCAGATTGCTCCGTTGTTGTGGGTTTCGATGCCCCAAAGTTGCGGCAATATATATAGCAAGATTCGTCCAGGTATCTCGTTTCCCGTCGTTGGTCTCACTTCGCCGATCTTACCTTCGTCCAAAATATTATGACTTGATGAAGATATTCCCCGAAGTTATCAGGAAAATCCTTAATTATACCTCGGCTAGCTTTTAATATTCTTCTGTTATATTCTTACTTACGAGCAATGAAAACTCTAAGTTACAAGGCTGGTAACAAGTGAAGAAATCATTCAGACTTTTAGTGTTAATTTCTATAAGAAATCAAATTCCCTTTCACACCAAATCCATTACAATTCTTATCACAAACCTTAATACTGTGATCGGAGTCAATCTAATACTTCAAATTGAACTAAGACTTAAATATTATCGAGCAATTTAAACAGCATCCGATCTCTTCGGCGTTCCAGAAATAAAGACGAATTTTCTTTCGGTTTCTACACCAAGATTATTTAATCCTTCGTTACTATCACTACCCATATATTACATGTATATGATTGGCCGATTTAATACGTCACTACATTACGTAATAGAATTATTACTACGGCCAATCACAAAATTACATATATCTTTACACAATTTTGTTTGTTTTTCTTTCGTAAATTTATTAATTTTTAAACCCTTTCTAAATATAAATCGAAACAACTGTTACAGCTCTTAATAAGTAAAAGTGTACAGTGGTTGTATAAAATATAACAAAATTGTCATGTAATTCCTTGTTAGACTAATCCTTAAGAAAATTTGAGATAGGTGCAAAAATTAAGCAGAGGATTTACATTTATAACTAATTTTCTGTTTTAATTGAAGTCAGCCGGGACTATAAAGACATATGTTTAATTATCTACCAAGTGTTGAATTGCAGACCACTGGAGCATTTTGTTTCTCTTTGTATTGCCATCCATATCAGTTTTTGCTATCGATTATGATGCCTGGTACCCTTAGTTCAAAAGGTTTACCAAGTAGAATTATCTGGAGTCTGCTCCTGTACTTCGCTACTATATGGTGCAACAAAAATTCTAGCCTATTTTTAAACAAAAGCAGCCAGAAATGTTCATTTCAAAAACAGGGAGCTGTTTTAATAATGTAAGTGACTCCAAAGTGATGAAGACAGCAGGTTCTCCAAAGCAGTCTACAACATTAAATTAAAACATACTGTGGAAAGGGAGACAAATGGTAAACGCAAGTTGTAGAGAAGGTGAACCATACTTGTCACGAAAACAAAATGAAGGTGGCTGTGTGGAAAGGTACATAATTTCACTTTCGCAACATATTAGAACGGGAGTTATGATTGTAGCATACGTATAACTTCAACTATTTAACTCTGTACTTCATCCCACCCTAGTTTTGATACCGAAATGTCACCCAAAATGCATGTTTTGAGACTACCGGAATATAAAAACATGCATATTTACAAAACATCTGTTTATGTGTGAATATACATGTCATTTTCAAAGAAATCCCCCACGACCCAAATTACCTGCATATAGAAAAGTTTAAAAATGGTTTTTCTCAAAAGAGGCTAATGATTTTCATTACGCTATCACAGATTTGGGATACTTTATTGACAAATAAAGCGTGTATCTTAAGTTATCTGGGAATAACCTCTGAAATTCTCATTCTGAATGAGCTTTGCACAACCGGTAATACTCATAAAAGATAGCCTAATGTTACTGAACAAAAATTATAGAGCCCGTTGAAGCAAATAATTTATCCTAAATGAATTTCCTTTGCCATTAATTATTTCGGAGATATTATTTCTTATTGGTTTGAATTTACAAATATATAAATTTTCTTAAATTGAAAGCCGTTATTCGTTTTTATCTCTTTTTAAGCTCTTAAAGGATTTGTTTATCCTAAGCCTACTAAATTCTCTAATTCCGCATATATCTGTTATGAATTATGCAATAGCACCAAATGTTTAACTTGATTCAGGCGACATGTGGATTTTTTCGTTTAAATAAGAACGATTAGAGAAAATTTTGTGAGTTAAACGCAAATAATTTTTCTTTGTTTTATTAATTGAATATAAACATTATATGTGTACTTAAATATAAAATGTTACAATGAATATGCATATTATATCACATCAGAATGAAGTGCAAATAGCCTTTGTAATTAGTAAACTGTCTTACTAACTTCTTCTTCTTCTTCTTCTTCTTCTTCTTCTTCTTCTTCTTCTTCTTCTTCTTCTTCTTCTTCTTCTTCTTCTTCTTCTTCTTCTTCTTCTTCTTCTTCTTCTTCTTCTTCTTCTTCTTCTTCTTCTTCTTCTTCTTCTTCTTCTTCTTCTTCTTCTTCTTCTTCTTCTTCTTCTTCTTCTTCTTCTTCTTCTTCTTCTTCTTTTCTTCTTCTTCTTCTTCTTCTTCTTCAGAGTTCCCCTTTCCGTCTCACAATAATTGCTCCTTCTATCTCTTTTTAGGTCTACCAACATCTCTCTTTCCTTGTGGCTGATATTGGAATGCAATCTTAGGAAGTGTTGTTTCGGACATTCTTTGTATATGCTGCATCCATTCCTTTTGATATTTTTCAATTTTGCTACTTATCGAGTCTACGTCGTGTTCCTTTCTTATGTCTTCATTCCTTATTCTATCCAACATTGTGCATTCCTTTGTTTTCCTTAAAAAGTTTATCTCTGCACTTTGAATTTGTATTTTCATTTTCTTCGTGAGTACCCATTCCTCACTTCCATAAAGCAGTGCAGGAACTGCCATTGTTTTGTACAACTTTAATCTTGTATCGCTTCTTGTTTTATTTCTCAACGTTCTATGCACTGTTTCACAAATCATTTGGAATGTTGCAAGCTTTTTGCAACATTTGTTTGCAACTGTCTGTTTTCATCATATAATTAACATTACATCCTAAATAGCTGAATTAAAATTGAACTTAAATGAACTTAAATGAACTTAACCTCCCTCCTCTGAACATCACAAAGAGCCCGTACGTTCATTATAGCTTCTTTCAGCTTCAACGTCTCCGTTAATGTCAATGGGGCTAATTCCGCTTTCTGAAATATGAGGTATGGTATATTTTTACAGTAAAAGCTTGTATATACGCGCATATATAATCAAAAAATTATAAAAATATAGACATACATTACGAAATAAGTTCCAATCCATACCTCCGTTTCAAATAGTTACAATTACTTCGTCTATAGTAGGTATATACACAATAGTAAAATATGTATAATTATTTTAACTAGTATACGCACTTTGACTCTAGATACTTTACACTAGACCTGTTTTAGACTGTATTTGCATTTTTTTAAATTGCTAATGATAATTTGCAAAATTGCGCCAATAATATAGGGATCGTTATCTGTTTTTGGCTTTTGTTTCTTTAGTATTATATGTGTGTCATTATTTTTCTTGTGGATAAGCCTATATTGAAGTGTTTCTCTTATAGAGCTTTCGTTTGGAGACATGATTGTACTACAGAAAACTGCGTGTACTGCACTGCGCTCTTTCTAAACATTTTTCCCCGTACTTCCCCTATTCTTCACGTCCGGCTAGTTACTTAAATGAAGTCCCTATGGAGGTGGACGGGTTGGGTAACCACCTACTTAAAATAGTGGTAATATGTTAGTACTGCTATACCCAAAGACGTGTTTACACTTTAGCACACCGGATATTCATGTGCGATTCTTGTGGTAATATACTTTAGTAGAGACGTAAAATGGCAATTTACACATATACTCACTGCTGTTCACGAGACTCACAAGGCAACCGTTATATAATTGTGTATATAAATTTGGGGAAACCGGTGTTCTTGGAGAGGAAAAGTTCCATAATATCTGAAAAATGTTAGAAAATAATTTTCTAAAATCTTTCGCAAGAATGAGGAACGTCTCGACATTAATTTGCACTAGTTTTTATAACTAAAGCTCTAAGATAACTGCAATAATGTGATTAAGAGCTAATGACTGCAATGAGAAAAGAATAACAAACCTCTATGAAAATATTTTTAAGAGACAGCATAATGACATCAGATGCTCAAGAAGAATTAAGGAAATATATGTGGCGGAAAAGTGACATCAATTGAGTCTCTTCTCTGAAGAAGACATTTGATTACTGTAATTATAATTTGCATGAAAAATTTATGCGCCTACATTTGGGAGATTTGTGTATCCGACTTCGCTGACAGCCAGTATACTTCCTGGTGACAAGGAAGTTGCCGTTGGATGGATGAGGCATCCAAAGAAATTCTCTGCAAAAATAGCTGAATAAAAACTAAAAGATAGAGTACAAAAATACTATAGAAATTATAACTGTTATGGTTTAATCCTTCAGAGGATATCTTACCGAAACCTTTAAGAAACAGTGGGAGAGAATAAGTATATCAGGTACCAAATACGTTTTATTTTCTATTTTAATTTAAAATAGATAAACTTATTCTATTCCTTAAGAAATTTGCTCCTGAAACTCGTCAGTGTCACCAAAATATTGATTATTATATTAGTTCCAAATGGATGAAACATTAGTCATAAATTAGAGATCCCCTTTCAAAAATCCATAGAGTTAAGTAGGTTTTTAAATGAACATCTTTTCTGCAACTATATTTTGAAGCTTTCTTACTCTGAATTAATGAGAAACATTGACACAAATATAAAGGTTTGATAAAGAAGTATATCACAATAATGACAAATGAAATGAAAACCTATAATGTTCTAAGTTTCAGCAAACTTAAAACCTTCAAGATTCATTTCCATGTCATTTTTCCTTTGTTTTTAAAGCTTCAATGTACTCCGTGCACCACATTTGTTATCAGAATAAATGTTTAAGATGAGGAGAACATCTTGGTCATCTATGGTTCATAAATTTCGCCATAATGTTATATAAAAGGACACCTAATTATTTTTAAAAAACTATAAGGAAATGATACATAAACCTGCGTTCCACTTATAACACTATAAACTAACCGTTTTATATTTGTAAATTACTTAAGAAAAGTTCATATAATATCTAGAATATGACAAGAAGCCTCACTGAAAGGCGCAGCAGACTTCAAGAATTTTTTGTCCATTTCCAAACCCAGGTAATAAGAGAAAGGTACCAGAGACCACAGGCAAGGCTAGCGCATCATGCACAGTTGGCGACATAGAACCTGACGAAGGCTGGTACTTAACACTCTACGTGGCATAAAGAGACGATTTAACTACTATAGAAACTCCACCATGCATATCCGGTGTCATTGTTAAACAGTTTTTGTTCCTTTTTCTTTTTCTTTCCCTACCCCATGCCCGAGAACATACTTCTGTTTGCGTTTTCTGTTTCTACTGACGGATAAGTTAGCGAATAACCCATTTCAAAACTTCACGTTCAGAAGTGCACAGAGAGGTAGAGAGAGAGAGAGAGAGAGAGAGAGAGAGAGAGAGAGAGAGAGAGAGAGAGAGAGAGAGAGAAAGAGAAAGAGAGAGAAGAAGAAGAGTAAGGGAGAGGATATGATGAAGCTGCTGGGTAAAGAGGTAGGAGAAGGAAGGAGAAGCCCGCCTCGATAGCATGGATGTAGCGTGTCTACCTCAAGTTCAAGAGGTCTCGAGTTCGAATCTCGGTTTGGACTCCGGAATCATTTGGGCATCACTTCATCCATTTCATTCATCGTCCGATATGACTTAACGTTGTAGGAAGAAAGAAAGAAAGAAAGAGAGAAAGAGAGGAAAGAGAGAAAGAGAGAGAGAGAGAGAGAGAAAGAGAGAGAAAGAAAGAAAGAGAGAAAGAGAGAAAGAAAGAGAGAAAGAAAGAGAGAAAGAAAGAAAGAAAGAGAGAAAGAAAGAAAGAAAGAAAGAAAGAAAGAAAGAAAGAAAGAAAGAGAGAAAGAAGAAAGAAAGAAAGAAAGAAAGAGAGAAAGAAAGAAAGAAAGAAAGAAAGAAAGAAAGAAAGAAAGAAAGAAAGAAAGAAAGAAAGAAAGAAAGAAAGAAAGAAAGAAAGAAAGAAAGAAAGAAAGAAAGAAAGAAAGAAAGAAAGAAAGAAAGAAAGAAAGAAAGAAAGAAAGAAAGAAAGAAAGAAAGAAAGAAAGAAAGAAAAGAAAGAAAGAAAGAAAGAAAGAAAGAAAAGAAAGAAAGAAAGAAAGAAAGAAAGAAAGAAAGAAAGAAAGAAAGAAAGAAAGAAAGAAAGAAAGAAAGAAAGAAAGAAGAAAGAAAGAAAGAAAGAAAGAAAGAAAGAAAGAAAGAAAGAAAGAAAGAAAGAAAGAAAGAAAGAAAGAAAGAAAGAAAGAAAAGAAAGAAAGAAAAGAAAGAAAGAAAGAAGAAAGAAAGAAAGAAAGAAAGAAAGCACGTCTGTTAACCGGAAGCACTACAGGTGGTGGACATTGATATACGAAATGCAATAACAATTGAACAAGTAAGTTTCACGCCTATGTTTAGTGTAGTTATCTGAATTTGTAGTTGTTTGGACGAGGAGAATCGGACAAATATCTGCCAATGGCGCGATTTGAGAACAGTCCCTCCGTTCACGCGTTTGTGATACTACCACAGCAAGTCTATAAGGGCAGAAGAAGGTGGTTAATTCAAGAGTAAAGTAAGGAAGTAAGATAATACCTTAAGCAAAACTTCCAGTTTTATACTGATTTAAACATAGGCAGCAAAATATGCATCCTCGTATTCATGGTGCTTCTTTTTTAATTAAAATTATGGAAATATTATCTTTAACCTCAAATAAATTAAGATTTCGTGATTACATTACATGAAGAATGTACCTATGAGCTCAAAGAAACGTAAGTATATAGCAATCGAATCAGACATTTCATACAATTCTCCGTCAATTCCGAAATTATACCGTAAATCATATCCAGGTTCCATGAAATCTAAGTGAGTCTACAATCCAATGTTTACATTTTCTTCCCGCCAAGGAACGTTTGCATGCAATAACAAATGTAACTGTGAAGGTGGTAGAGTGGTAGGTATCACTGTACGAGATTATTGATCCAGACAAGCAAACGCTGTCGTGGGACAACATGAACATGAGTAATGTCACCAAGTGAGTGCTTTTAGAGTGCTCTTACAGAGATAGAAAAATGAGCCTTCAAATGGAACCACAAAAACCACTGTTCTAAATTTTTCTCAAGCATATTTCTACCAGCTCACCCTCTGTAGCCAATATTATATCAACTGCAAATATTGATTGATTGATTTTATTTAAGGAAAAGACAAAAAAAGTTTTCACAGCTTTGAAATTAGCTGCAGGTTTACATTGAGAATTATAACTTCATATATAATATTTTACATTACACATACGGTCAATAGAAGAAATCTGTTCAAGTTATAACACCTCCTATTCTATTTTTCAAGACTGGGACCTGATAAAAGCTTCTTGCGCTTTTAAAATACACGTGAACTCTTTGAGAATGCGTGACAGAGATGTCACAGAGCATAGATCTCTGGTGACAGCGACGAGAGCTAGGACTGTCTTTATACTTAAAATAGCGACGTTTTCGTTGCAAGAACAGTGTGTTATCATTCGTATTCCCCATCGTCCTTTTGAAATTCATCGCCAGTTGAGTGAGGCATGTGGTAATGGTACCATGGATGTGTCTAATTTGTGTTCCTGGGTGCGACAGTTCAATGAAGACACATCATCGTGTGACAACAAACCAAGACATTTGAGTGAGACATGTGGTGATGGTACCATGAATATGTCTAAGGTGCGTTCCTTGATGCGACAGTTCAATGAAGGCAGAACATCGTATGACAACAAACCAAGACAGTTGAATGAGACATTTGGTGATGGTACCATGGATGCCTCTAAGGTGCGTTCCTGGGTGCTACAGTTCAATGAAGGCAGAACATCGTATGACAGCAAACCAAGACAGTTGAGTGAGGCATGTGATGATGGTACAATGGATGTGTCTAAGGTGTGTTCCTGGGTGCGACAGTTCAATGAAGGCAGAACATCGTATGACAACAAACCAAGACAGTTGAGTGAGACATGTTGTGATGGTACCATGGATGTATCTAATGTGCGTTCCTGGGTGCGACAGTTCAATGAAAGCAGAACCTCGTGTGACAATAAACAAAGACAGTTGAGTGAGACATGCGGTGATGGTACCATGTATGTGTCTAATGTGCGTTCCTGAGTGCGACAGTTCAATGAAAGCAGAATATCGTGTGACAACAAAGAAAGACAGTTGAGTGAGACATGTGGTGAAGATACCATGGATGTGTCTAATGTGCGTTCCTAGGTGTGACAGTTCAATGAAGGCAGAGCATCGTGTGACAACAAACTAAGACAGACACGGCCTCGCACTAGCCAGTCTGACGACATGGTCCAGCGAGTTGATACAAAAATGAAGATGGTGGCGATCAAGTGTTACCACAGCTCCACGTTGTGCGCCAGTTTGAAGCAAATATGATTATGGTGAGCAATGAGGTTTCTCTCAGGGTATGCGTGGATGGGTGTGAGAAGGAAATTTTAACAACACTGGAATGCCCGTCTCCAAATTATTTATTCACTGCTTCTTCTTTTCACACATCAAAATGGAAGTTGCCGACCGAGGGTTACCAATCTCGGTTTACAGTGACTGAATGCTAATTGTTTATTACTCGATAAATTTTGATGACCCGACACATATTCAAGACAGAACAAGTTGACCGCTCTTATAGGCTTCACGTCTCAGACTCCTCTGCTTGGCTTCAAGCCGAAGACCGTTTATAATGGCTTCCTAGCCGCGAACTAGCCATATCGGCTGCACGCTGAAGAATGCCCTCTAAACCACAGCTGCGCCTGTATATATCTCTAACTTTCACTCTCAAAACTCTTTTTCAAACAAAGTCCCTTTGTGGCTGTTTTGGTCGCCATTGTAAACGATCCAAAGAATTCCCTATTCATACACGTCAAGTGACAATTCCTTTAGAAATCTTCTAAGGACACTACTTCTTAAATGGCTTTGTTATACACTTTCCCCAACTCATCTGGCCTTGCCCCTTGTCGTAACAAAGAACCAACATTCCTTTGACATCTATCATGATTCTTTGCTTCTGGCAAACCATAAATTCGGTATCAGAGTGGAGAACGTTGTTTTGGAGGATCGCCGATTGAGCATTTTCAGATATTCATGTAGGACTGTGTACACAGATCCCACGGAAATGCCAATTTTGGAGGCGTTGTCTGCAACTGTCTTGGTCTGTTGTCACACGATGTTCTGTCTTCATTGAACTGTCGCACCCAGGAACGCACATTACACACATCCATGGTACCATCACCACATCTCTCACTCCAAATGTCTTGGTTTGTTGTCACACGATGTTCTGCCTCCATTGAACTATCGCACCCAGGAACGCACATTAGACACATCCATGGTACCACATGCTTCACTCAACTGTCTTGGTTTGTTGTCACACAATGTTCTGCTTTCATTGAACTGTCGCGCACAGGAGCCCACATTAGACACATCCATGGTACCACATGCCTCACGCAACTGTCTTGGTTTGTTGTCACACGATGTTTAGCCTTCATTGAACTGTCGCACCTAGGAAGACACCTTAGACACATACATGGTACCATCACCACATCTCTCACTCCAACTGTCTTGGTTTGTTGTTACACGATGTTCTGTCTTCATTAAACTGTCGCACCCAGGAACGCACATTAGATACATCCATGGTACCATCACCACATCTCTCACTCCAAATGTCTTGGTTTGTTGTCACACGATGTTCTGTCTTCATTGAACTGTCGCACCCAGGAACGCACATTAGATACATCCATGGTACCATCACCACATCTCTCACAATAACTGTGTTGGTTTGTTGTCACACGATGTTCTGTCTTCATTGAACTGTCGCACCCAGGAACGCACATTAGATACATCCATGGTACCATCACCACATCTCTCACTCCAACTGTCTTGGTTTGTT
This sequence comes from Mantis religiosa, assembly GCA_030765055.1. Taxonomy (NCBI): domain Eukaryota; kingdom Metazoa; phylum Arthropoda; class Insecta; order Mantodea; family Mantidae; genus Mantis; species Mantis religiosa. Next base: position 33,541,365 of record CM060951.1, on the reverse strand, counting down.
TTCACACGATGTTCTGTCTTCATTGAACTGTCGCACCCAGGAAGACACATTTGACACATACATGATACCATCACCACATCTCTCACTCCAACTGTCTTGGTTTGTTTTCACACGATGTTCTGTCTTCATTGAACTGTCGCACCCAGGAGCGCACATTAGATACATCCATGGTACCATCACCACATCTCTCACTCCAACTGTCTTGGTTTGTTGTCACACGATGTTCTACCTTCATTGAACTGTCGCACCCAGGAACGCACATTAGACACATGCATGGTACCCTCACCGCATGTCTCACTCAACTGTCTTGGTGTTTTGTCACACGATGTTCTGCCTTCATTGAACTGTCGCACCCAGGAACGCACCTTAGAGGCATCCATGGTACCATCACCACATCTCTCACTCCAACTGTCTTGGTTTGTTGTCACACGATGTTCTACCTTCATTGAACTGTCGCACCCAGGAACGCACATTAGACACATCCATGGTATCTTCACCACATGTCTCACTCAACTGTCTTTCTTTGTTGTCACACGATATTCTGCTTTCATTGAACTGTCGCACTCAGGAACGCACATTAGACACATACATGGTACCATCACCGCATGTCTCACTCAACTGTCTTTGTTTATTGTCACACGAGGTTCTGCTTTCATTGAACTGTCGCACCCAGGAACGCACATTAGATACATCCATGGTACCATCACAACATGTCTCACTCAACTGTCTTGGTTTGTTGTCATACGATGTTCTGCCTTCATTGAACTGTCGCACCCAGGAACACACCTTAGACACATCCATTGTACCATCATCACATGCCTCACTCAACTGTCTTGGTTTGCTGTCATACGATGTTCTGCCTTCATTGAACTGTAGCACCCAGGAACGCACCTTAGAGGCATCCATGGTACCATCACCAAATGTCTCATTCAACTGTCTTGGTTTGTTGTCATACGATGTTCTGCCTTCATTGAACTGTCGCATCAAGGAACGCACCTTAGACATATTCATGGTACCATCACCACATGTCTCACTCAAATGTCTTGGTTTGTTGTCACACGATGATGTGTCTTCATTGAACTGTCGCACCCAGGAACACAAATTAGACACATCCATGGTACCATCACCACATGTCTCACTCAACTGGCGATGAATTTCAATAGGTGTGACACCACGAAAATGGAGAAAACGAATGATTACCTGCTGATTTTGCAATAAAAACGTCGCAATTTTAAGTATCAAAAACAGTCCTGTCATCGCTGCCACTAGAGTTCTATGCAATGTACAGTGGTGCCATCTTTCATGTATTCACAAATAGTCCAGGTGTATTTAGAAAAGAACCAGAAGTTTGTATCTGTTCCCAGTCTGAAAAGAAGTAGGAGCTTTTATAACTTGAACACATTTCGTATAAATTTTATCAGGTTACCTGAATACAACAAATGTTTTTGAGAACGTCAGTGCATTTGTGTGTGTTGAATAGCATGAGCAAATCCATTGCACATTGTTAAAAATTGAGCTGGAGTTTTTAAAAATGAAAAGAGATGGAAATGAAAATGCTCGTGTAGTGGCTTCCTTTAGCGTGGGTCCAAATTTGGCATGAAGATTTATTTACAAAACTTTCATGTTTAAAAATATAGTCACCAGGCCATTGTTGATCAGGGCGGCAAGGCATTAAAAGGGATGCGTGTGCAGTGTGTAGATAAAAGCTCGCCGAAACGGCGGGTGGAGGAGACGGATTTCTCGAGAGTTCGCCTTTGTTCTAGCTGAATCTCGAATGTTTGAGAAATTTCTGGACCGTTAGTAAACTATAAAAAGGCAGCCCGCCAAAGACAGTTAGTCGGTAATTGAACGCGTGCGGGTTAACATCTGTGTTTGTTGACTTTGTATGTTGTGTTGTGTATGTGTACGAAGCGTATTTCTACGGAAATAAAGTGCAATTTTTTGTGTCTGTAACCTGTACTTTTGATTTCACGAAACCACAAAGTCACAATATTAAACGAGCGACTTACAAAGATGTGCAATTGTTATATCTTCAGGCCCTTTTTTTTCCTTTTTTCCTTTTTCTTGAGTCACACATTCAAAAAAAAAAAAAAAAAAAAATGAAATGTAACATAGACCGACCTTCTCTTCGCTACAATTATTGTGTAATTTATCTTTAGTGCGGTCTTTCGCACATTACTGCAACATCAGTGCGGAACAATGTTTACTATCCTGTCCTTGGCAGTACATTGGTGAGCGGTAGTAAGACTAAGTCAACCGTTGTAACTCAGAAAACTTTCAGGTCAATAGAGACCCCATTTGAAAGAAATAGGACAAGAATGCGTTCGTTTCCGTATATTATATATATGCTATAAAAAGCGCCAGTGCAATTTGAGATATCAGTGTCAGTTAACTACACTTGGCGTACAGTTTGGTCCTTCCAATGAGTGATACCAAATTACTTGCACTCAGGAAAAGACTAAAAGTGTTAGTTTTTATTCATCACCACTATAGACAATAAACTTCTTTGACAATATAACGTATTTGTAAACTTCTTGCGGTCAATCTGAAGCACAACAATGGCAGAGTAGGTGCTTTTTGTCTGTTTGTTAATCCTTATAGGTAAAATTGGAACTGAAAATATATCTTCGTAGTGCTGGCGGAATATTCCCTTTACCATTGCGCTATTTTGAAGCTTCAAGCCAAGTGAACTATAAACTCTAATTTATCATTGCACTACATTAACTCCTGCGAAAACGTTAGGTTGCACTTAAAAGTAACTTGCCTTTATTACACATTATTAATAAAAAAAGCTTTATAACAAAGATTTGATACTGAGATATCACTGTAAATATACCTTTGAGATCCATGGAATAAATAAAATGATTTATAGTAAACAATGTGGCCTGTGAACAGCATAATTCAATAAACAATAAGTCAGTTAGATATAAAGTTGGGCATCATCCAAGAATCTTCTCAGAATTGGCTCAAACAATTTCGATTAAAATGTTTATGTCTAAGATGTTTTCAAGCAAATGTAATGGATCCTGAATTTTATGGAAGTACGGTCGGACGATTTTTCTTCTTTTTTTCCTTCTTTTCATTCGCAATGACTATAATATTGCCTAATGGGTAAACCCTAAGAGATAAACAAAATCTTCCTGTGCAAAAAAGCACACACTTTAACAAATTTACCTAATAGCGGTGTAACTATGAAGCTTGTCCCAAGCTTAAGTACTTATAGCATAGTAAGTCGTCACGAAAGGTGCACGTTTCATAGCATATGTGGGCCCCTAGTATTCTACCAGGAAACATACGAGACAGTTGGAGATTTTAATGTCATGTCAGCATGTTGGTCATAGTAGCTCAGTGGTTTGAGCAACCGCTAGGAGTGCGGGAAATCCATGGTTTAAATCCCGCCATAATATTGAATGTTTCAGCTTAACTTAAGCTTGATAACATGTGTAATGGTAAGTTTTAGTTGGAACCTTTTTTTTTATATAAATAACCAGCTGGATTTTTTTTTTTTTTTTTTTTTTTTTTTGTTTTTGTAATTTACGTCCTCCAACTCACCCTGACCAAGATTTGAAATCGGGATTCAAACGTGAGGCAGACACGATACCACTACGCTACCGAGGCGGGCTGCAAATTCTTGTTTTTTGATCTGACTTTTAGGGGGCTATGCTATGACAATATAAAACAAGGAATGAACGGTTACTAGGAGAAAAAAAATCAGTAATCTTCCGAAAGATATGTTCTGTAGACTTGCTTGATGATGAAAAAAAAATGTCGCGGTGAACAGAAAAGTTTTGAATAGTAACGGAAATCAATAATCTTCCGAAAGATATGTTCTGTAGACTTGCTTGATGATGAAAAAAAATGTCGCGGTGAATAGAAAAGTTTTGGATAACGGAAATCAATAATCTTCAAAAGGATATGTTCTGTAATCTTGCTTCATGATGAAAAAAAAATGTCGCGGTGAATAGAAAAGTTTTGGATAGTAATGGAAGATCAATAATCTTCAAAAAGATATGTTCTGTAATCTTGATGGTGGAGAGACGGTGCGGGGGAGATAATAAAGTTTTGATAATGATGAGTGGACGTGCTGGAGTGAGCAAGTTTATGTAATTAACGGAAACTATTTATTAAGGAAATAAGGATTTAGTGATATGCTAGAGGTAACCTGCAATGATTGACTAGGAAAGAAAGTTCAAGTAAAATATTATCCAGATTACATAATTAAATTACATATTTCGAAATGGACATATCCAAAATTTTATTAATTTCACTTGTAACCACGCCTGAAAACGAGAGATCTCATGACTCTTATTTAAACAGACACAATAATCAAGAAACAATTCAAAATTCAACGAAGTAACCCTGTTATATCTGGCTTCCCGACCTGGGTCTTCGAAACAGTCAACGTGCATTCTATCTTCAACATAGAAGTTCAACAGAGTTGAACATAGTCATAGAAGTTCCATCTTCAACAGAGTTAAAAGCCATCGATCTGGGCCGGGTTTGAACCCACGTCGTTGTAGCAGAGAGCTAGGGTCTAAGCAACTCAGCTTCCCAGTTAGACCATAGATTCTTTGAGTGCACCAGGATAAAGGGAACCAAAGTTTCACTTTTTCCACCTTTTGCAATATGTACTGGACGGAGTAGGTAAAATACTTTACGCAAAAGTTCTGTGGCGTTGTAGTAACGTGTCTGTCTCGCTCTTACGACGTCGCGAGATTGAATTTCGGTCAGTGTGAGTTATCTAGATAAAGTTTCTTTTCTTAAGAGGTTTTTCCTTTTCCTGAAATTCCATAGTATCTCTAAGGACCCTGGACTCATTTGAGCATCAGTTTACTCATTTCATTCATCGTTTGTATAACTTCCATTGGAGGGTTACTTGATATCATCACATAGACGCGTTTTGATAGTTCTGTATTAAAAAAAGAAAATATCATTTTTGGAAAATGATTCCTGAGTTTGTATGTGTGCATGTGTATGTCTGTGAACTACTTAACTAAGAAATGATGGTGAGATTTTACCGGAGGTAAATGTTTTGACATTATATGAATCCAGAAAAATGATCTCCGTGTGAATGAACGCGCTTTCACGTCTTTGTAAACACCAAAATGTAAATTCTGTTAAATGCCAACTTAAATATTTACGTTTAGTGTCTTACACGGATGATTTTAAGAATTCCCCATCTCAAATAGCCTCTTCTGCAGAAAGGTTTACCAAATTTTGGATGTTATCAAAATTGGCTCCAGCGATTTAGACATCAGATGGTTTATGGTTAAGTGTATATTTTGAAATAGCTCCTCCTTCTCTACTGGCCCTTGGTGGGCTTTGGCCTCCTGCAAGATCCTCCTCCACACATCTCTGTCTTCCGCTTTACTTTTCCAGCCTCTGATTCCGATCGTTCTTAGGTCTTCCATTACATAATCTAACCACCTTGTTCTCGGTCTTCCTTTTTTTCTTCTATTATACAATCTTCCTTTCAATTTTTTTTTCTTTTGGCATTCTATCTTCCGTCATTCTCTCTATATGCCCTAGACATCTTATCCTTTGTGTTTTTATAAATTTCACAATACCTTGCTTATTTATTAATTCTTCTATTTCATGATTATATCTTATTCTCCATTGATCTTTATCTTTTACAGGTCCAAAGATTCGTCTTAATATTTTCCTTTCAAATCTTCGAAGTATTTCTTCAGCTGCATTGTTTAGGGTCCAGGTTTCAGCAGCGTATGTTACTATTGGTCTTATCAGGGTTTTATAAATCTTGTATTTTGTCCCTCTACTAATAAACCTATTTTAATAGTGATAAATTTGCATAATATGCTGCATTTCCACTTTGGATCCTTTCTTTTATGCACCCGTTTAAATTATTATCATTGTTTACAAGTGCTCCTAAATATCTAAATTTGGATACCCCTTCAAATGTTTTGTCTCTAACTACTAGATTTAAATTATTCTTTTGCTTTTATCTGCGGTCATTTTATGTATTTAGTTTTTTTCTCGTTTACTTCTAATCCTATTTCTTTAGACCTTCTTTCTAATTCTTCATAAACTTCAACTAACGTTTTTTGTCTCTTGAAATAGCTCCTACAGCTTAATCTGGTTTACTTGCATATAACTGGTAAACCTTAAAAAATAGACAATGTTTTATCGTACAACAAAATTTAGATTTCATTAAAGCTCAAAGTTTAGATGCATTTTCTTTTGGAGTCAACCGCTTCCTAAATGATTCTAGAAATTTGTTTGCATTTTTCAATATTAACAGTAGTTTCAAATGGGAGGGCATTATTTGACTTTTTCTCTTCTTCATGTAAAGAAAGCCTGGATGAGTACAAGAAATTTTCAAAGGTATCACTTAGGGACCAACCCTATAAATATTTGACTATTCCTTGTATACTCCATGCCCCTATTTCCGTTGTACCTACAAGGAAGTACGTATGTCATGAAATCATTACTACAAACATTTTCCTGGGTTATCATATAGTAAATCAAAACAACCAGTTTACAAGAAAGCTAAAGAAAGTGTTTGTAAGACTTAATGGAGGAAGTGATCACATTTTTCTCCATTTTCATTCCAGTTTAAGCCGACATGCTTTCTTCTCTTAAATAGCTGGCGAAATGTGAGCAGATAGGTCTCTGTTTTCTCGAGAGGAAGTGTTTTCCAGAAAGAAGACAATGTGACACAGCAGGAACCCAGATTGCGGAGGACGACTGCAGCAGCTCTTTGTGGACTAGTCATTATTCATGTTGGAGACAACCGGAAATGGCAGCTTAGCGGACAGATCTATATCCAGGTACCTCGTGCATAATACAGGTACATCGGGAGGGAACTGGGTTGGAATAATTCAAAGGTTCACATCTTTCAAACTCACCGTGAAGTAGACGATGATCGGCTGACGTCAGGAAATTGTCCATTGTATACACAGAGTGACATATAGATATTTCCTTATTTTGCAAAAGTGTTAGCATCATTCATACACAGACTATAATATTAAGAGATTATTCCTTATCTCGGTTAACACTTATTAAAATCTCTATAGCGTGTCATGTATCGCAAGCATTGTCTACTCGTGTGTAATCTACCTTTACAAATCCATATACCTCTATCTACTACATTTTAATCAATATAAACTTCTGAAGAAATTGCCTTATTGCCAGTTTTCTTGCGTGCAAGGCAAATATGTAAATACAGTGAGATTAAAACAATGACAACTAGTTACTATGTAACAGGTTATTAACTCCATTTCCTATGCGAGTCCACGATTAATAAAATAACAAATAAATATTTTTTGAGAAAACTAAAGTTTAGAGTGAATGACAGAAAGAAGGTCTCCCACAGTGAAGAGGACTTCCTGGGATATTCCTAGAAAATAGAAGTTATATTCTATCATTTCATTCGCCATGAAAATATCTTAAATATATGGTATTTTAGCCAAAGTAGTCATTTACAAGAAAATTAAACCTTTTAAAAATTTCCGCTTGGAATTAATCTGGTAACAGGGAGTTTCTTGAAAATTTTCGTCTTGTTTCCCTGGCTTATGGTAAACTTAAATGCCAAGTTTGACTTTTAACCAACTTTTAATTTTAATTTATGGGAAACAAACTTAGTGCAGGGATATACAGAAACACTTGTTTCAAATGGTGTATTGGTTTAATCCCGGTATCGAAATTTTGAGTGAAATCCAATACTTTTTCCACTTAATTAGAATTATAAAAATTAAACATACCTGCCAACATCGCGGGCGTTCCACTGTGACCCATTTCTTATGGCATAATTGCATTATTTACGTATTTTCATCTAAATTAAAAGTATTATTTTAGACTTCCCACTTTCTCCCCTTTACAAAAAGCTAAAAAAGTTATTTTGTGTTGATACATCACTTACTACGCTATTTTATATTTAATATTTCAACTTAGCATTGTATTTCATCAAAGCTGTATCTATAGCGGAATATTGTCTTCTTATTCCTCTTGCTTTCATGGTCCACACCAAATGGTCTGTTCTGGTTCCATCTCTACCTTGGTGGTCCTGGTTCACATCGTCCTCTTGGTTTATGTGATAGGATTAATTTTTGTATTCTCTTAACATACTTTCTATTCAGATAAACTTTCCACTTATACTGTATTCATCTATATTTTTCGCCATTTACTCGTATATTTAATCCATTTCTATTTGTTTATTTATCCAGTTTTCTATGTGTTAAAAATAATATGAGGATTCTTCATTTCTAACGGCTAAATGCAACAATAATCTCTTTCTTTATGTCCAGGACCCACTGCCATACGTCAGGGCCGATACTACTCCGTCCGAATTTCTGTACGATAAGGCTTATGAAGAAAGTTTTACATTACCAAGATACGAATTTTTATGCTAAATAAACTTGTTTATCCTAACATTTACAATTTCTGAGAAGCTTCTCTACTTGACTGGTCTTAAAAGCAGTAGATAGGAGAATAGGAGAATCTATTAGGCTCTAAGCCATAGTAATATCGTCGGAATTGTCAACAGCTTTGAAAATCCGTTCTTAGCATGCTTAAGACATATAGAAATGAAAAGAAAGGAATGACTTCACATTTGAGAATAGTATGTGAAATTAAAATCAATAATACGAAATTTCTGGAAAACAATTAAGCTCCAAGAAAATATACGACAAAGTATCGATACCGAAGTTAGGGATTCAGTAAATAAATAATTGTAGCAGTTTACATATTAACACTGGGTATATTTATTAAATATCAGCTTAGTACTTCATCATGAGGTAGGGAAGGCATCGTTGCAGGCGGTCCACATGGCCGACACTTGAATAGAAGTGCGGACCCTTCCTTAGTAGCTGGTCACCAAGAAAAAAGATACAAAGGAACAAAAGGAATTTTGGTATGAATAACACATCTTTCGTGAGGTGACTCGCACACACATCTGGACTGACAATCCAAGAGGGCAGACGTGACCCGAGAAGGAATGTATCTGTTCCTGCGTAAATGGAGAATTAAGTGTTATCGCGTAATATTAGCTTCACATACTCGTAGGGTAATTCCGGATCGTAAAATATATGGATGTACCTCGGTCGGCAACTTCGCCATTCACGTAATTAAAAGAGAAGCAGTCATTAAACAAGTCTTAAACTGGGATACCAGTGTTATCAGTGTCATCCTTACTGATACACACACACACGCAGACCCCGAGAGAAAACTCATGCACGAGACTGTCGCTAGATGGCACATTGCTTCAAATTTGCATAACGTTACCGGAAAAGTGGTAACAGTATGATGTAAGGCGTCCTGAACGTTTTGTGTATTGAAATGTTGTGTATCTTTGCGGTTTACCGTTATGCCAGATTTATTCATAATGTGGAGAATTTCACAACCTATTACGCAAAAAGTGAAGTTTACGTTACGTTTCATTTGTAGTGGAATTACTTTAAACAATCTTTGGAGCCATTTTGGGGGGAAATCAGCATCTTCCATACGTGGGATAGTTATAGCTGAAGGATTTTCTTTAAAATATTTGCTTCTCATTATTTAGTTATATTCTTGTAAATACATACACAGAGAGAGTGAGATAGAAAGAGAGATAGACGTATACATTTGTCTAAAAGTACTTTATTTTCCACAAAAAGGAATCTCTAAGTTAATAATGGGGAAGGTAATTTCAAATTTGAGTACAGAAGAATGCTAACATTTCAGCTCCAACTTGAATTTTAAAATAATTTTTATACTACATTCACTACTTTTTAATAATTTTGATACTTCTTTCATGATTAAGGAAGCAATTTGGAACAATTGCTTCATTATGTAATGTGAAATGTAACACTGCGGATATGTTAACACAGTAAGAGTAAAACAATGACAACTATTTACTATATAACAGGCTGGTACTTCATTTCTTTTGCGAGTCCACGATTAAAAAAATAACAAATAACTATTTCTTTTTTAAGAAAACTAAATTTTAAAAATATAGCATTTGACTTAAATCAGTATTTTAACGAGGTCTATATATTTTAGTTTAGAGTGAATAATAGAATGGTCTCCCACAATGAAGAGGACTTCCTAGGATATTACTAGAAAATTTAAGATGTATTGTCTCATTTCTTTCGTAATGAAAATATGATGTAGAAAAACTGGGACAATATTACAGCACAAGAATGATTTTACAAGTGATATTCATGAACTATTTTAATTAATTTAGAGTAGCCGATCAGTTACTGTAAGGGGCGCTTTGAAATATCTGATACTGAAGAGGAATGTGAAGCAGCAAACACCGGGAATTCACCAATGGACTTCGGAAGGAATGTCTGTTATATCCCAAAAACCGATCGCTCCAAAAGGAATATAGAGAGGGTAAAGTGGGCAAGTACTGTGTTTATCTTTCTAAAAAGGTGCGAGAACGCAATATGCATGTACTATAAATAAAATCCCCCTTTTATTTTTACAGGATGAGAAAGTAGTACACCAAGGTCAGTAGACACGAAAAGATACCAAGAATGTCAAAAGTTTTTATAGACATTGCTGCAGTAATGTCTTTTCTTCGTTAAAGAAGAGTGATAATGTTTTCGGTCTTTTAATAGAGTTAAAAATAAAATCAATGGAATACAAGATCGTGGTGGAAGTTTCAATGTTTCACAGAGTGAATTTCTGGGCAGTAAGCTTTTGTTTCTGCAGCATTGACATCGCCAAATAGGAGTTCTTAAGGTCCATATACACATGTTTACCGAGGTTACTCCCTGAATGCAAGAAAACCTATTCATAAAAATCGGGAACATAAAAAGGATATAAAAGTATAGAAAATAAAAAGAAATAACATTTAAAAGAGCACATAAAAGACAGACGTTGAAAGTCCAGCTCCATTATGTGAGAAGGAATCCTCAAGCGTGAAAAGCGATGACGTGCGCTTGCGCTCCAAATGCAAAGCTGACACAATGAGGACACAAAGCTTTGTGGTGTACGCCTTCAAGTCTAGTGCTTCCTGTTAGAGATGTGCATTAAGTGCACTTTTTGTTGGAGCTTACCGCTCTTTTAGCTATTTGCAGATGGATACCCCACAAATAGTCAAACAGTTGCAAAATAAAGTCCATTCTTGCACTAGGAAGACCATTATTGCTGTCCTCAATCATCAACAGGTTTTGGTTTAACCAACTGTGAACAGTAACAAAGGAAGAACAGCTAGAACTGTTTATCGTTATTAATGTGATTTTTTCGCCATTGAGGATTTCCTCTGTCATTTCTTGGTAATTTTTATCATTTGTTCATATCATGGTTATATGCAATTGCTTTACTCTTCCTCTTTAATCAACTATGTAAATATTTTCCTAACTCTTATTTACTCTTCTGCCCCAAGCTATTTCCCATTAACCCTTCATTTCAGGGTTCAAATGTTTCTCCTTAATGATTGTTTCAGTGTTTATTGTCGTATGCTAAACTGTCTTAGATATCTTCACTTTATTACGTATTCTGCATACCTACTTCTTCGAACTATACAGTGCCACACTCCGTTCAGAAAACACCAGAGTTTCGTTACCATTAACATCCTCTAGTGCAGTTCTTGATCTCCCCTGATATGAAGTCCTTCAAAATTAAGTTCAAATATTTAAGTACTGTAGAGTGAGTGAGTGAATGAGTGAGTGAGTGAGTGAGTGAGTGAGTATTGTAACAACCTCCTCCCAAAAATCCATCTGCTTTGTTTAACTATGGCTCTTCTCAGCATCCTAGCTGTGTTGCTCATCTCCAGCTCGTTAGATTATCGGCCGTGCTGCCCAGTCACGAGTCTTCTACGAGTGCTACCTCTGAGCGCTAGTGCCGCTTGTAGAGGGAGCAAGAAGTTCGACAATTGAATAACGCAGCGCCAGGAGAGACTGGCTCCGATGTTTCGTCTGAGAGGATTGTGGACAAGAAGAGGACTTCCGACAGGGATCTCGGAGACACAACAATACAACCTCCTCTTCGACCCTTCGTAGGTAGGAACATTGGGACAACACTGTTTGGCTTCGCTTCCGCATGTAAGTTTTGGACACAACTTCTAAATTTTTATTCCAAATTTTTCCTATGTTCTCTCGGGTCATTTAAGGCAAATTTCGAGGAGTTTGGCCACTTAGAACATAAAAAAGAAACCGTAATGGCTTTCAGTGTATTTAAAGAAATAGCCATTTGTTACCAGAAGCAAAGGCATTCAATTGACATGTACCGAACCTAATTATTAACAGTTTCTAAGGCAAAGATAAAAAATATATTGTTACATTTAGAATCTTGGTAGTATAAAGAATTAGTTGAAAACAACCTACTTTGAATTTTTTGTGCCTGTTTCCTTTACCATCCTATTTGGAACTTTTTTCAATTTAGGGCTTTCTTATCCTTATTGATTTTCAAACATTTCGGGTCAGTGAGACCATTCTTATAGTATGCTTCCACGCATGCTTCATTCACTGGAAACGATACAGTATGTGGGAGGGATTTGAGTGCCCTTTCACAGCTAGATCACTTGGGGTACAATAATTTTAATATTTGTCATAGGACAAAATAAATATTAATTTTGTTAGGAAGTGCTTACTTACGGAATGATTACCAAATATTACTATACAGTTAGCTATTTTATAAGGCTGCAGGTATGCGGTTAGTCTTGCATGAGGGTTATGTTTCCTAAATAATGATTCCTCAGTCGGCACTTGCTATCTTCTGGCTTCCGTGATGACCACATCTCAACCCAGCCGAGTTTTGATTACGCTTGTTTTCCTGACACGACCGACAGCCCCGCTGCAACTGAAAGATGCATTTCCGGAGAAATTATTTATATTCAGAGAACTCGTCTGCAAAATGCCGTGTATGGTATCACAAAGTGCAATATACTGAACAATAAGCCGCCGGACATCTTTCTAATGTTTTCTGAACCACATTCTACGCCCAAAAGGTGGTGGCTTGGTTTCTTAGTATCTAAATTAGAAATATGAATAGTGTTTTATGACTCCAAATAAGTTTCAAAGACCCGACATTTCGCCAATAGCTAAGGCACATATTTCACTTCACTCGTTATAAAATCGTAAATTAAGCAATTACCCTATTTCCTGTGGTTTCAATCACCTTATTATTTTATAACTTATTTCTATCTTATATTTCTGTTAGTCTGTTTATTTAAAATGAATAACGAAACTTGGTGTGCAGTGACGGGGACGAAATGATAAGCATGATTTTAGATTAACTTAGTTCTAGAGATTTGTACTACTTTGCATCGTGTACAGTGCTACATGTATCCAAACCTAGGGTCACGTTACAATTCATCTGTTTCATGGTTAGGTTTTACTATAGGTTTACTTGTCTAGGAGGCTATAAAACTGAAAAGTGGCTTCCACCACGATGTGGGAGAGAGTAGAAAACATTTTAAGTGGGGTGAAATGATAATACATTATTATTTACTTCTCTGTCCAGCACTGATTCGATGGAACGAGTCAACATTCTACTGCTTTCAGATTAACAACAGAAACAAAGGAGTAACTACCTGCTTCTATTTTCAACATACTTTTATATTTCTCTTTCTTTAGGTATGAAACAAATAACTCGAAGTATATCCTCCGTCGGTTGTGCTGGCAGGCTGTGTAAAGCCTGTAGGATTTTGTTGCATGCCAATCTGTTAAGGGTTACAGCGCAGATAGAGATATTTTTCGGGATTCTGTTGGGTTTTATTGGGTTATAGGTTGAATTTAGTCGTGAGGTAACACTTATGTTCCTCGGGGTGTGAGGAGAAGTATGGCCTGATTCCTTAGGCATAGTGATTATCACCATCTCTACTGCTAGCAGTACGAAGTCATCAAGAATCTTACCTATGTAAATTGTTATTTTAAACAAACCGTGTATAGGACAAGCTTTGAAAAGGTTGAGTCTGACTAAAAAAACTAATGTTATAGCCGTATTTGAGCCACTTATCTTCCAGTCTCCAGCCGATAGCTGTAATCACTGAGCTACCATAGAAAGATGCCAGATGGCATATAATTCTACCTCTGCCTTTCCTAACCTTCTCCTACACATGACTAATGTGATGGAACAATTAATATCTATTAATTAACTTAACAGAGGTCTATCTATGAAGCCGGGGACTTGAAAAGCTCTTAGAGCAAGTAAGTCGTCATTAGGTATGTTACCCCATATCATCAATATGCAGGTATATGGGATCTCGTAGTGCTTTACCAGAAACAAAATCGAGTCAGGTGAAGAATCTAATATGGTGCTGGAATATTGCTATGATTGTTCAGTGGTCAGAGCAATTGGCAGGAGATCGCAAGATAAGTGGTTCAAATGTGCACTGTGACATTTAACTTATCCATCTCATTCTACCTAGCTTAATTAAACTTTTATTTTCTACACTATTTAAATAATATGTGGGCAGCAAGGGAGCTCGTATGTATGGAGTGGTCAGATATCTGCATTCCTAGCTGCCACTTTCCTTATTCTGTGTCTTATTCTGTAATTACACATATGCCGACGAGCAACAATCTCTGTCTTATCTTTATCCATTTTATCTTCTACTATCCTATTGTGACCTTGTGGGTGCGTAGAATTAAAAGTCCAATTTGCCGAAATTCTAAATGTTCTTTATTTACGTGGAGATACACTGTTCAATTCTCACGTAACAACATTACATCACATAACAACACAATCTTCCAAGGTCGATGACAATAACAGGGCCCAGTTCAGCTCTCTTTACAACAACACTCTTGTTACACAACTTCAAAGCTGACTCTCGTTTTATACACAACTGACTCATGACTAGCCATGGCTACTTTTTTATACACACATTCATGATTTCCAGATTGTTCTGTCAATCACTAGATGTTTCTCGAATCAACAAAACATCTAATGACGTAATCCGAATATTCTATCAACTTCCGGAAACATCTGGGCCGGCAAGTCTTTTATCTCGGCTATCTGTTTACAATAGCCGCGCTATCGTTAACTACTTACGCAAGCTCTTCAATACAGTGAAACAATATCCGCCGTCTGATTTCTATTTGTGCCGAAACTTTATTGCCTGTTGCAGCGACACTACTTATTTGGCAGCATTTAATCCAAAATATTTTCTTGCTGGTGCGGCATACCCGCATGTCAGATTTCAATTGGTTGGTGTTTACTTTTGATTTGGGTTCTCATTGGAGCTATGAGATCTCTTATTCTTCAGGTGAATGGTTGTAGGAAATGGATTTGTTGTTTGTTGGCTGCTCAGTTGTCTCAATAATACACTGGTTCGTTGCAAAAATTGATTTAATTCTCACTAAATTCGTTGATTCAGATTGATTTGTAGCGGTGACCACCTGTTACTAAACTTCCTAACAGAATTCTCTTAATTCTTTATACGGCGAATACTTTGCTATTATAAACTTCTTCTGCTGCTTCTCTCACGCTGGTTGCATTATTCTTGACTTCCCTACATTTCGGACTTAGAAATCTTTACTACCTCTTCTTCGTGCGCACTAACACGTCTTTTCCCTCGTAGTATGACTGTAGAAGTGATTTACATTTCGGACTTAGAAATCTTCCCTACTTCTTCTTCACGCGCCCTAACACATCTTTCCCCTCGTAGTATGACTTTTGAAGTGATTTACATTTCGGACTTAGAAATCTTCCCTACTTCTTCTTCACGCGCCCTAACACATCTTTCCCCTCGTAGTATGACTTTTGAAGTGAAGTTTCGTCTACTCTGCGATTCCGTTCGTACTTTATTCTGATCCCTACTCTAACCCTTATCACATGACCAAAATAACTCACCCTTCTTCCTATTTCTCAAATCTTACATTATTATTGGTTTCTCATTTTATTTCGATTTTTCTTTATTGGTTAGCAAAACTCATCGAACTCATTGTCGTTACATCCCACCGTGAGTTGGGTCACGCCTACCCTGGGCTCTTTGTAACGGTATACATCGTTATCGCCTCAGCAAAGTAAATCCTTTTAGATCTTACGCTTGACCGCATCTAGAAAACCTTATTGTTCCTACACATTTTTTGGTTATACTTCTCAGACATTGAACCTTTCCTTAAACAAAGAGGCTAACGGTCACCTCTTCCTGTCTCCCCGACTTGTGTTCAGATTTTACAGAAATATTTTCTCTCCCTTACATGGCTTCTAGCATGTTAGTTGTCTTAAATTATATTCTTCCCATCTTATTCTTAATTAAACCGCTATTTTAATCATTACTCTAATTTCATTCTAATTTCATATTAATATAACAATATTTTATATTAGTTTAGCAAAGCATTTTCATTAATTTATCTTCTTTTTTAATTCTCGTGATTTCAGTTCATTCGCCGCCTCCTAATCGCTGTTTGATACTGCGGTTACACTGGGTATACCCAATTTGCATCTTACGGTTCAGAATAAAAAATTTTCTGCATCTATAGATACAAGTTTTGCAAATTTCTCGATTAAAGTGCAATGATAATTGATTGTTCTTTCGCACTAGCCGTGTGTAGAACGCGCTATGAAAAGGTAGACCCAGTCTGAAAAATTCAATGCCATAGCCGGGATTTGAATCAGTTGGAGAATTTAATGTCATGTTGGCACGTTGGCCATAGAGCTCAAATGGTTAGAGCGACTGGATGGAAACCAGAAGGTCCGTGGTTTAAATCCCGGCTATGGCATTGAATTTTTCAGTCTGTCTCTACCCTTTCACAGTGCGTCCTATACACGGCTAGTGTGAAAGAACAATCAATTTCCATTAATTGTACCTAATAGTGGTCCGAACTATAAAGCCCGGGCCTTAAAGTACTTACAGCATAGTAAGTTGCCATTAAGGTAGTTGTCTCGTGTATTCATGAGAACTCCTTGTGGATTACCAGGAGAAACACGAGTCAGTTGGAGAATTTAATGTCATTTTGGCACGTTGGCCATAGGAGCTTAAATGGTTAGAGCGGCTGGACGGAAACCAGAAGATCCGTGGTTCAAATTCTGGCTATGGCATTGAATTTTTCAGTCTGGCTCCACTCTTTCAAAGTGCAATGCTATTTATAAACAACAGCAGTGTGTTAATCTTATTTAGAGTGAGACCTGGAATTTGGACGACTATAATATAACTGATTTTAAAGTATTCATTCCTTCCAAACGCCGTCTTACCTGAATTAATAACTGCATACCAAATCATTATACCGTACATCTTGCAATAATGCTCAAAGTTTGTCATTTGGTAAAGATAGGGTTTCATACAAAACCTATCAACTGAAAAGCGGTCTCTGCGTGCAAAATTAACTTCCTTCAAAGAGTGTATCACGTCCGTTTTCCGAATACCAACATACAGGACTAAAATGTATCATTCGATATTGGAATTTCATCCGACATATTTCCTTTGCGGTCCAATAAATCGAAAAGTGCAAGCACTTGAAATTGGCCTTTGTATGGGTGACTGGGAGTGGAAGACTGAAGGAGAGAGATACAGAGAGACAGCCACCAATATAAGTCAAAACAGAAGCTGGATAAATCCCGGATTCCTAGTTTATCGGACAGTGCTTAAGTATAACGGTAAAGATTTAACACAGAGTGTTTAGCCCTTGTCAGCCCTTACAGGGAAATATTTTCATTATTCTTGTTGTTTTAGTGGCTCCAAAAGTTTTGGTTCAGAGATCGTATGCTTGAAATATTATACGACAACTTGTTTGTAAATAGAGTGTGATTTTTTTTACTTATTACATTTTATGCAACCTAGGTTAAGAAGGAAAAATTACTTGAGAAACTTATTTGATTCTGTATTTTTTCTAAATAAAATGATGAAACTTTGTTTGTCGAGCTTAAATCCACGGACTACTACGTCGTATCACCGGAATAACTCACGAGTTTTACTCTCGTATAAAATAATTTGATGAAAACGACAAAAATTCGCTTTAAACTGTTTCTATTTACCTACGCCGGGGTGTGGTAGGTACTTCGTGGAACTGTTCCTTCTCGAAACACGGTCTAAAACGAGCTTTTGCGAAGTAGCAACACAGTTCCACCCCGACATCATGACATCAGCTCCTGACTGGCCTTGTAGGCGTGCCACTCCTACTCCGACAGCCATTAAGTAAAGAGACGACTCACCTACTGTCCAGCAACGCAAAGAAGGTTGCTGAAAGGAATGTGCTGCTTTACGCGGTGGGACAAGGACAGCAAATGTGTGTGGCAGAGAACGCATGCTACACAAGGAGCAGAACCGTTAAAAAACATGCATCGTATTCACTCTATATATTAAAACAGAGAAGATTCATTCACAAAATTAGAAGCCGCCAGAATGTTTTTGAATTGTCTGTAACTGTACTGACATGGGGTGTCATAAAGCTGTCCAGGGAGGGTGTGGGAACCTTCGCTAACCCCCCCTCGGTCTCAGGTTCCGGAGACTTTCTTTGCTGTGGAGGACAGTACTCCTGCTTCTTTGTGATGACAGTTAACTTGCTAGGCTCGGGTCTTTCTCTCCAAAACAGAGAGTAATGGTGCCGTAATATCGCCAAAGGTCACGTGAAGCCGATATAACAATAATATAATTTCAAATACTCTTATTTTTGTAAGATTGTTGTAGCGTTGGTTACTTCTGAAATGTTTTCTGACCTTATCATTATTATGAGAACAGGTACAGTGTGTGTGGAGGGGGTAATTTTGGAATTCATTTAACTGAGTTTCACAATCTTTTCACCAATGATACCTTTTCTTTCCATGACTGGGCTATAAGGTAATGACCTAAATTAGAGTCTGAAGTCAGCATACCATAAAGGTAAGCTTTTGAGGATAGATTAGAGGCAGAAATGTTACAAAAGACGAAATCATGGATCCTGCTTCAATATTTAGGTATTAGTAAATGGAGATGTAGACAAAATACAGTCTCATATCCCGATATAGAGTGTATTACTAAAATGGGGAGAAAGGAGAGACAGAAAACATTTTATAAAACAGTGGGAGTCCCTTTATGTCTTTATGGAAGTGATATGTTGGCCTTGAACAAAAGTAGCAAAGAAAGCATGAAGAGACGGAAAATAATTTTCAAGATCTACTACTGGATATTCGTTTAACAAATATCTGAGTGTGTCCGTGTGTGCACGCTGGATGTTTCAATCACGAAGTGATGAACCTGATTTGAGATTAGCCTGCAACAATATTAAACCAAATTTGATGTGTCTTAACGTGAAGTCAGCACTGGGCAGTCGGAGAGACAGTGCTTCCGCCCAGCATAAACACTAAAAGCGCTATCTTCTGAAGGCGGAATCTTCTGGAAGTTTCTCGAATGCTCTGAGACTCCATAGACATTCCCATTGGTTATATAAGTGAGTGTCCTCGGAGTAAGAGAGTACTCGGCGAGTCAGTGAGTGCACTTCTAGTTCTCCGCGACTGTGGTGATGTGCAACATGTTCTGCTTATTCAGGACTTTGTAGAAGTCCTGTATTCCGCTCCCAGGCAAGTGAAATATCCCGAAGAAGAGGTTATCTAGAATACATTTCATTTTGCTGATTGCACCGTAACACTATGAAACTTACGCAATTAAATTAACTTGAGTTAAAATTTGGCACTATGGAACGTTCAGGAGCAAATTTTAGTTCCTTTCTTCAGCAGAGCCAAATGAAGGTTTCAGGAGCTCTTCTATGAATAGTGAATTGGCTGTCTCCCCAACTTTTGAGGAGCACGCGTAGGGTATGATACGGTAACTAATTGCCTAGTTCGGCATTTGACAAACCAATTGCTGAGTTCCTATTCTGATCGCACTCTTTCCTGGTTCCACTGTTGTATTTATTCGAAAGCAGACTACATTTTAACTTGATTTATAACATATTTTCGGCCGTCAAAACGTCAAGTCATGCTATTCTTCATGTATTAGTAAAGCATGAGAGGATATGCTATTGTTCATGTTAAATCCCATTGCACGTATGTTTAGGCCGCGTCTCATTCCTCAAAAATTCATTCACAATACATTTACACATCTCAACAGTAATTTTTTGTTATTGAACTCTTAATATGTTAAAAGTTTATGCAGTATTAATCTTTCAAAGTGTAGACATTTTACGTTATGTTTGTCATTAGGTACTGTTTGTCTAACCGACAGACGCTGGCCAGGGGCTATTTACGAGTGGGGTAAGGCAGAAAAGCAGGACCAATGTTTATAGGTTATTTTTCATATTGAATATTTTTCTGCTTTCATCGTAATTGAAATGCAGTATTTGAATTATGATAATGCAGATGGATCACTCCGTGAAACCATGTTAATTTTGTAATGAACAGAAGAAGCATTTCATGTTTTATTTTGACACGTATAGGATGAATGGTGGATCAGACCCTAATCCGAGGTGTTGTGGTAGGGTAAGATTAAATAGTCACAAATACAATTTCACATATTTTTTTATTTTCTTCCAACACGAAAATTAATTTATATGAAAAGAATAATGACATTCTGCTCTCAATACGCAAGTTACATCTTTCTATAGTTATTCATTTGACAAATTTTCCAGGGGAGATAATTATTGAACTCCACTTTCTCCTCAGGTGTTTGTATAATCAAGCTAGGGATAATTTAGGCTTAATATTACTCACCAAAAGCTGTAGGATTTTGAATAGGCTGAAATGTTTTATACTCGTAAGGCGCACCTTGCTACTATCACCTTTCTGGTCAAAACCGACCTTTTGTCTTCTCGTGATCTCATACACAATCATGCTGTAGCTTATGCCTCCGGGTTTACGGTCTAACATCTCTTCCCACTGACGACGCCATAAGCGCTCGACGTAATTTCTGAAGTGATGGTCACTAATAATGTCCGATGATAATCTTATGGGTATCCTGCGGAGGAAGACCTCAAATTAGCACAAATTGATTAGCATTCTAAGTAGGCATTTAATCTTGGTTTGTTATATTTGGGGGAGCAGTTCTTTCCTTGAACTGATCCTGTGGTTTCTTTAATATTATTGTCACATTGGCTTTCACGTAGCCTGCCAGGAGTTTGCGTTGCCATTACTGAGAGCTTTGGGGGGAGGGGGATGATCGAGTCGGTGAGCTTAGCCCTCCTCACGAAGAAGCGGGAGTAGGATAATCACCTTGTTGCTTATTGGCTGGCGAAGTCACGAGCCGACATCATGAGGTCAGAGCGGAGCTGTATTGCTACTACGCAAAATACCTTTATAGACCACGTTTCAAGAAGAATACAGTTCCAGAAAGATCTATAGCGCCCTGCAAATTTATAAAATATGATTCAAATCCGAGCGTCAGTCAGTAGCGTGTTGACCAGAGTTAAATTCATGAGTTGTACAGTGAGTTGCATGAGAGCAGTGTGGTGCTTCGTGCTGTGTATACTACGTCCCATGCTCCGTGATAACAAGTCGGCATGCCGTGGAACAGGCAGGAATAATTTCAAGGCCAGTAAGTGCAGCCTCACCGAGCTGTGTATACGTGTTAATATCGTAGTTGTGTTTACAATTGGTGCATGGAAAGGTAGAGTCAGACTGAAAAATACAATGCCATAGCTGGGACTAGAACCACGAATCTTCTGGTTTCTCGAACTGACTGGTACTGTTCCAGTTAAACCACATAGGAGTTATCATAAACACACTAGACAACTACCTTAATGGCGACTTACAACATGTAAGTACTTTTAGGCCCGGGAGAATTTATGTCATAGCCGCACGATGGCCATAGTAGCTCAATGGTTAGAGCGACTGGACGGAGACCAGAAGATCTGTGGTTCAAATCCCGGCTATGGCATTGAATTTTTCAGTCTGACTCCTCGCTTCTATACTTTAGCCTACACACGGCCGGTGTGAAAGAACAATTAATTTCTACAATTGGTGTGTAGCTCAGTGTGAGCTGCGTGCAGTTTGGAAAAAAACTTAAAGGGGACAAAGGGGCGTGTTACAGAGACACAAAGTGTTATAAATATGTTTCGAAGTTCTGTATTTCTGTAAAAGTAGGTGCACGTTAACACTGAGATAGCTATTTTTGATGAATGTAAAGGAGTTTTGAAGTAAACAATTCGGTTTTACGTCACAATAAGTTCCGAACGTTTCTCTATATTGCTAAATCTAAATGAGAACAAGACAACTATAATGGTGCAAAGTGAGATAACAAAAAGGTTAGGAAGGTCATATTGCTGAAGTGAAGAAATGAAGAATGTAAAGTCATGGTGAACATTTGAACTAGTTGAGATGTTTAAGTGATAAAGAGAATTAATAAAATGGCGGTAAAGGGTCGTATTACACATGACAATTTTCATACCAACTCTTGCAGCTGGAGCAAAAACAAACAGGACTGGTTCGACTTAACCGACTTGAAATATTCAAAAGAATGTAAAGCGGCTTAGCATCAACGTACCGCGTTATTAAGGAGACGATACAATCCTTATCCGGAATTTGTGCTGCTCTCTTTTGTGCTTTCCTTTCGGTTTCATGCTGGTGAAAAAGGAGCTTTATATCACAGAGGCGGAATTGTTCGTCTCAAGAACTGCCTCTTCAACTCTTCGAGAGGAAATTAAAACCATAAAGAAAATGGGAAACGAATAAGCGACAATACTTTCTTTGACAATGTGCACCGTGGAACTATCTGTCAAAGGGCACACGTTCACTTCTGGGGCAGAACTCTCACATTTTGACATTAATGTTAAATATGTCCTCCGCTTGATACATTTATGAATCAACCTACCAAGACAAAAGCTATATATTACACGAAGAGAAAATAAAGAGAAGGAAACGGAGTTCAAAAGGAATGAACTAGGAGTATCCAATTATAATAATTTATTTGTGAAAGTCATCTGTAAGGCTCTTTCAAAACGCAGTTAACCAAGCACTAAAACTCTAAAAGAGTTATAGTTGGATTAAGATGAAGAAACGACATTCAACTGTTTATGTAATAAGTCAATTTTTGTGATCTCAGTTGAGGGTAAAATAATTTTCTTTTAAACATATTACAAAACTGAACATAGATGTAACAACATTTACTTTGACCTAAGACGCTTTTGGCGTCGAATAATTGGGAAATTGACAAAGCTAAGAAGAATATAAACTGCATGTTTTAAGAATGGGATTACATAATTTCAAATTTGTGATTTAGTTTTTCCAGTATATAAAATTTTAAGAGGACTTTGTGAAATATATACAAGAAGGGAGGCACATAAAGTATATTTCGTTAAATCTAAAAGCCAAATGTTTCTGTGGAAACGTAGTTATTATATACTTTATTCGGAAGATTTCAATTTAACAGTGAAATAAGTATATCTAAATGAACTTCTTGGGTAGTATACAGAGTAATGTACTTCTTATTGCACAGCCATTAATTGAAAAAAATACAACAGGTTCAATAAAAAATATATTATAATTCAAAAATTCTGGACAGATATACGAACTGTACGATAAAAAATTAAAACAAATGTAACACTGACAAAATAATTTCAGAAATCTTTCATTAAATATTCTTAAATTACGTCCATGTGTTTCTAGAAGCAAAATTAATACTATAAAACATGCTGAAGTTAGAGGTATAAACGATAAATTTCCTATAATTCTAATATCCTGAAAAGTTTTCATACTATTAACTAATGGAACACATGTACTTGAATAATATTATAGTATATAATAATAAATTTAGTGTTACATCTTTACCTTACGCTGGAAGCTCTTTGAGGAGCTTAGAACAGAAGAGAAAATGACTTTTGCTAGCTTTTGACGTTCTATATTTATATAACAATATATAATAATTACTTTGAATCTGTTATAGGCGTATTTTCCTAAGAGAAGTCGAAGTATTAAAGGGATTAAAATTATGCGATGTATACATACAGCGAGAAAAAGTGAAGTACTCTAAATTACTTAAAAATTGGCTTAAGCGCTTTTGCGCCAACTCTAAAGTTCACGAATAACGTTTGTTTGCAATAAGCAAGCATTATTTATGTAAAAATTTCTGATAAAAAATTTACCTCTTAAATGGCATTGAAGGCAACCATGGTAGGCTCTTCTCTAGGCAATAAATTTAAATATGTGTTTTAATATTCTAAACGTTACACGTGATTTTTCTATCGTAGATAAGGTTCATGTGTGTTGTATTGGCTTGGATTTACCTTCAGTGTTCAAGAAATTCTTATAAATATCATTTCTTCTCTCTACTATGTATTAAATAAAAAATACATTTTTTAGAAATGGGTTTATTGTAAGTTTTGCTGTAGACTCAGTGAAATACAACAGATTAAACTTCAGCCAAAACCTTAAGAACTTTCTCTATGCGATGACTTTAAAGTTACTTCCCTTTGCACGACCAGAAGGAAAATTGAAACAATAATGACTTCCAGCCTACCTCTGTAGTGTGGCAGTAGCGTTTCACCTTCACATTCAAACGTTCCCTAGCTTAAACCTCGGTTACGGCAAGTTATCCAGATGAGATTAATAATAAGCAATATTTTTAAAGTGGTTAACTACCCTTCAGAAAATAAGTTGGTCATCCTTTGTGCTTTAACAAGATTTTCATTTTTTTAGCCAATAAGATTCTCTTAAACCCTTACTTTACCAATTATTAATCAAATGTAGTGAAAAATAAAGGCTTTCTACCAAATACTGCTGGAAAAACCAAGATAGTCAAAATGGTATATACATTTTTGAGAAAATCAAAGTTTTCGAAAAGTACTTCACCTTAGCGGTTCTTTGGGGTGGGGTGATTTTCTCATATATGTTTATATATCAGTACTGAATGATGATGAACTTAAATAAGAACTTTCGTTTATAACCAATATTTAGTTTTTGAGTGATGCTGTTCAAACGAGTATCCGGTGAAATCACTATATACAATTTCTGTTTGGAGTGAAATACAAAGCAATTAATACAAAATTTAGCTGGAGTCTTATGTCTACTCCCAAATATTCTAAAAATACTTTGCTTTTGGTGTGTACCTTTTATTTATATAAAGCTTGTTAGAGGAATTTTGTGGAAGTGAAATTAAATATTTTTACTCATTTAAGGGAGTTTATTTTGTGAATGTTTCTTTGGACAGTGAAGTGTCGAATTTTTCACAAAACTGAATTGAAATACCAGGTTTGTATTCCACTTACCTGAACTTTCCTTTTAGAATTACCAATGTCCTTCAGACACAAATACGTACCTATGTTGGACCCGTGTTAGCGAAAGAAGTAAACTTCTAATCAAAAATGAGGTATTCATTTCCACTGCTATACGATGCTTAAAACTTGACCTTTCTTAAACATGTTAAACGAATAAAACACTGGATCCTTGATAAAGGAAATAGTTCGAATAGCTTATACCCTTCTGGATAGTGGAAAACTTAATTATTTAAGTTAAATATCTCATTTTAACACAAAATATTATCATTGTTGAATCAATTGAATGAGTTTGCTGAATGTTTCTATAATGATGTATCAACAAAATTGCATGTTTTGAAAGCACCTGAACCTAAGAAAAACTTTTCAAAAAAGTTGTGTTACGTTTGTGCGTTTGTGCATACTGAGTGGATATATTTCTCTGATGTGAACAATGTGACTCAAAAATACAAGTGTCAATTTTAACACGAAACTTGGCTATTAAGTTCAGAAGACTTACGTTCAGCATCACCCAGAAAAATCCCAAAATCCCAGGTTATCCTCCTTCCTTTCTTTCTCATTTTCTTAGAAATTGTTTTAACGATGTTCAATAAAGTACCACTCTTTTAAAAATACTTCGTAACAAAAAATTGTATATCATGAATTTTATAAAACTTTCTTTCAAATAGTCTTTACACAGAATAAGTTTTATATTATTATTATTAAACCAAAAGATAAACATAAATGCTTACTAGACAGAAATGCACATGATGTTAAAGCAGAGAGTTATTGTCAAATAAAATTATGTGGTGATACATATCTCTAAGGTACTCGTTTGATTTTTCTAATAGTTTATATTGGTAAAAGGAATTGCTATTATTATGTATTAGAACTACTTTTATGTCTCACCAGGGTCATGTTAGTACTGTCTGAGTATCGGAATTTACCCACAAGAAATAGCTGTAACCCTAAAACTACTCACGTGGGCATTTCCATTTAAACACATTTTAAAGTTATCGGTATGGGTTAGGTTTGAACCTGTGACCTCGGGATCATTAGACTATCACCTGTCCAACTAGGCATCCAAAGTGACACACTTTACCGTACTGTATTATTCCTAAACCCACAAATAAGTTGATGAATGAAAAATCTACAGTTATGTAAATTAACAATAAATACATAAACTATGACCTTGTTTTATAAGAAGAGTTTTGTAACAGTACATTTTTTAGATCCCTAACCTCTTACGTATACTAAAGAAATACTGCAATACATCCAAAAGTTCTACATCATGGTTAAACAGGAAACGCGAGCTTAAATCAAAAGGAATATTTTTAGAAGCGTGTATTTGTGTTACTATGAGTGCGGTATAACTTGGCAACGAAAAGCAGACAAATATACAGTTTTATACATCGGCCATTCGCTTACTTAAGAAATCAAAGCAAATATTTCAAATGATTTGTTACACACTTAAACGAACAGCTTCTAAATTTAAGACGGTCTCAACATTAATTTTCCTGAAAAGAACTTTTCATTAAAAGCTAGAATATGAAAAGTTGATATAATAAATATATTAGGTTCTTAGAATGTTTAACAGCTACTAAATCATATATAGATAAACATAAAGTTATACTTTATAATTTTTGTGGCTTCAGGGACTTCCAAAGTACATAGATCATTTGATAAGTCTGGTAAAATGCCAAGTGTATATACGAGGCATGTTTTTTAAGTCAGTACCGTTTTGCGATTCCGCCGCCGCAGCGCTACGGTCGGCGCTCCGCTTATGCGCGCTGCTTACCTACATCTCTTGTCTACGCACTGACGCCATTACATTGTGATTCTTCACTGTATACGTTGGTTATTGAGTGTTTAAAATGCCTCCGACAATCGTGGGTCCCGCCGATTGTGAAGTACCGGCTGTTATACGACTTCTTGGTGCTAGAGGCGTAAAACCGATCAATATTCATCGTGAGATCTGTGAAGTTTACGAACAAAACATTGTGAGTGATGGAATGGTAAGGAAATGGATGAAAGCATTTAAATATGGCCGCACAAATGTGCATGATAAAGAACGGAGTGGGCGTTCCTCGGTCGTTACTGAAGATTTGGTGCAGAAAGTGGCCGAAAAAGCGAGAGAAAACAGACGCACTTGAAGAAACATCTGGGCGGTCAGCGTCTTCAAGACGATAACGAAGTCAAAACAGTTGTGATACAGCGGTTAACACGTCAGGTGGCAGAATTTTATGAGGAGGGTATTCAAAAACTGGTGCCACGTTATGACAACTGCCTCAATATTCACGGAAATTATGTAGAAAAGTAGATTAAGGTACAGGGTTTCATGTAAAAATAAAATTATTGCGATATCTATACACGTCTTTTTTTAGTTCCAAAACGGTACTGACTTAACAACATGCCTCGTATATATATATATATATATATATATATATATATATATATATATATATACTGTCGCGAATCCATTATTACGACTGGCGGGGTACGTGCACAAAGGATATGACGCGGGGCGATAACAGACAGACAGCACAGTGTGCAGATAAAGAACTTGCAAAAACAAATAAAGACAGCCCGGAGATGAAAGGTTTGCCGACACAGATAAGGATAGACGTCTGGAGCGTTCGTGTTTTGCCTAGTGACATCTTGTTTGTTACAGAACATTACAGAAATATCAATGATCGAATATAAGATAAGCCGTGGCTAGTTTATAGACAGTCATAAACACAGTTGTAAACGAAGTTGTAACGAGAGTTGCTGTTAACAGATGTAACTGTGAACGCTGTTTGTTTGTGGTCAACTACCTTGGAAAATTGTAATTTTGTTAGTGACGTAATACTGCTACTGTAAGGGTTGTCCAAAGTTGATTTCTACGGAAATAAAGAACATTTTGAATTTCTCAAAATTCGACTTTTAATTCCAATTTCATCTCACCTTATTTCTGGACATAGTCTGCAGTGATGGTTATACACTTGGTGCAGCGATGTTCTTGCTCTTTCATCCCATCGGAAAAATTAGGTTCCGCCAAGGTTTGCAAAATAATAGTTTACGATGACTATCACATCTACATTTTGCGAAAATTTCTCACCACTAAGCCAAATGTTCAAGTTTGGGACCAGGAAGAAGTCACTTGGGGCTAAGGCTGGTGAACAAGGTGGATGAGGAACCAACCAAAAGCCCAATTCATGCACTTTCACCATTGCGATTGCTGATATGTGCGATGGTGCACTATCTTGGTGAACGAGCCTTTAAATATCGGTCACTTTTCAGTCAACTCATGTTGCAAAGGATCCTATAAAGGTTATGGTTCTACCCTTTTCCAAATAGTCAATGAGGATTTTTCTTTCAGAATCCCAAAAAACAGTGAGCATCGCCTTACTTTGCATTCCTTGCCTTCTTTTGTGCACTTTCAACAGCCTATGTCCATTGTTTTGAATGCTGTTTTGACTTTGGTATGTAATGATGGATCTGAGTTTCATCCACGGTTACAAATCGGCGCAAAAGTTCTTGCGGATTACGATTAAACATCGCCAGTCACTTGGTAGAAGTTTTCTTCCGGATGTGCTTTTGGTTAACTGTGGGCAATCGCGGCACCCATCTTGCACACAGTTTTTTCATCGCCAATTTTTCAAGCAGAACATAGTGCGCTCTCTCATTTGAGATACCTACAGCCTCGGGAGTCTCACCAACTTAAATTCGGCGGTCTTGCATAACCAGATCGTGGGTTTTTCAATAATGCCCTGTGTGGTGATCATAACTGGGTGACCAGAGTGCGGTACTTCTGCGACCACGTTTAAATTCATTGATCCAAAAGTAAATGGTCTTCAATGTTGGTGCAGACTCCGCGTGAACTTCATGTAACCCAGTTTCGACTTATGTGGCAGTCCAGCCCTTCAAATGATAATGTCTCATAACAGCATGGACCTTTTTTTTCCATTTACGATCTCAGCTATCATACTGACCAGTTCAGATAACTGTCAGCAGTGAATTGTATATTGTATCACTTTAAAATTTTCTGTACAATCTTTTGAATAATCAAGCTTACCACCCACAAAGTTGCAACTAAATATTACCATCCCTTCCTGTAAATTTACCAGACTCATCAATCGACCTTAGATCCTACTCTTTCAACATTACCTGACATTGTGAATGATTTGAAATTAATTGTTCTTTCACACTAGCCATTTATAGAACGAAGTTCGGAAAGGTAGGGTCAGATTGAAGAATTCAATGACATAGATGGAATCTGAACCACGGATCTGTAATCACTCAGCTGCCATGGCAACACGACATCATGACATTAAATTGGCTAAATGACTCAGATTGTATAAGAATAATTTTTAGCATAGTTTTGCAAATAAATGCTATATATGTTACACTTTAAATTTGATCGTAATACTGTCGTACTAGACTTCAAGGAATGCGTTACAGTACATTAATTATGTGTATGCTATTCTTAATTGTATCTACAGCATAGTGCAGAAGATGCCATAATTATTGTTTCCGACAATATTTTTATAGGTTCAGCATATAATGTTATGATAGTATCGGTCGCGCACTTAAACCCGGAATCATCCAATGTAGCGCTGCCCCTCCCTCAGAGGAAGAAATTCAGTAGAGGGCACACAGGTACCGAAGGAGAGCGATGGACAACCTGTCCACCAATAAGCCCTCTTGTGTCCTAGGTACCTCTATGTCCTATGAGTACCTCCATATACCACAAACTTATTTGCAAACCTGAAGGATGAGAAGGAAAAGCAAATGTGGAAAGAGATGTGCCCAGCATACGCCACGAAAACGACAAGGTCGAGTGGATAATCTACGGAATTCGAACCCACGTCCCTCCTAATTCAAGCCTCACAGATACTAATATTTTCCCTATTTTAGTAACCTAACTTTTTAACATATTATTCCAGGCATAGAGGATAACTACAACTGAAGATTGAATCTTATAATTTAAGTATTATCAGGTCTTTATTTTATTTTATTTTTAAAACCTATGAGTTGCCAGCCACAATTGCAATTTATTCAAGTTTTTAAAATCAGCAATCAAGCTTGAGTAACCGGTTACTAGTTTGGTACCATTGCTAATGTAAACATCATGTGAAATGGTTGGCATTAATAATGCTATTTATTTTAAACTCCAGTATTTATCCATTAATAACAGTGGAGAATCTCGAAACTAGAAAATAATTGTAATACAATTACTTCTTGTTCTCAGATGTTACGCTTAACTATACTTATGCCACAATATACTATTATTTTATGCATAAATGTCGGAGAATACTTACATAGTTAAAGCGGTAACACCAAATTTGTTCATACATTTTACATTGTACGGCAACACCCACATTTCACGTTTAAATTGTTTTGATTCCAGTATAGTTTCGACAGCTCACCAAATCAACTCACGTGCAGGCAGACCCATTCTAATGAATAACCACTGCACGAAGTTAACAATTTTTAAAGAGAACTCTATGAACAAGAACAATAAGAGCAACAAATAACTTAAATCATCCAGGACTTCAAGGCTATCCAGTCAGGTGTAATTTAAAAATCACAACAATTATATTCATAAAGCACTAAAAAATGTTAACAAATGCCAAAACGATAATAGTAGATTCTATAATTATATATAATCATTAATAATTATCAATTCATAACGTCCACTGTGTGTGTGTTTAATATTAACTTGATTTACGCGAGGAAAATCGACAATAGATAAACCTGGAAGAAGATTAAGCAAACACAAGCAGATAGAAACCCAGCAACATCAAATTCAAGGAGGATTATATTCTAGGTAGCTAGCAGTACAGTAGTCGATAGCGTTAATCTCAGCAAAGCTCGCAAATGAAATAGCTAGGATAAGCTGGAGAAGAACAAAACTACACGAGCTGCGTAGTCCAATCCAGTGAAACGCTTATCGCCTACAAGGTGTGACGTCACATGTGAGTCATGTCAGAATTAAACACAATTCTGTCATTAGATAGACGGTTAAAGTTTCACACAGAAATGGTCCAGTAGTACATAACGATAATATTCTCGATGGAAGCTGGTTTACCACGTTTTACTTGTTCAAAGTGAAGAAATAGAAAAGCACCCATTCAAAAACTAAAAATGTATGTAAATGAAAGAATAGGTGGATAACCCAAGTGCGGAGAAATACGCTTTCACCGCATCATTCCATAAATTTGGATGTCCAGCTGAAAAGGAGAGACTGACCAGAGTGTGCAGTTTTTTTCAAGAAAAGGGACTTGAGGAAATCTGATTTGTGTGGAAATGCGGACCACTGCTGATACATTAAACTTGTTAACAACCTAGAGAGCTTTTGCAAATACTATGAACTACTGGGTAATATCACATGGTATTTCACAATTTATTTAGCTTAGAAGAAATCCTGGGAATGTTCTCACATTTATATCATTGTTTGAAGGTAAAGCTTCAGAATATAATTTACTTATTCATAACTTAAGAGATTTAAATACTTAGTGAATTCATACTGCTTAGAACTATAACTGACCTATACATAATGTGTATGAATGTTTACGTAATACTTCAAGCCTTAAATACCCTATAACGTTTTAATTCCATTGGATCATTATCATTAGCAACTTCGCAATGACTGATAAAAATGTGAAGATACTGAAGACACATGTTTTAATAAAGTTATACATCTCTGAACACTGCTGCTTTAATTTGACATCCAAATGATTTGGCAGGTCATAAATCTAATACACCTGACATGAAAATTAAAAACTTAACGAGACTTACTTTCTGATTGGTTGTCTAAAACCAAGCCGACCAACAAGAAGTGCTGACTTCTAAAACCTAGAGAAACAAATGACATTCTGTTTAGCACTCGAAATTTGTCCTTTATTAAAGTTAGCAAGTATACAATGCTCTCATTCTAAGAATGAGAATATGCGGTTGTGTTGAAACCAAATGGCACAGCTGTCTAAGGGCTATAAACCCACAAATTCACTTGATGACATGTAGTCCAATTTCACTGTACCCTTCAACTAAAAACAAGAGGAAGAATAAGAGATGATATGGACAAGTATATAGATTGCAGCAGGCAGGATATATAAATAAGGAAGAGAAAGAAGAAGAACGTGACTTCACCGGTAAAGGAACCGGAAAAATTGCACATATTCAGGAACTACTTTGTTGAAGTCCTGTGCGTTAGAAAAGTTTTTTTTCTCCTTCTTCTTTTTGTAATTTAAGTCCTCCAACGTTAAGTCATATCGGACGATGAATGGAATGGGTAAAATTATGCTCAAATGAGCCCAGCGTCCATAGAGCTTAGAATTACCCGACATTCGTCTTTTAGGATAAGGGAAAACCCCAGAAAAGCCTTATACAGATAACTCACCCTGGCCGAGATTCGAACTCTGGACCTCTTGAACGTGAAACAGACACGCGACCACCACGCTACCAAGGTGGGCTGTGCGTTAGACAGCCTGCCCCTGTTAATATCAGGAGCCAGTTTATAGTTAATATAGCTCTGTGCAATTATTGATATTAAATTATCTTAAATTATCCTGTGAATATGAATGTAGTGTCAAACGTAATCATTATTCAAGTTAAGTCATTTCATAATAGTATGTTCAGCAAAGATAAAGCATTCCAGATACTCCTCAGTAGTGTAGATGGTAGGGTGTCTCCCTCACGTTGAAGAGGTCCCGAGTTCGAATCTCGGATAGGGTAAGTTAATTGGATAAGTTTTTCCGGGGATTTACCTTATACTGATAGACGAATTTCGGGTAACTCTAAGCTCCGTGGTCCTCGGACTCATTTGAGCATCATTTTGTCCTTTTTAATCATCGTCCAATATGACTTAACATTGGAGGACGTAGATTAAAAAAAAAATAGTCCAGTTGATGAAATTTGGAACAAGAATGTTACGTCAAAATATATTTCAAAGCCAAATGTTGGCAGTGCCAATAGTAAAACGGAAAACTGCTCATATGAGCGTAAACTTTATAATACAATGTAAAATTTCAGATAAATACCAAACCTTGTATTCAAATTTTCTTCCATTTTAAAGAAGCAGAGGAGGTTTCCAGCGATGTTATTGGATACCATCATTTTACTAGAATCCGAACATCAGTTTCAGAAAAAAAGACGTGAATATTTTCATGAAAAGCCCCGATCCTAAAATAACCTTCGCGTCAATGTGAACTAAATCTGAAAGCTAACAAGGGAATGAAATAAGATAGGATAACAGAAAAGCAGGAAACAGAACTCCATGTAATAGAGCATCCATTCCAGCATTCGCTTACAGACAACGAAGAGAACGAATTTACCTAAGTTAGAATTGTTGGTCTACGAGATCGAACCCACTATCTCACGAATTGCACAAATGTAAACCTTCTGTTGCCTCGCCCCTACCTTGAAGTAGTTACCTAAGCCGCTAGAATCTTGTGATCGCCTTATTGGGGATGGTGAGAAGCTTTAATGATATGCCTGGTGACTATTCAATCGTTAGGTACTTAGGCAAGTTTCTGCGCCTCCGCTGACTCCGTCCTGGATTGGCCTGTGGCCTCTCTTCATCTTATCCCTTCCCGCTAAGGAGTGCTAGTCATAATGGATTCCTGCTGACGCGGGTGTGGAGCTATGTCCCCTTTGTACCTTGCATGGCATCACATAATAGTCAACAAAGCGTTTAAAAAGTTTTGACTGGTTATTTTTATAGAAAGCTTGCTATCTGCATTTCGGTAAATGTAACATTGCATTGTGGCATCTTCCTAACATTTGCTTGGTGTCCGGAATCTTTAAAGACCCCAAGCCTGTTTTAACTACTTAGAAACTGTTTACATGTCAACGTAGACTTTTTATTTTTCAGATATGCTTTTTTGTTACTTTGTATTAAAAATGGTCAAAATATTCATAGTAATATGTCAGAATTTTGTCTTTTTTGTAACAGGTTCAGAAAATACCTCAGGTATACAATATTTTACAAATTTACTACAATAATTAAAACTTGTCAACATTGAACCTTTCGAACCTTCATTTGTATGTCTATCATTGTTACAAATTTGCACACAAATTATGCACATGCACTGTTGTGACAAATTATTATAAAATACAAACACAGTTATCAATTGGGTTTTGTGGAAGTTAGACGTGAGAAAAGCTGTGAAAAATAAATAAACCTGAACTGATAATGTTCTACAACTCAACAAAGTCAGGTGTTGATATTGTTGATAAGATGACTAGACACTGTTCAGTGAAATGTTGAACAAGAAGTTGGCCAATTGTTCAATTTCTTGATATATTTGATTTAGCATGCCTCAATGTTTACGCCCTGTACTCTAAATTTTTACATCATATGAGAGGTAAAACTTCTAGAAGAGAATTCCTATCAGGAATGCGAAAAGAGCTAGTAAGACCTCAAATTGATAGAAGAATTTCTTCTTCCTAGTGCAGAAAACAACGCATTCGTTCAGTAATAACTCAAGTTGGTATCAAGGATCTTCAAGAACAAGATGTAGATGTTCCAAATCTGAAACGAAAGAGATGTGATTCCTGCTCAATGTCAAAGGACAAGAAAGTGAAGAAACAATGTGTTGAATGTCACAAATTTATCTGCACAGAACATACAAGAGTAAAAGTTTTCTGCAATGAGTGTTCATCATTTCAAGTGGAGAATGAATAGAAGTTTATTTATAACAAGATTTTTTATAAAGTGATACTCTACATCATAATAAAAAATTACATTATTAATTGTTCTTTCACACTAGCCGTGTGTAGGAGGCACTATGAAGGGGTAGAGCCAGACTGGAAAATTCAGTGCCATAGCCGGGATTTGAACCACGAATCTTCTGGTTAAAATCCCAGCTGTGGCATTGAATTTTTCAGTCTGGCTCTACCCCTTCATAATTACAGTATTGTCACCCAATAATCGGAAGGCAAGACCAACTGATGGCTGAGAGGGGGACAGGAGGCACTCAGCCCACGCCTATCCATTTATCTCGTGTCACTGAGGGGATGGTTAGGAAAATGTCACTGGTCGCTGGCCGCCTCTTTCCCCTCCCCCTGACGTCTGGAATAGTCGGGATATTTCATCTAACCCGGAACCTTCTAGATGGGTCAGTTGGTCTTATTTATGCGGCGAGTTGGGCTGGAAGACAGTTCAGTTCTTGACGAGCAGCCGTGAGGAGCGCCGTGCTAGTGAACGGACTGGAAGACTGTGTACGTGTATCAGAGGAGTTGTACGTAATTGTGAGTGTAGAGTACACCTGTGACAGACGAACTGACGAATTGTAAGTGTGTACGCTACGTAATTCTGTGTAATCGGCAAGTGTTCCAACTGTAATTCGGTGGAAATAAAGAACATTTTCAGTTTGTGCAATTGGATTTTTAATTTCACGAACCCATAAAGCACAGCATTGTTTACAGTGTGTGAGGTAAATGAACACTTTGTGTTAAAATAGTGTATATACTTTCTGAAACTAAAGCATGTGTATGTTTTCATATTTTAGACATGGATAATACATAACATATATAGCTTACAACAATGGAGTTTTCATTTAAAAGATTTGCTTTGGTCTCAAAATAAAGTCATTGTTATTTTTGTGGAAATATTTTACACATAGTTGTTAGAATCACTTTGGGGTGAAAAAAGACTCCAGATGTATAATATGTTTTTCTAGAGCTGATACCATGTGAGGGTAACAACAAGGAACAATAAATAAACGACGGAAAATAAATGTGGGTCAATAACAAGTGATTAGCAAGTCACAGTGTCAAAGTGAGATTGCCTAGGGAATTTGTTACACGACACAGTAATATCCGAGACTTAGGTATGTATTTATCTAAGGAAGTTCCAAGAATCCTATAATTCCTAAGTAAACGTAGGAGTCTTCGCACTTGAATTAAGAATATTCTGCGTAGGTTTCTCTGCCATTAATTAATTACGCTTAGCGTCCTTAATTAATTAAGGTAGTTTCAGAGAAGGCACGTTAAACCCGTGTACATCTGAGATATGTTAGAGAATCAATTAGTCGGCTGTGCTTTGTATTCTTGGCCCTGTAACGTTACGTCTATCAGAGTATGGCATTTTGCACACCTTCACTTTTTAAGGGTAACAACATGCAGTTTTTTTGCGCCTTTCTTGCGTGTAGCATCGAAACCCGCGCATCGAGAGCTCGCAAAGCTTCACCCATTGTTCTATGCATCTCTTGTTCCCCTTCCACCCTTTCCTTAACTCTTGAATCAATGATCTTCATTGTTCCATCTTCAGGACGCGACGTCGTCTTCCGATCCCTTTCTTTGTGTCCATCAGGTCGATTCTTGCTCACGATAGCTGACGAGGCCTGACATTTAAAACCCAGCCAAGAGAGTGGGATGGGTGTCATTTAAAGCAGAAAATTCTCTTTAATTCAAATTGCAGCAATTGCTACGTTTTCTCCAATATGAAGAAGCAATAAAGTAGTTCTGGCGGACGTGCTACCTACTGCTGGTGCCAGAAAGCTTTAAAGACGTCTTCCAGTTTGAGTAAAAAAGGGGCTCTTTCTTAACATCAATGCTGCAGCGATTTATATTATCCTGCAATTGCGAAAGGATTTTAGATTCGATTTGAACTAGGGAATGGTCTTCCATAATTTCGATACCTGATGCTCATGATTATTGCATCGATCGATTCTTTATAAAATTCGCTCGATAATTTTCGATGCTTCGGCGGTGCCTGTGTAATTTTTATTTTATTTTAATATCATATAAATTTACTGCCCCAAGCAAGACACTGCAAGCATGAGAAATTGCAAGAAATGTGGTAAATGCAGAGAAACATTATCGTGTGTCAGTGCCAATTAACAGTTCGCAAGAAGATATGACTGTATATATCAACTAAGATTTGTCAACCTCTCTGTCTAGTGTACTGGATTACTGGAAAAAAGATTCAAAATATCCAGAACTAAAAGAAAAGAATATCCGCTAGATATTTGGGTATTCCAATTCCTCCTGAAGAGCTTTTTTCTCCTCTGAGAGAATACTTAGCTTAACGGGATACTCGATGTGACAGAAAAAGAAATAGACTTGACTGTGAAAGAGTGAAAATTCTAGTATCTTTGAACAAAGACGTATATAATTTGACTGTTTCCTTTTGAAATCTCTAATATGGAGTTTAGAAACAAGAACACTGATCGATTTAAGTTTTATCTCATTAAATATGTGCACATATTTAATTTTATTGGCAATAAACGGTTCTCCCAACATTGTGTTTTGCATTGAAACTGGAAGTAAAGTTACAGTATCGCTTATGGGAATCGAAAATCGACCCAAACCTAATATAAATATAACTCTTTCAAGTAACATGCCTCGGTGTAGAATGCCATCGGAGAGAGCACTCTCTAGATTACGTTTGGTTATAAGAAATAAAGGTTTAATTATTATTCCTTACTCTGCAATTGATACCAATAAAGCGTCATCCTTCCCTTAAATTTTCTACATAAAGTTGCTAAATAATACTAATCAGTTTCTTTATTGATGTTGAAGCAAACTTTCCAAAGTTAGTCACATTCTATTTAGGCATCTTAAATGAGTAAACAACGAACTTCAGCATACGCCTATATATTCGTTTTGCTTTCTAATTTTGTTTACTCGTGATTGCTAATTATTTAAAATGATAATTAATAGTTTTATACACCTGCCACGAAAAGCCCGATGTTGGTAAGGCATTTCAGACTGAAATATTCAGTGTCAGATTTGTGATTTGAAACGTGAACCTTGGGTCTAACGAATGAGCTATTATGACAATATGCACGAATATTAAAATCACCTATTCACCACACTGTTTCGAGTAACACATAAGACACTTTCAAAATATTTGAAGGTAATATAAACATTTATTTCAGCATCTTTAGGAAAATTCACCACACTCAAGATTACTTAATACGGGATAAACAATTTTTTTTCTCCAAGAAAATCTCAAACGATATCAAGTTTAAGATATTTTTATGACAAAATGAATTAGCAACGTGAGCTTCATACCCTGTGATAATATAATTGGCACATACTTAATTGTATCTATACAAAAATATAATTTCAAACATATATTTAAAGGAACTAATTCTGCCACTGTGAGAGATCTCTCTAGTTAAAGGGAGCAGACGTTTCGAGCGGAACAGATGCAACCTAACGGAGTTATTTGACTGATCGGCCAGAATTTTTGGAGTATTTATTTCTGTACTTTTTATAACCTTTTCAACATCAATTGATATATTAAACCACAAAATGTAGGTATATCAAATTCTTGTTAAACGTGTGAAATGTATAATAAGTAGGAGCCTGTTAATGCTTGTAGCAAATCAAAATGTATTCTACATGTTTCAGAATTAGTGTATACTATACCTTAACGCAAGTTATGAGAGCTATTCGAAATTAACGCCAACATGAGAAACAATTAAATTGTACAATGTAATATTGTCTTCTTATTGCTTTATCGTTCCTGCCTCAGTCCTTTATCTCATGCACTAAAAATCTTCCTGTTCTAGATAATTAGTTGATTATATTTTGAAAAATTTTAATATATGTTCAAGTTATAATTACAGTGACCTTACTAGTGCAATGTAGTTATATTTCTTTGACAACGTAAGTCACAGTAACAGTACAAGGATGAAATTAAGAACCTCAGGATGAATGGTTTAAAATCAATATTGACAACAATAATCGCCAAATGTGTCTCTAGAAGGGCAAAGGTACGCTACTCCGCCTTAGGTTGTCAGTGTTAGTCTGGTGTAAGTTGATTTCAATGTCACTTTGATTAATTTGATTTCACTAACGCTTTGATTATATTGATTTCACTATCACTGAGTCACCTTGCCATGTTATTTGTGGGCTGACACTGTCTTCATTTTGTAGTCGACTTCTAACTGTTCTCCATCTTCCTCAACTTCTTGCTGTTCTGGACCATTGCTGATCTGCTTGTGTTGTGTAGAAGTCTGCACACCTTTTCTTTGGTCCGCCTCTGTGCCGGTCTCCTGTGCGATGGTCCCATATAGTGGCATTGTAGTCCATCCTTCATCTTTCATCCGCGCGATGTGGTCTTCCACTTCCACTTCAGTCTGTTTGCTCTATGTGTGACGTGTGTTGTCAATGTCATTTGGGACAGAGACACATTGGAGATTCTATCTCTCGTAGTTATTCCCAATATCTTTCGTTCCATCTTCCTATATCATATTTGTAGCGCAGTCATCTGTATATTTTTTGTCGATCATGTTTGGCGTCCATAAAGTGGTGTTGGGTAAATGCAGGTTTCTAGTACGTCGAATTTGAATCTTCTGTTGATTGTCTTGTCCAGGAGAACGAACTGCATGGACCAGATGTCTTTTCAAGCTTTCTTATTATGATTTCTTTTCCGGTATTCTCTTTGAAGGAAATTAGTTGGCCTAGGTATGTGTATTCCGTTGCATATGGTAGCATTGTTCCGTGAATTCAGATGGGGATCTCCTTTCTGTTTGTCATCAGCTGTAATTTTGTTATGTTAATAGATAGTCCTGCGGCTTTGCTCTGTGTATAGAGTTCTTGGAGCATTGACTGTAATTGTTCAGGTGTTTCTGCGAACAGGACTAAGTCGGCAGTGAATCTTAGGCCTGATAAGCGACTTCCACTTATGTTTATTCCCTGTTGCTTGCTCCAATTCATATTTCGGAATACATTTTCCAAAATGCTTGTAAAAGGTTTGAAAGAGATTTGGTCACCTTGTCGTACTCCGAATTCTAGACGAAATGAATATCCTTCTACTCCTGTTCTTAACTTAGCTAAGTTTTGTCTATAAATATTGCTCAATAGATGAACATATTTACCTTCCACTCCCTGCGTGGACAAGGCCATGCAGAAGTTAAAGGTATAAATAATGATAAGTTTCCTATAAATCGAATATCCAAGTGAAAATTATTAAATTTTGTGCTATAAATTGAATTGCAATTCATTTTGGGAAAAATCCTAAAAATGAAATATATTGGTATTTTAACTAAAAATGCCAAAATTATTCTTAAATAAAGAATAATGCTTCTCAGAATGCTTCTGAGCCCGCCTACGTAGCGTGTCTGCCTCACGTTCAAAAGATCCCGTGTTCGAATATCGGTCAGGGTGGATTACCTGTATAAGCTATCTCCGGGATTTTCCCTTATCCTGAAAGACGAATGTCGGGTATCTCTAAGCTCTATGGGCCCTGGGCACATTTGAGCATCATTTCACCAAGTCCATTCATCGTCCGATATGACTTAACGTTGGAGGACGTAAATTACAAGGTGAAAAAGATGCTTCTACGTTCAATTGGGTCTACAAAGCCTAGGTACAAAGGTGGATTAAATTCTTCCGACTTCTCTGTCAGTTGGTTTGTGCTTTGCAGTTGATCAGTTGTACAGAAACCTGTGCGAAATCCTGCTTGCTTGGGAGGTTCACTTTCATCCAGGGTTTTTGTTGTCCGTCTTGTTATCGTCTTTGAAAACAGTTTGTACAAATTTTACAATCTTATAGGTCTTAGTTGCCCATGTGATCCCTCGAAACTCTTTTGTAGAGGAGGATGATTGAGTTTGTCTTCCACTGTTTCGGGCTAGTCGCGGTTTCTATGATTCTGTTGAATATAGTACATATGATGGGAGTAGGGTAAATTGAGCGGTTCCAGGCCAGACCCAAAAGAGCAAGATGGCGGCCGTGCGCAATCTATGTATTTAAAGGATTTATTGTCCTACTCAGTTCATTTTGTTTTCTGATTCGGGATAGCGGGGTGTCTATTGAGACTTCTCGTGGTGGATTTAGTAGCTTTGAGACGTATTTCGAGGCTTTTGTAACCTACTTCCTTGCATTTTGAAGTACTAAGGGCTTCTTAGGGGTGTATTTAAGCCCTTTTTTGCTTTATTTGGAGGCTTCTTGTTCTCTATTTGGGACATTTTTGGTGTACTTAGGGGCAATTGGGACGTATTTACTGGGTATTTTTGTGTAATGTAGAGGCCTCTGAGTGGCGTTCAAAAGCATTTTGGTGTATCTAGTAGCCAAATGTAGAGGTATTTACTGGCATTTTGTTGTAATTTAGTGGTTTCAGAGACAGTTTTCGAGGGTTTTTGTGACGTATTTACTTAGTTTTTCAGGTATTTAGGGCTTCTTTGAGGTGTATTTAGATCCCTTTTTGCTGTATTTGGGCGCTACTTGGGGTGTGTTTAGGATATTTTTGGTATACTAGGAGCCTTTTTTGTGAATCTAGGGACTTTTGAGGCGTAATTAGGGGATTTTGCGAGGTATTTAGTGGCATTATAGTGTAATTAAGTGTTATCGAAGACATGTTTAGAGAGTTTTGGGACGTATTTCGTTGCTTTTTGAAGTATTAAGGGCTCCTTGGGGTGTACTTAGACCCTTTCTGCTGTATTTAGAGGCTTCTTGGGGTGTACTTGGTCACTTTTGGTATACTTAGTGGCAATTGGGACGTATTTACTGTGTAGTTTTGTAAAATGTAGAGGTTTTAGAGGCGCATTTAGAGTCCTTTTGGTGTATCAACGGTTCTTTAGAGCGTATTTAAAGGATTTTGCGACGTACGTACTGGCTTTTTGGTATAATTTAGTGGTTTTGGAGAGGTACTTAGAGGGTTTTGGGACGTATTTATTATAATTTTGTATTCTTTTGGGCTTCTTGTGACGTATTTAGTGGCTTTGAGACGTATTTAGTGACTCTTAAGGCGTATTTGGCAGCTTTTCTGGTGTATTTAGAGCCTTCGGAGGCATATTTAGTGACTTTATGCTGTATTTAGAGGCTCTTCAGGCGCATTTAGTGACTTTATGGTGTATTTACAGGATTTTGGGACGTATTTAGCGACTTTTAGGTATATTCAGAGGCTTTTGAGACGTATGTAAGGTCTTTTGAACGTATTTACTAGCCTTTTGGGTAATTTAGAGGCATTGAAGATGTAGTTAGGTGCTTTTGGGACGTATTTACAGGCTTTTACTGTGTTTAGAGGCTTTCAGGGCATCTTTAGGAGCTTTATGATGTATTTAGGGGCTTCTTGGGTTGTATTTATAGGCCTTTGAGATGTATTTAACGGCTTGAGGGGGTATTTAGAGGCGTTATGATACATTTAGGAACTTCTTGGAATGTATTTAGAGGCTCTTAGGACATTTTAGTTGCTTGAGATGCATTTAGAGGCTTCTTGGGGTCTATTTAGGGGATTTGGAGTATTTGAGGGCGTTTTGCTGTATTTAGAGTTTTTTTTATGTATTTAGAGGACTTTGCGACGTATTTACTGGCTTTCTGGCGTATTTAGAGACTTTTGGTGCGTATTCAGCGTGTTTTTGTGCATTTCGAGATTGTTGCTGTATTTAGAAGATTTTAAGACGCATTTAGAGGCTTTTAAGTGTATTCAGAGGCTTTTAGGACGTATTTACTGGCTTTTGCTGTATTTATAGGCTTCTTGGGCTGTATTCACTGTCTTTTGGATGTACTTAGTAGACTTAGCTGTATTTGACTTGCCGTAGTTCATGATGTTTTTAACCATTTCAAACGTTTACCCCTCATATAAAATCGATACTTCTAACACTTTAAACTATCCTAAGTCCTACTCCTCAGCGTAATAATTCCAATATATAATAAGCTAACTAATCTAACCTAACCTAGCCTAACATAACCCAAGCCTTCCCCTTATGCTTTACTATTTCATCCCATTAGAAGCAAACCTAACCTAACTGTGCTTTTGTGGTTAATTTGCTACATTGGTTACATTTTGTGATTACATCAGTTAATTGTTTCCGTTGGTTCTGTGCTCTCGTTGGTAGTTTGACTACATTGGCTAATTGATCAGGTGTGGTTACCTAACATATCTTTGTATTGCTTTTGAAACATTTGTTTTTCACATTGTATTCTTTGCACTTACTTCGCTTCCACTATCCTCTTTTATGAAGTTTTAAACCTAACACTGTCTGATACTCTCACCACTGATTCTGAAGTACTTGTAGATTAATTTCATGTGGGACATTTTGTGATTTCTCTTATGATATCCGCCTCCCAAGCTTTTACTTGTGATTGTATAAAGTAAATCGGGGTATACTTAGCTTGTAGTTCAGTAGTAGACGCCTCTCCTCTTTTATCTGGGCTGGAGACCAGCACTAGAATTTAATCCTAGTGGCAGAGTTAACGCCTTCCTCCAATTTTGTTATTTCTTCTTCCTTCCTCAGGCATCGTGAGAGTCGTAGGATAGATGTCACTTGTGTAAATATTCATTCTGTAGCTTAGCTTACAGAGATAACCATTATCTTCTGATCTAAGTTGTCCCCTGTTGCACACTTTCTGCAATACTATAGTGTCCGTACGCGTATGTTGATACTCCATCCTCAGCAATCACTCTCTTGTCGTCATGAGGCGATAGGGCTATTTTATTAGCTTCAACTGTAGAAACATTATGTTTTCGGGATAGGATTAAGTTCATAGGAGTTCTTAGGATCTTTTGGGTTTTAAGACATTCCACATAGCTATCGAAGTTGATGTACTGCCTGATTGCGCTACGCTTTATGCCTTTAATCTTCTTGATTACACCTCCATCTATGTCGAGAGCATACATCTTAGGTCTGAGCCCTACAAAACGATGAAT
This sequence comes from Mantis religiosa, assembly GCA_030765055.1. Classification (NCBI taxonomy): domain Eukaryota; kingdom Metazoa; phylum Arthropoda; class Insecta; order Mantodea; family Mantidae; genus Mantis; species Mantis religiosa. The sequence continues at coordinate 33,497,793 of CM060951.1, read as the reverse complement.
GATTTTTCCATTGGCTTCATCTTTAAATTTTCCCAAAACTTTCTTGTTTTTTGTAGAATGGCATATGTGGTCGCTAGGATAATCAGCAGTATCCAGATGTTCCAGAAAACGTAACTTATCCTGGTATATATCTCTGGTAGTCACACGATGGATGAAAGAGTCAGTATCCATATACATGAGCTTCAGATTTTCAAGTCCGTAATACGGCATTAGCACATCATAATGATACCGATACATCAAGGTTTTTGAGATATCCAGCACACACATCCCAATGTATATAGGCTTGTTGAAGACTATCTCCCGCGACGCCATGTGTACTGCCGCCAGATTAGGCCCATATATAGTTCTATCAATAAATGTAGGCTTAGCAACCAGTTTCTCCAATGTCTTCCAATCGGTGACAAGTCGTATATTCATTCGGTTTCTTATATTCTCCATAGTTTTTCCGAACATGGCATTGTTAAAAAGTTTGTAAAGATCCTTCTCGAAATCATTTCTAGATCCTTGTCGTAACCGGTTATTGAATTCCACATAAGGCTTTAACCAACATGACTGTCGAAATTGTAGCACCCTATGGATTTTTATCAGTTTTATCCCATGATAAAGAGCTTGCTTCAAGGTCATGTAGTGCACCACATACTTAGTTCGTGATCCAAGGTGTGGAATTAGCTTCTTTGCAGAAGAATCCTTAGGCCTGATACACTCGGGCAGGAATGGTAAATCATTATGCAGCTCATGAAGTTCTGCAGGATATTCAAGATCCACTTCTAAAATGTAGCCGAGAGAGTCATCTTCTCGAAGTATTTCTAGGTTAATATCTGCGGGAGAAACCCACTCAAAACCCCCATAAGGAAGGGCGTGGCACATTGCCCAACCATATTGGTTATTTGCGTCCTCGTACGTAATATATTGTGAAGGCTTACTTGAGTCATATTCCTTCATGTAGTGATTGTTCGCCTCTGCATACCGATGAGACACTTGGCATAATCCTCCTCTTATACCTGCTTCAACCATGAGTAGCTGATCGTAATCCTGTAGCAATTCTAGTTCAATTCCTGTATACAGCAGCATTGCATCCCACGTAAGTCCAGGAGATGTAAAATAATGTGCAGGATCAACTTTATGCGTTTTCAGGGTCTGGTCTCTGAATGTCTCAAACACATCAGCTAATAGAAGAACATCTGAAGTTAGATAGAGATCGCTATACTCTCCTAATGTTTTAATGTTGAACTGTCTCCATATACTTTTTGCATGTTCATACTCTCCATCACTAATTTCTTCTTTGTTCAGCTTGTTGTAGAATGCCTCCCTCGGAGGAAGTTCTGTGTCATTCAAAACATCCCACGATGTAACGTAATCGTAGGGGAAAACACCCTTACGTGTCATCGATTTGAATTGCTCTGCTCCAAAGTATTTTATGGTTTCAGGATATGATGTTAGATTTTTTGCTAGTTTATCCAAGCTGGTACTAAGGAAGCGATAGGTATCCACAAAGCGAAGTTTAATATTTCCAACATACTTGGAAAATGATATATAACTTTCCTCAGAGCTAGGAATAACTTCTACTCTATCGCTAGTACAGCCTAACTCCTTAACAATGAAATGGGAGTCATATCCACTCAGGTTATGTATGAAGACAGGAATATAATTAGGCGTTTTACAGGTTAGATTACACTGATTATGTAGACTTCCTCGATATTCACCACTTATATGATCATGATCCCGTACTTTCCAGTTATCGTCGGTAAATTCTTTACCACATAAGTAGCATTCTGTAGAAGATTCGAATGATTTTTGCTGCTTATCTGTTAGAGTTAATGGAGCACCAGATTTGTATACAGCATTAATCTTCTCTGCGAGAGAACTTACATACTCCATAAACTTCGGTGCAGCATCATAACCACGATATACATAGGGTTCAGTAGGAAGATCAGTCTGTAAACCTTCAATTGTAGCTGAGGATTTGACATAAACACAGAAACTCATAGGAATATGCTTCTGATATGGAACTGTATAAGACGTTTCGGGATTAGAAGAACACCCGTGGTAAGGGGTAAGAATGCTTTCAAAGTCGGCGTATATCACATAAGGTAATTTCAACATCCTTTCATGATTCTTGAATCTAACAGTAGATTTCTCCTTAGTTGGCATAACAATCTTAGCAACTCCGTGTTGGCTACATATTTTTCTATGTTCATTTAACCTCTCAACTCCTCCATTTCGATAATCAAAGTGCGTAAAACAGCGTTTGCAGATGTAGAGTTTTCCCTCACATTTGGTTTTTTGTTGATGAATAAGTCTCTCGAAATTCTTTATATAAACGTAATGATGACGTCCAGCTGCATCACTTAATAGAAGCAGGTCACGATGGTCGGACAGTTCTTCATCGATAACCTTCATAGGAAACACTTGATTTTTCTCATCCAGTCCGAAAACATTTATAGAGATGTTATTTCTTCGTTCAAATTTCGGGATATCAGTCATGCTCGTAGGAAACGAGACGCAGGAAAAGTCATATCTTTCTTGAAGATCCTTATACTTGCTAACACGCTGAGGTTTGTTTTGAATGAACTTAGCAAGTACGGCGTACATAAAACATTTCTCATCATCATAATTCTGTGGATTTATACAAGCTCCTCTAGCTCCAACAGAAGTCGGTAGAGGGATGTAACTGCTTCCTCTTAGTCCATTATTCTTGTTGATTCTAACTCGAACCCCGTCAACAGCTAATAAAGCCCAGTTGCTTCCTTTAAGTTGACTTTCCTCCATTTCAGTACAAAGTTTCTTGAATTTCCTTTCCAAGATGGCGTCCAAGTCACTTTCTAAAAATATTGCTTGATTTTGTGTTTTAAAGGCTTTATCAGTAGTATCACCAACGGTATTCACAAACTGACATTCAGCCACGAGGTTAATTTTCACACTTTTATGCGTCCTTAGTTGCTTCTGAACGGCTTGAATTATCCGCTGTTTTGATTCTTGGAGATATGTCTTTAGATCCTGGCATGTAGAGCACTGGATGAAATATGATTTCAGTCGATCCTGGAAAGCTGTTTCATATTCTACGACATCGTCTTCATCAGGAACCATTAACAGCAATTTATGTTTGGTAGGCTCGATCTTGAGTTTCTTAGCAGCACTTATTCTCTCGCATCGTTCTTGGTGCTCATCTCTACGACGTTCAGTACCATAAACGCCATCACAATGTTTACATTCGTAATACTGGCCACATACCAGCTCGTGTCTCTTTTTATTGTAGTTTTTCAGGAAACTCTTATCACATTTACCACACTTAAATTCTTGTATAGCAGCGTCTAACAGAGCTTCCATCGCTTTAATATTCCAGTTTTTGTTATGTGCAGGCTAATTATTGGGGAATATGTCGCTCAGTAAGTGTTTGATATACCTTTTCACTACTCTTCTTCACCTTGATAACTTATCAACGCTACTGAAGATGAATGTCACTGCAGGAGTTGATCCGCTAAGCTATAAATACACTAGCGTAATTACAACCTAAGCTCAATCAAGCTCTATTTATACAATTAGTGCAGCCCTAAAAGAAAACTTCATCATTCCCACCAATACCGGGGTTCGAAGGTGGCGCTCCTATCGGAGAAAACCTAAAAAAATATTATCTTGCTACCACAGGGGTTCGAAGATGGTTCTACTATTGGAGAAAACCTAAAAGAAAACTCTTAATTTTCCAGTTTTCGATTATTCTTTAACTACTATACAATTCACATGAGAGAAAAAATTAGACAAATTAAAATTGAAAAAGGAAATAAATAACTCGATTTGCAGATAAAATTTAGACAATTCAAACGAGTATAAACACGACTAAGCTCCGCCTTTTAGTTTTAAAGTTACATTAGGAGCTCCCATTGCCACCCGTAGACACCTCTCCGTCATCTTCAACCACGTGTTCTTGATTCTTTTCACACATATCTTAACCTAGCAGTTCTATTTTTCTCAAGTTCATCTATTGCACTGTTTAACTCATCTAAGGGGCGTCCTTAGGCTCCTTCACTTCATCCTCAACCACATGTTCTTGATTCCTTTAGATTCATCTTTAACCTAGTTAAGTTTTTGCTATGGACATCATTTCTCTTTTCTTAAGTTCAATTATTTCATCCATCTTGTTATGTTGAGTCTTTTGCTTATATCTTAAACTTTGTGATTAAGTCTTTTGATCTGAAAGTCTATGTATATTGCTTGAGGTCCTCATCCCTTTTGGTCATGGGACAGGTCATGATATATGATCTTATGGGTTGAGCTTGTCAACACACCTAAAACATTAATATTCAGAGTTATTTAAATTATCCTGCTGAGATTCGAACCATGATCGTAAAGTGTAAATCACCAGTTCAACAGCAAATCAGCCCTAAGGTATGAATGAACACGCTATTTCATTACCATTATTAGTTCAAGAGTTATTTAAGATTCAATTTGTTTCGACTGAACCGGTAATCGAACCATGGATCACTAGGATACGGAGCCATAAAACATTCACAGCATACGTAAATAAAAATACCTGCGGTTTACGACGCTATTCTAAGTGTAATAGCTCGCAAAATAGATCACAATTACGGAATTTGATGAACGCCGGGAATCGAACCAAGGATCTTCTCTGCTAAAACATAATAGGATGTGATTAACTGCGAAAAGTATCGCCATATAAAGTTAATTTCACCACTCTAGACACATTGGTTACAGAGATATTCAGATTAACTGATCCAGGAATCGAACCAGGGACCCCCGAACTATACATTGTCAGCATATGATTAACAATGAAGTTAATGTTTATTTCAGTGCTCTAGGTCTATTGGTCACAGAGATATTTAAATTAAACGATTTAGGACTCGAACCGAGGATTCCAGGTATACGGTATAAACCCAGCAGATACCACTTAACTATATAAAATTTATAAAGTTTGTTAGAACCCGATCACATAATTAGTTTCAGAGTTATAACGGTATTAAGAGTGCTCACTTGCGCGAGAGTCGAACCCAGGATTGGGACATTCTACCTACCTGCCCTCAGGCGTGATAGATAGAAACGGTGGTGGTTAGCTGGTTGTTGCACTAAAAGCATTGGGCGTTTCAGCACAGTGTAGATATGATGCTGAATTCTCCTCTGTGTTAATAAATGGGTGATGTAGAACTCTCATTGATTTAGAACTCTCCTATATGAAAATCGAGGTTTAAAAGAAGGGGAGTTGTGGCGTAGTACCGTTCTCCCCTGTGCAGTTGAGGGTTGGGATGATGATGATTGTGTGCGTGTGTGTGTGTGTGTGTGTGTGTGCTTGAACTCTCATGTATTCTTTATGAGTGTGTGTGTGTGTGTGCTTGAACTCTCATGTATGAATATCGAGAGTCTAGGGTTCGATATTTGTGATGAAGAATTCACATTTAATTCAAAACACACACACACACACACACACAATCATAAAGAATACATGAGAGTTCAAGCACACACACACACACACACACACACGCACACAATCATCATCATCCCAACCCTCAACTGCACAGGGGAGAACGGTACTACGCCACAACTCCCCTTCTTTTAAACCTCGATTTTCATATAGGAGAGTTCTAAATCAATGAGAGTTCTACATCACCCATTTATTAACACAGAGGAGAATTCAGCATCATATCTACACTGTGCTGAAACGCCCAATGCTTTTAGTGCAACAACCAGCTAACCACCACCGTTTCTATCTATCACGCCTGAGGGCAGGTAGGTAGAATGTCCCAATCCTGGGTTCGACTCTCGCGCAAGTGAGCACTCTTAATACCGTTATAACTCTGAAACTAATTATGTGATCGGGTTCTAACAAACTTTATAAATTTTATATAGTTAAGTGGTATCTGCTGGGTTTATACCGTATACCTGGAATCCTCGGTTCGAGTCCTAAATCGTTTAATTTAAATATCTCTGTGACCAATAGACCTAGAGCACTGAAATAAACATTAACTTCATTGTTAATCATATGCTGACAATGTATAGTTCGGGGGTCCCTGGTTCGATTCCTGGATCAGTTAATCTGAATATCTCTGTAACCAATGTGTCTAGAGTGGTGAAATTAACTTTATATGGCGATACTTTTCGCAGTTAATCACATCCTATTATGTTTTAGCAGAGAAGATCCTTGGTTCGATTCCCGGCGTTCATCAAATTCCGTAATTGTGATCTATTTTGCGAGCTATTACACTTAGAATAGCGTCGTAAACCGCAGGTATTTTTATTTACGTATGCTGTGAATGTTTTATGGCTCCGTATCCTAGTGATCCATGGTTCGATTACCGGTTCAGTCGAAACAAATTGAATCTTAAATAACTCTTGAACTAATAATGGTAATGAAATAGCGTGTTCATTCATACCTTAGGGCTGATTTGCTGTTGAACTGGTGATTTACACTTTACGATCATGGTTCGAATCTCAGCAGGATAATTTAAATAACTCTGAATATTAATGTTTTAGGTGTGTTGACAAGCTCAACCCATAAGATCATATATCATGACCTGTCCCATGACCAAAAGGGATGAGGACCTCAAGCAATATACATAGACTTTCAGATCAAAAGACTTAATCACAAAGTTTAAGATATAAGCAAAAGACTCAACATAACAAGATGGATGAAATAATTGAACTTAAGAAAAGAGAAATGATGTCCATAGCAAAAACTTAACTAGGTTAAAGATGAATCTAAAGGAATCAAGAACATGTGGTTGAGGATGAAGTGAAGGAACCTAAGGACGCCCCTTAGATGAGTTAAACAGTGCAATAGATGAACTTGAGAAAAATAGAACTGCTAGGTTAAGATATGTGTGAAAAGAATCAAGAACACGTGGTTGAAGATGACGGAGAGGTGTCTACGGGTGGCAATGGGAGCTCCTAATGTAACTTTAAAACTAAAAGGCGGAGCTTAGTCGTGTTTATACTCGTTTGAATTGTCTAAATTTTATCTGCAAATCGAGTTATTTATTTCCTTTTTCAATTTTAATTTGTCTAATTTTTTCTCTCATGTGAATTGTATAGTAGTTAAAGAATAATCGAAAACTGGAAAATTAAGAGTTTTCTTTTAGGTTTTCTCCAATAGTAGAACCATCTTCGAACCCCTGTGGTAGCAAGATAATATTTTTTTAGGTTTTCTCCGATAGGAGCGCCACCTTCGAACCCCGGTATTGGTGGGAATGATGAAGTTTTCTTTTAGGGCTGCACTAATTGTATAAATAGAGCTTGATTGAGCTTAGGTTGTAATTACGCTAGTGTATTTATAGCTTAGCGGATCAACTCCTGCAGTGACATTCATCTTCAGTAGCGTTGATAAGTTATCAAGGTGAAGAAGAGTAGTGAAAAGGTATATCAAACACTAACTGAGCGACATATTCCCCAATAATTAGCCTGCACATAACAAAAACTGGAATATTAAAGCGATGGAAGCTCTGTTAGACGCTGCTATACAAGAATTTAAGTGTGGTAAATGTGATAAGAGTTTCCTGAAAAACTACAATAAAAAGAGACACGAGCTGGTATGTGGCCAGTATTACGAATGTAAACATTGTGATGGCGTTTATGGTACTGAACGTCGTAGAGATGAGCACCAAGAACGATGCGAGAGAATAAGTGCTGCTAAGAAACTCAAGATCGAGCCTACCAAACATAAATTGCTGTTAATGGTTCCTGATGAAGACGATGTCGTAGAATATGAAACACCTTTCCAGGATCGACTGAAATCATATTTCATCCAGTGCTCTACATGCCAGGATCTAAAGACATATCTCCAAGAATCAAAACAGCGGATAATTCAAGCCGTTCAGAAGCAACTAAGGACGCATAAAAGTGTGAAAATTAACCTCGTGGCTGAATGTCAGTTTGTGAATACCGTTGGTGATACTACTGATAAAGCCTTTAAAACACAAAATCAAGCAATATTTTTAGAAAGTGACTTGGACGCCATCTTGGAAAGGAAATTCAAGAAACTTTGTACTGAAATGGAGGAAAGTCAACTTAAAGGAAGCAACTGGGCTTTATTAGCTGTTGACGGGGTTCGAGTTAGAATCAACAAGAATAATGGACTAAGAGGAAGCAGTTACATCCCTCTACCGACTTCTGTTGGAGCTAGAGGAGCTTGTATAAATCCACAGAATTATGATGATGAGAAATGTTTTATGTACGCCGTACTTGCTAAGTTCATTCAAAACAAACCTCAGCGTGTTAGCAAGTATAAGGATCTTCAAGAAAGATATGACTTTTCCTGCGTCTCGTTTCCTACGAGCATGACTGATATCCCGAAATTTGAACGAAGAAATAACATCTCTATAAATGTTTTCGGACTGGATGAGAAAAATCAAGTGTTTCCTATGAAGGTTATCGATGAAGAACTGTCCGACCATCGTGACCTGCTTCTATTAAGTGATGCAGCTGGACGTCATCATTACGTTTATATAAAGAATTTCGAGAGACTTATTCATCAACAAAAAACCAAATGTGAGGGAAAACTCTACATCTGCAAACGCTGTTTTACGCACTTTGATTATCGAAATGGAGGAGTTGAGAGGTTAAATGAACATAGAAAAATATGTAGCCAACACGGAGTTGCTAAGATTGTTATGCCAACTAAGGAGAAATCTACTGTTAGATTCAAGAATCATGAAAGGATGTTGAAATTACCTTATGTGATATACGCCGACTTTGAAAGCATTCTTACCCCTTACCACGGGTGTTCTTCTAATCCCGAAACGTCTTATACAGTTCCATATCAGAAGCATATTCCTATGAGTTTCTGTGTTTATGTCAAATCCTCAGCTACAATTGAAGGTTTACAGACTGATCTTCCTACTGAACCCTATGTATATCGTGGTTATGATGCTGCACCGAAGTTTATGGAGTATGTAAGTTCTCTCGCAGAGAAGATTAATGCTGTATACAAATCTGGTGCTCCATTAACTCTAACAGATAAGCAGCAAAAATCATTCGAATCTTCTACAGAATGCTACTTATGTGGTAAAGAATTTACCGACGATAACTGGAAAGTACGGGATCATGATCATATAAGTGGTGAATATCGAGGAAGTCTACATAATCAGTGTAATCTAACCTGTAAAACGCCTAATTATATTCCTGTCTTCATACATAACCTGAGTGGATATGACTCCCATTTCATTGTTAAGGAGTTAGGCTGTACTAGCGATAGAGTAGAAGTTATTCCTAGCTCTGAGGAAAGTTATATATCATTTTCCAAGTATGTTGGAAATATTAAACTTCGCTTTGTGGATACCTATCGCTTCCTTAGTACCAGCTTGGATAAACTAGCAAAAAATCTAACATCATATCCTGAAACCATAAAATACTTTGGAGCAGAGCAATTCAAATCGATGACACGTAAGGGTGTTTTCCCCTACGATTACGTTACATCGTGGGATGTTTTGAATGACACAGAACTTCCTCCGAGGGAGGCATTCTACAACAAGCTGAACAAAGAAGAAATTAGTGATGGAGAGTATGAACATGCAAAAAGTATATGGAGACAGTTCAACATTAAAACATTAGGAGAGTATAGCGATCTCTATCTAACTTCAGATGTTCTTCTATTAGCTGATGTGTTTGAGACATTCAGAGACCAGACCCTGAAAACGCATAAAGTTGATCCTGCACATTATTTTACATCTCCTGGACTTACGTGGGATGCAATGCTGCTGTATACAGGAATTGAACTAGAATTGCTACAGGATTACGATCAGCTACTCATGGTTGAAGCAGGTATAAGAGGAGGATTATGCCAAGTGTCTCATCGGTATGCAGAGGCGAACAATCACTACATGAAGGAATATGACTCAAGTAAGCCTTCACAATATATTACGTACGAGGACGCAAATAACCAATATGGTTGGGCAATGTGCCACGCCCTTCCTTATGGGGGTTTTGAGTGGGTTTCTCCCGCAGATATTAACCTAGAAATACTTCGAGAAGATGACTCTCTCGGCTACATTTTAGAAGTGGATCTTGAATATCCTGCAGAACTTCATGAGCTGCATAATGATTTACCATTCCTGCCCGAGTGTATCAGGCCTAAGGATTCTTCTGCAAAGAAGCTAATTCCACACCTTGGATCACGAACTAAGTATGTGGTGCACTACATGACCTTGAAGCAAGCTCCTTATCATGGGATAAAACTGATAAAAATCCATAGGGTGCTACAATTTCGACAGTCATGTTGGTTAAAGCCTTATGTGGAATTCAATAACCGGTTACGACAAGGATCTAGAAATGATTTCGAGAAGGATCTTTACAAACTTTTTAACAATGCCATGTTCGGAAAAACTATGGAGAATATAAGAAACCGAATGAATATACGACTTGTCACCGATTGGAAGACATTGGAGAAACTGGTTGCTAAGCCTACATTTATTGATAGAACTATATATGGGCCTAATCTGGCGGCAGTACACATGGCGTCGCGGGAGATAGTCTTCAACAAGCCTATATACATTGGGATGTGTGTGCTGGATATCTCAAAAACCTTGATGTATCGGTATCATTATGATGTGCTAATGCCGTATTACGGACTTGAAAATCTGAAGCTCATGTATATGGATACTGACTCTTTCATCCATCGTGTGACTACCAGAGATATATACCAGGATAAGTTACGTTTTCTGGAACATCTGGATACTGCTGATTATCCTAGCGACCACATATGCCATTCTACAAAAAACAAGAAAGTTTTGGGAAAATTTAAAGATGAAGCCAATGGAAAAATCATTCATCGTTTTGTAGGGCTCAGACCTAAGATGTATGCTCTCGACATAGATGGAGGTGTAATCAAGAAGATTAAAGGCATAAAGCGTAGCGCAATCAGGCAGTACATCAACTTCGATAGCTATGTGGAATGTCTTAAAACCCAAAAGATCCTAAGAACTCCTATGAACTTAATCCTATCCCGAAAACATAATGTTTCTACAGTTGAAGCTAATAAAATAGCCCTATCGCCTCATGACGACAAGAGAGTGATTGCTGAGGATGGAGTATCAACATACGCGTACGGACACTATAGTATTGCAGAAAGTGTGCAACAGGGGACAACTTAGATCAGAAGATAATGGTTATCTCTGTAAGCTAAGCTACAGAATGAATATTTACACAAGTGACATCTATCCTACGACTCTCACGATGCCTGAGGAAGGAAGAAGAAATAACAAAATTGGAGGAAGGCGTTAACTCTGCCACTAGGATTAAATTCTAGTGCTGGTCTCCAGCCCAGATAAAAGAGGAGAGGCGTCTACTACTGAACTACAAGCTAAGTATACCCCGATTTACTTTATACAATCACAAGTAAAAGCTTGGGAGGCGGATATCATAAGAGAAATCACAAAATGTCCCACATGAAATTAATCTACAAGTACTTCAGAATCAGTGGTGAGAGTATCAGACAGTGTTAGGTTTAAAACTTCATAAAAGAGGATAGTGGAAGCGAAGTAAGTGCAAAGAATACAATGTGAAAAACAAATGTTTCAAAAGCAATACAAAGATATGTTAGGTAACCACACCTGATCAATTAGCCAATGTAGTCAAACTACCAACGAGAGCACAGAACCAACGGAAACAATTAACTGATGTAATCACAAAATGTAACCAATGTAGCAAATTAACCACAAAAGCACAGTTAGGTTAGGTTTGCTTCTAATGGGATGAAATAGTAAAGCATAAGGGGAAGGCTTGGGTTATGTTAGGCTAGGTTAGGTTAGATTAGTTAGCTTATTATATATTGGAATTATTACGCTGAGGAGTAGGACTTAGGATAGTTTAAAGTGTTAGAAGTATCGATTTTATATGAGGGGTAAACGTTTGAAATGGTTAAAAACATCATGAACTACGGCAAGTCAAATACAGCTAAGTCTACTAAGTACATCCAAAAGACAGTGAATACAGCCCAAGAAGCCTATAAATACAGCAAAAGCCAGTAAATACGTCCTAAAAGCCTCTGAATACACTTAAAAGCCTCTAAATGCGTCTTAAAATCTTCTAAATACAGCAACAATCTCGAAATGCACAAAAACACGCTGAATACGCACCAAAAGTCTCTAAATACGCCAGAAAGCCAGTAAATACGTCGCAAAGTCCTCTAAATACATAAAAAAAACTCTAAATACAGCAAAACGCCCTCAAATACTCCAAATCCCCTAAATAGACCCCAAGAAGCCTCTAAATGCATCTCAAGCAACTAAAATGTCCTAAGAGCCTCTAAATACATTCCAAGAAGTTCCTAAATGTATCATAACGCCTCTAAATACCCCCTCAAGCCGTTAAATACATCTCAAAGGCCTATAAATACAACCCAAGAAGCCCCTAAATACATCATAAAGCTCCTAAAGATGCCCTGAAAGCCTCTAAACACAGTAAAAGCCTGTAAATACGTCCCAAAAGCACCTAACTACATCTTCAATGCCTCTAAATTACCCAAAAGGCTAGTAAATACGTTCAAAAGACCTTACATACGTCTCAAAAGCCTCTGAATATACCTAAAAGTCGCTAAATACGTCCCAAAATCCTGTAAATACACCATAAAGTCACTAAATGCGCCTGAAGAGCCTCTAAATACAGCATAAAGTCACTAAATATGCCTCCGAAGGCTCTAAATACACCAGAAAAGCTGCCAAATACGCCTTAAGAGTCACTAAATACGTCTCAAAGCCACTAAATACTTCACAAGAAGCCCAAAAGAATACAAAATTATAATAAATACGTCCCAAAACCCTCTAAGTACCTCTCCAAAACCACTAAATTATACCAAAAAGCCAGTACGTACGTCGCAAAATCCTTTAAATACGCTCTAAAGAACCGTTGATACACCAAAAGGACTCTAAATGCGCCTCTAAAACCTCTACATTTTACAAAACTACACAGTAAATACGTCCCAATTGCCACTAAGTATACCAAAAGTGACCAAGTACACCCCAAGAAGCCTCTAAATACAGCAGAAAGGGTCTAAGTACACCCCAAGGAGCCCTTAATACTTCAAAAAGCAACGAAATACGTCCCAAAACTCTCTAAACATGTCTTCGATAACACTTAATTACACTATAATGCCACTAAATACCTCGCAAAATCCCCTAATTACGCCTCAAAAGTCCCTAGATTCACAAAAAAGGCTCCTAGTATACCAAAAATATCCTAAACACACCCCAAGTAGCGCCCAAATACAGCAAAAAGGGATCTAAATACACCTCAAAGAAGCCCTAAATACCTGAAAAACTAAGTAAATACGTCACAAAAACCCTCGAAAACTGTCTCTGAAACCACTAAATTACAACAAAATGCCAGTAAATACCTCTACATTTGGCTACTAGATACACCAAAATGCTTTTGAACGCCACTCAGAGGCCTCTACATTACACAAAAATACCCAGTAAATACGTCCCAATTGCCCCTAAGTACACCAAAAATGTCCCAAATAGAGAACAAGAAGCCTCCAAATAAAGCAAAAAAGGGCTTAAATACACCCCTAAGAAGCCCTTAGTACTTCAAAATGCAAGGAAGTAGGTTACAAAAGCCTCGAAATACGTCTCAAAGCTACTAAATCCACCACGAGAAGTCTCAATAGACACCCCGCTATCCCGAATCAGAAAACAAAATGAACTGAGTAGGACAATAAATCCTTTAAATACATAGATTGCGCACGGCCGCCATCTTGCTCTTTTGGGTCTGGCCTGGAACCGCTCAATTTACCCTACTGATGGGTGTTAGTTGTTCTGCTTCTAATTTAATGAGCTCGTTATGAATTCCGTCTTCGTCTGGTGATTTCCCGTTTTTCATCTCGTTTATTGTGGTTCTGACCTCGCTTTGCAGGATTGGTAGGTGGGATGATTTGTGTATTTAATGACTTGTGTGTAGTTTGATACGTGTTGCCATGTTGAAGGGAGATCTTATATAAGTACCACGCTACAAAAAGCAAAAATGAGTAGCTTATATATATATATATATATATATATATATATATATATATATATATATATATATACAAAGCAAAATGAGCACAAAGATAAACTGTCTAGGAATTATGGATTAAGAAAAGGCCACCGTTGTTTGCTAAGCATGAAACCATACAGGAGGTTGATAATTTTTGTTAACAAATGAAATTGGCCGTGATTTAAAAAGTGAAAATTCTGGTTCTTTAATATCAATATTTCTTGTAAAAAGAAGTGTGAAAGAAATATAAAATATTCGTCAAAGTAACAAAGAAGTTTAAAATTCAAATCCATGGTGGAGTATATGTAAGTTTAATATTCTTAGAAGGAGGGCGCCGGGGTAGCGCGGTGGTTTCGTTCGCGGCTCCCGTTCTAAGGGTCCCGAGTTCGATTCCCGGCTCTGGGGTTGGCGATTTTAAGTCGGCCCTATCCACGCCTTCACCTCTGTCTAGCACACGTGAAGTATCCCCTATGCCCAACGTGGCTCGGAGTCCACGGTAAAAACTGTAGGTCCTCTCACCTCACCGCCATCTTCACTATCACCCTATCATCGGAGGTAATGGACACCGCCCTCTGGGTGCCTCCACCTGAGAAATGGGTCCGGTCATCACTTGGTGGGGTGAGGTTACCCCAAAGGCCAAGGTTGCCATGTGGGGAGTGTTAGTAACTAACTAAACTATATTCTTAGAAGGATATACGTAAACAATTAACAATAGTTCAAGTAGTCGAATCGAGTTTCCCATAAATGTTAACATTTTACCTTGAATGAAATGGTAGCAATAGTTTCTTTTACAACAAAATGTGTAAACAGGAAATCTGTAACAAGACGCGAACATGTCTCCAGTGAGCTGATCCTGTTTGCAGCTCATCGGATGAAAATGCAAATAAAAGGGTTTGTATGGGCGTGGACAGGCTACGATATGCACGTCGAGGGAATGGGCATTAAAAGTGTTTACAATTGGTATCTAATACACACAGCAGGCGTCACATCACGTTTCTGGACACTATTACGTCATTATGTTGTATATCTACTGAGAATATGGACAGTGTATGCTGTTTTATATTTCACAAGTATACAGAGTGATTTACATAGAACCGGCACATTTCTCTCAGGAATAGTTTCAAAACGAATTGTGCTAGCGAAAACTTATTATACCTAAAATGTAGAGAAATTTTGGGAGACTATTTATCAGTGTAGCAAATGTTGAAAATGTCCTCCATCCTGCATAAGACACAACTCAACATGATATTCCATTTTACTGGCGAATCGTTGGAGTGGCACTTGTCAATAGCTTGTATCTCCAGTGGTTTATTTTTTTAATTTGCGTCCTCCAACATCTATTCATATCAGATTATAAATGAAATGGTTGAAATGATGCTCAATGCGTCCGGGGTGCATGGAGCTTAGAGTTACCCGACATTCTTCTTTCAGGATAAGGGAAAATCCCGGAAAAGTACCTTATTCAGGTAACTCACCCTGACCGAGATTCAAACTCGGGACCTCTTGAACCTGAGGCAGACATGCTACCATATACGCTACCGAGGCGGGCTATCTCCAGTGTGATAATGTGCTTTAGATCGTCCAATGTCTGGGGACGTGTGCTGTAAACCCTGTCCTTTAAGTAACCCCATAGAAAGAAGTACGGCGAGTCAAATCTGGAGATCTCGGAGGCCATACGTTCCTGGAAATTATCCGGTCGTCAAAGAAAGTTGCAATTAGTTAAATGGATTCGTTTGATGTATGGAATGTAGTGCCATCTTGTTGTAAATATCCTTGACTCAGCTCTACAGCGTCCAACAAAGTCCATGAAAATCAGTCGGTACTCTGCAGTGTTCACAGTTTGTTAAAATAATGCCCGCACAATTCTTTGTACAGATATTGCGCACCAAACTCCGATTTTAACCGGGTATATAGGTGCTTCATGGATGACATGTAGATTTTCGTTGTTCCAATGGCTTGAGTTCTACGGGGTTCAAATAACCGGATAAATGGATACATGCTTCATCTATGAACCACGTGATGGACAATATGACAGGAATTTGCAAAATGCACGTCTGAAACCAACGACAATAATTCAATTTTTTATCGTTATCTGGTTCCTATAGCTGATGTACCGTAACCCTATATGGCTTTAGACCTGTACTTCTCACAGCTCTCTGACACATTGAGAAGGTGCACCCTGTCTCCTGCAACAAACGTCTTAATGATCTTTTGGATGACTGCTCCAGTCGTGCTCTAACATCAACAACCGTGGGAAGCCTAGATGAACGATGCTTGCCTTTTTCACATTTCCAATTTGTTTACCAGTCCCTGTATTGTGTTTCTTTGGGAGAATTGCGAACACCAAAGTCTCTACATTATGCTTAATTTGTTGCTAAAACTGGGTCATTGAATCAAATTCCAACGGAATAATTAAAGAAATAAATGTATTAGTTCCATATAAATCACTTTATATAAGCTGAATTGATAATTTAATTTGATATTACAGCACACACTATAATGTAAACGTAGTCTACTTAGGGATAATTTTCTAATGCCCGATTTCACCAACGGATGTTAAAATCGACGTAATGTAATGTAACAATTGTAACAGCGCTAACAAAGCTGTAAATTTCTTGCATTTTACCAACCTGTTTTCTGAAAATGTCAACAAACACGTGTTAACGCTAATATTACAGCTATAGATGGCTATGGATGAGTCGTATTATTTTCGGAACATACTGCGAAGCGCTTTTGTTTTCATTTTCATCTACACCGTAGTCTCCACACAGCTAAAAGCGGCGGATAAACAATATCGTAAACAAAAGCCGTGAAACAAATTTCCCATCGATGGAGAAAGAATTGTTAATTTAATTGGTGACGAAGTATAAGAATATGGTGGAAAATAGGACGGACGCGGTGAATGTAAAAGAGAAAGATTTCACGTGGGAAAAAATTGGAAACGAATTTAGTTCAAATGTATGTGTCATTACTAGAAACACAAAACGCATTACTTAAATTTAAAACGAGGTGCGAAGAAGTACAAATGACGAGTGATGTGAACGTTTCAAGTCGGCAGGTGGACAGTGCATTATCCACATAATTCAGTGAATTGTAACATCGCAAGGTTATTAATACTTGAAGCAAAGGCGAGATCGGCAAATTCCTTTCGAAGCATGTTCTAACCTCTCTTGTACTTCCGCAGTAACCTTCATAGCAACTTGTTTCGACAGTCTAGACCTCTATTTAAAAAAAAAAAAAAAAAAAATCTTCTGATAGATCCTCAAAATAATTTCTCCTCATAGGCCGTACTCTATTACGAATGACATTTAGACAGTCTTAAATATGGCAAATCGACAACAGCTGATTTTATGCCCGCCATCTTGAATATTTACAATTGTTAAGGAATTAATAACAGAAATTTGGGTTTTTAGTTTATCAAGAGATTTAACACGAATTTTAAGCTAACACTTGTTGGTTAAATGCAATTCTTGTTGTAACTATTGTTAAACCCGTGTTAAGTCTTAACATCTGTTGGTGAAATCGGGCATTAGCTTTTGAAATTCTTTAAGCTCACTAATATTTTATTTGGCTGTTTAGGAAGTGTAAAGTGGCAGAAGTGGCAAGTCTTGTTTTGTGAACAGTTGTTGATTTAGAATATAGATGGATTGTATGAAATTTAAATAAATTAAATCTTTGAAGTCCTTTAAGTGGACTATGCGCCTTATACAGGGTGTCCATAAATGAATATCGGGGTTTTAACGCTTTATAACATTAATTTTATTAAACTTACAGTAATGAAATATATGTCACATGAAAGAGCAACTCAAACAGTTTTATATACGAGCTTACAAGTGTTCTATGTGAGCACCATTTGTCACACGGCACACATCAAGTCTATAGCTGAGTTCTTCCCAGACGTTGAGCAGTGTGTCTTCAGTAATTGTTGCAACAGCTGCTTCAATCCTGTTTTGTAATTCATGGAGGTCAGCTGGTAATGGAGGTACATACACACGATCCTTGATGAAACCCCAAAGGTAGAAATCGCATGGCGTTAGGTCGGGTGAACGTGGAGGCCACGCATAGCAAGCTCTGTCATTGGGTCCCTTGCGGCCAATCCAGCGGTCGGGTAAAGTTACGTTCAACCATTCGCGTACTGCGTTGTGCCAGTGAGGTGGCGCGCCATCTTGCTGGAAAATGAAATTCTCTGGTTCATATTGTTCCAACTGAGGGAAGAGCCATTGCTCTAGTGTATCAAGGTAGGAAGTACCAGTTACAGTAGCTTCACCAAAAAAGAAAGGTCCGTAAACTTTCCGCCGGGATACAGCACAAAAAACATTGATTTTAGGGGAGTCTCGTTGCACTTGTACGACCTCATGAGGATTTTTTGAGCCCCATATCCGCGCATTATGAGTGTTAACATGTCCACTGAGGTGAAAGGTCGATTCATCACTGAAAACAACATGATCTAGAAAATCTTCATCGTCATTAAACAGCATTACGTTAGCGAAGTTGGCACGTAAACCATGGTCTGCAGGCTTTAGAGCCTGTAACAACTGTAAACGATAAGGACGTAGTTGCAATCGTTTCCTTAAAACTTTCCAAACAGTCGACTTAGCAATTTCTAATTCACGACCAGCCTTCCGAACTGATTTCTTTGGGCTACGAGTGAACGACTCTCTCACTCGCTCAACATCCTCTTCGCTAACTCTTGGTCGTCCCGTGCTCTTCCGTTTACAAAGGCAGCCTGTATCTTCAAACTGATGAAACCATCTACGGATGTTATTGTCACTTGGAGGATCACACCCGAACTTAATGCGGAACGCACGTTGCACAGTAACTACAGATTCGGTCTTTGCAAACTGCAAAACACAAAACGCTTTCTGCTCACTAGTCGCCATCTTTGCTACTACCGCTTTCTAGCGGATCGCGGCGTAAACATTTCACGCACATGCGCACTGGTGCCAACGAATAAAACTGTTTGAGTTGCTCTTTCATGTGACATATATTTCATTACTGTAAGTTTAATAAAATTAATGTTATAAAGCGTTAAAACCCCGATATTCATTTATGGACACCCGGTATTTTATAATCCCATTCCTGCTTTGCTAAACGTTTCATATCTCTACAATGAAGTATTCTAAAAGGATATCATAGACTTTACATGGAAGTCCCAGGTAAATAGCTAATTGAGTAACGCATATAAAACAATTATTTTATGTAGTATTAAATAGTTATTGTTTCATGGAATACTCTTGATATGTTAGTAGCTTTTAATGCACCTCGACAATGCCTATAAACTCCTAACCTCCCCTCCTACATACGACTGTTTAGCTTATGAAGCCGATAGTCAACGGTTTCCTGATAATTTACAGCTTCCCTTTGATAATAATAATATATGGCTTCCGGTTAGCGTTACCAACATAGTTCACTTGTAGGTTCAATATTCACATTCCCAGCGAAACATAACTCTGCACACAACTACCTTAATCAACCTATTAATGGGGTAACAATCACACATGTCACGTGTCAGGATTCGGAAAACAGGACTAATAAGCTCATTTGAACCTCTAAATAATAAACAACACCGTCCCGAGAATAATCATCAAATTGTGAAATCCAATACAATGCACATTAACTTTTAACCTTCGTAATGTGACTTTCTTAGGATTACATAGAGACATATAAAGAAAATATGATAATCAGTTTTTAAATTACTGAATTGAAGGTTCTTGGAATACATAAAAGGTTATTATTTCTGTTTTTGTTTGACACTAGAAATGGGGTTTGTTTATTTACTTGGTAGTGTTATTTTGAATTTAAAGAAAAATGTTTAAAAATATTATGATGTTTATATTAAGTATGTGGAAGTGAAATTCTAGAAAAAAATAAACAAGGTATTTACATTGGATGGTACAAGTGAGGTTAAGTATAAAGAAATGAACGGTTGCTATAGAGAGAGAAAATCAAGTATCTTCCTTGTGGAAAAAGGACGCGGATAAGATGAGGGGTTTTAAAGTGATGAGTGGACGTGCAGGAGAGTGATCTAAAAGAAAATATATTCTGTAATAATGTATATTCAGTTTTCTGAAGAAAAAGCCAATAATCTTGCTGAAGAAGCCTGGGGAGATATCATCTTTCGATCAACGTACTCAGAAGTGAGCAGACCCTTTTTAATCCATCAATATATCTAATCTTTTAAAGATTTAAGTTATATTTGGGGTTAGCAGCGGTGAAGGAATTCATATTTTATTGTGAAGTATCATTTTATTAAAAATGATGGAAAATTAATTTAGATTACATTTAGAAACATCGAAGCTGTGGAAAATAAACTTAGATTATATATAAAGAAATATAAGTTATTCCAATTTTATTTCTTTCACTCCTAAACACCCCTGAGAAGATGAAATATTATGACTCAAACAGCAAAGGAGGTGAGAGGCCATTTCGTCGTGCTACATATGGCTTCCCAACTTTGGAAACACCTCTACAACTAAGAAATACCGTTCCAACTTTTCAAGCAACAGATGTACACACATAATGAAAGCATGAATCTCAATAGAATATCACAGCAAGTGTATACAGCAAGGATCCGGAGATCAGTAACCAAAATTACGTTGCGAGATTGTTCTTAGAGACAGAACTCATCTTATAGTCTACCCATATCGATGAAGATAATAAAGGAAATAATATTAATTGTATAGATAATGAACTATCTTAACAACGCAGTAATTATAACTTTTAAGATTTCATTGGGCAACAAAACAAATGTTTGAAGGTTTCCAGCACTGTATAACATCTTTGGGTCCACGGGAGGCTTGGCAACGGCCTTTTTCTCGGTAATGCAAAGATTTCTTGCAGGCCGGTCTCCTTTAATATAATGTAATTTCCTATCTCTACTGTACCACATACATTAGCAGCAGCAATGCTTAGTGTACCACAGTTGCAATCCTGAGAGTATAGCACTGGCTTTTAGATCACCATAGATTTTCCATTTGTGTTCATTGTATTTGAGCGAGTTCAAGAGGGCTGTCATATTTGCATATGTCTCTTTAAGGTGTGTCAACTGCCAAAATGGTTTCCCCCAATTGAAAGTGTTGACACTGAAAAGTGAAATGCCACTTTATCTCCAAAGCAAGAGCTAACCTGTTAATTTATTATGACTTTTTAATTCAACAGATGGAAATACATATGAATTGACTTTTTTGAGCACATTTTTTTCTTTTCTTTGCTGCCCAGTGATTTGTAACGTTTAAAATATCGTCATCTAACACCCTTATTTGACGATTGCAAACATTACAATTCTCCAATGTTATTAATTGAAACTGCGTTATCATAATTTTAGAAAGCAATAAAAAGGAGGAGCTAAAATACTTAGGGATTGTATTACATAACCTTAATTATTTATTGCCACAGTGTTTGAAATATGTTTCCGCTTTGTATAGTTCCGAAAACATTTCATAATAAAGACATGTTGTTTATAATTAGCCAGTAAATACCATAGCGTCCTTCCTGGTAAGGTAATTTAATACCTTTATTTTAAGTAGATAGCTTCTGAGCTTATGTTATTTTCTAAAATAGGCATACCTAATCTAACACAAGATGTACTATTCGTTAGGAAAACCACTGACTAGTTTTTCGAGTAACAAAATCGTTTGCTAAATTCTAGTTTACTATAAAGTCCACGTACATTCTTTTTAACAGGGCCTCCTTCAATTCACAGGGAATTTGATTTTAGAGCCCATTTGTCATGATAAAACTGGGTGACATGGTACTAAAACGTGGGACTTAGATTTAGGTAGTCCTGAATTCGAAACCAGGTGGCCATCTACTCCCAACATTGGCTTTCCTGTTCGTCGAGGCGATTGTTTTAGAGCAGCTTCTGAGCCAACTTCCAGTCGGTTTGGACAGGTCACATGTCTCTTCCTGGTAGCCGCCTCCGTTGTCCGCTTCTGCACTCATGCATCTCCCGTAGTTCCTTTATATCATCCATGGAGGAACTCCCATGGTGTGTGCACGAAAGATCCAGGTATCAGGTTTCCCCTCCGTTACTTAATGTGTCTCCTACCTCTATCGGTTCTGTTATACTGTTCAGTACTTTTAAGCAAGTTACCCTAGAGAATTCACCACTGACAAATGAACTCTAATACTTTACCGAATAATCGCTGAAAATAAAAATATCTTTGAGCATAAGATATAGTTGGATACACTAAAAGACAGAAAACGGAGTCTAGAAGAAATAAATCATATTACTGCTAACAACATAAACCAAGAGGGAAAAAATTTTGAAGAATAACTAATAACAGAATATCTAAAATCGCCATGAACTATAAATCCATATAAACCTGATCCTGCGATCCATATAAACCTGAACAAATTGAACCAATAATAGGACACACGTGCAACGTTGGGAAAATACAATACAAAATTTGGAGATTATTACACTATTCATCTCTCATAGAAGATGTTGGGAGTGTCCTCCACCAGCATCCATGGATCGTTGGTCCCGTTTACTTTGATAGGACTGTGGACACTGAAGTTTGTATGTGTATTTTCAATGCATTTATGTAGCAGTTGGATGATATCGAATTGAGAGAAGATTTTTCCAGGAAGATGGAGAAACTTTCCATACACTTAATGACGCCATGGAACTTGTAACCAGTTTCGCTGACAATAATAGAATAATCTCAAAATGTTTGTGGCCCCCCAGGTCTCCTGACACAACCTTACCTAATTTTTTCTTGTGAGGGTATCTAAAAACAGAGTGTAAAGTAACAGGCCCCGGATAAGGAATCCATTCGAACCGAAGTAAATAACATTGGTGAGGATACTCTCCGTAAAGCTTCAAAGAATATAGTGAGACGAGTGCAAACATCTATAGATGCTGGTGGAGGACACTTCCAACATTTTGTCTGAGATGTAAATAGTGTAATGTAATCTCCCAATTATGTATTACATTCTCCCAAAGTTGCTCGAGGATTATCTCCATAAAACTTCAGAGAATATGGTGAGACGAGTGACAACATACATAGATACTGGTGCGGGACACTTCCAACATTTTCTCTGAGATGTAAATGGTGTAATGTAATCTCCCAATTGTGTATTATATTCTCCAAAAGTAGCACGTGTGTCATATTACTGGTTCGGGTTTATATGGATCGCACTATATAAGAAACCAGGAAAGTTTGACGAAAAGATGGGCAGACCAAATTGAAGCCGGAACAGATTCAAAAGTCTAAAGTCGTGAGGTAGAAGCAGAAGCAGGGTAGAAAAATAATTAAAAAGCTACAGAATTACCCGGAATTTATCCGAAATACATGCGCTAAAACAGAGATGACACAGAAACTTAAAACATAAAATCTAATATAAGTGAAACAGCTTATACTCAGCTGATGATACTTTTATTGTTTCAATTTTCTGTCTTCCGCTTTCTTAGGCGTTTGTTTTCTGCTCGTTCGCTGTCTGCAGCTGATGTGTATCTTGGCGTTTAATTAAGCTCTGTCTTAATGAATTAATTACCTAATTACGATAGAAAGGAACAAGTTGTGAACAGCAAAACTTTATCAAAGCTACCTTCTTGATTTTTCTTATATGCTTCCTAGCTGAGCTTGATCGTGTAATTTGCTGGTTGTGTGTGCACCGCTCCTGCGAAATTGATGGCTACACCAGCTGACTCGTGAATCTATTTCTTTTACGATTCTTAATAATTTCCAACTTAATTAAAGTCTTTTTGTACTGCTAATAAACAAATAATTCCCCCTTCAGCTTGTTTTGTGTGTTAAGGATGTTAAGGAGCCTCAAATAATGAAGGCTGTCCTATCTTTTTAATGTTACTTTAGAGTTCTTCACCGGACTTGTACACTGTAATGCTATTAAATTTTCCAAGCCTAAGAAATAAATGAGTTATTATATTTTCAAGCTGATAATATAGTTGTCTTATTCCATAATAAAAACCAGTAGCAGCTGAAGTATGAAATGCACTGGTAGTGTCTGCTTTACTTCCCTGAAATATTGCTTATGGCTAATTGCCAATATATTTTATATAATAGGACAATAATGGGACAGGATAAAGATGATATGGAATACATGATTAAAATTAATAAATGCATTTGATGTAGGCGAATAAAATCTAAGCCATTAAAGCAGAATATATGGTAACAGGAGGAAATTCGGAAGATCTGCAAATTAGTGATGTGATAATTAAATGTGTCGAAACATTTAAGTACCTAGGATGTTTAATAATAAGACTGGCATTTGTGAAAAAGATATTATCAATGGGTAAATTGTGCAAGGAAGGCGATTAGAAGCTTGAACAGTCATTTGTGGAATAGGAATCTGACTAGAAAGACTAAACCACAAACTTTAAAAACTATAATAGAAAGTAAGTGATAGAGAATTGTCAAAGTATTTAAAGTGAGACATATTTTATACTAATCATGAGTAGCTGGCATGCTTTAATTTATAACAGTACTCACTCAGACCAGTAGATGTTCAAATTTTTCTCCGAAAACATTTTTCGGTGAAGCAGCCCTTGTCACCTAGCAACATTGAGACGATATAATCTGATATCAGAAAGACAATAACACAAACGAACGAATAAGTATTGTCAACTATTATCAGAAAGCACGACCAACAGACAGCTGAGTAGGGGACCGGAGGCATTCAGACACGCCTACCCATTTATCTCGGTCACTAACTGAGGGGATGATTAGTGAAGTGTCACTGGTAGCTGGCCCCCTCTTTCCCCTCCCCCCTGACGTCTGGAACATTTGAGATTATTTTCTGAAACGCGAGACTTCCTGAAACAGCGATATCCCTATATAAGGCCTGCAGTGGGCGAGTCAGTTCTGGCGAGCAGCCGTGAGGAGCGTCGAGGTTAGCGAACGGAGTTGAAGACTGTGTACGTGTATCAGAGGAGTTGTACCTAATTGTGAGCGTGGGATGGACCTGTGACAGACGAACTGGTTGGATTGTAATTGTGTGCCCTAAGTAATTCTATGTAATCGGCAAGGGTTCCAACTGTAATTCGGTGGAAATAAAGAACATTTTGATTTGTGCAATTGGACTTTCAATTTCACGAACCCACAAAGTCACAATATAAATAAATGACGTATACCAGAATAGACATATGCCATAATGCTAGCATATACTCCGGAGACCGCCACAGTGACAAGGCCACTCTGCGAAGGTCAGTAAACTTTCTTTGCAATCCCTGTAAACAAACAACCCTACTCTATTGTCTGTTTTGCCCTCAAGACAAATTTGGTGGCTCCCAGTCGGAAACCAACCCATTGTTAAAATTCCATGCGTGCTTCTGACAACAGACTATAAGATTTTGACCGACGCGCAGAGCACATGCCCTAGCATAAATTGTTGCTTGCGGGCCGTTAGAGAAAGCGTCTCTGATGTTAGGTCCAAAACTGGAAATTCTGAACACTTATCTAAAGTGAGGATAGTTACCAACCAATAGAAAATTGATATTTATGTGATTTTGCAAACTCAGAGAAGTGTAGGGGTAATTCAAAGTGATGGCGGAAAGTAGGTTTTGCTAGTAAGGGCACTTCGGTCCTGAGTTCTACGTGAGACGGACGCGCATTCGGCGCCGCCTAACAAGTACACTTCCGCGCCATGCACAGAGATAAAGTGCAGTATCTAACAATCTCTCCAGTGAGAGTTAGCACAAAGAGTAATACATAGGGAAGACGATAAACATATACAATTCGACTACGCAGTGCTACTGCCTCCGTGCTTCACATCACAATTTGACCGTGACGCTAAACACAGCAACCACACCGATGATGACTTTACGGTGACGAGCAAAGGAGTCTAAGGATAACAATAAACTTATGTCTACCAGATTCGTGGTGTCCTCATTCAACCCACAACCAGTCAGGACACACCCACTCCTGAAGTACAGAAGAGAGTTCTCATGCGGCAGCTACAAGTCACCTCGAACCGATTACAATCTCCCTTTCCTTACCCCCGCACGCCACCGATCCATAATTGTGAGGCGTTGAGCACAAGGGAGAGCTCGACGTGGTTCACTAAGGGCGGACCGCCTCATGGTGACCACCTTCAGCGAGGCATGCTGCAGCTAATCTGCTGAGGATGGTACGAAAATCGTTATCGGAGGAAAATTTGAGCATCTACTATTCTGAGTGAGTACTATTATAAATTAAAGCATGCCAGCTACTCATAATTAATATATAATGGAAATTATGCTCACTTGTGGGTCCGAAAATTGGACATTAAATTGGAAGAATGCAGAAAAGAATATTAGCTACAGAAATGGATGGACGTCGAAGAAGTATGAGGATATCAACGTTACATCATGTCAGAAACGCCTACATTAGACATGAAATGGACGAATTAAAAACTGTTATAGATAGAATTTCTGTAAAGCTCTACAGTGGCTTGGACATGTACAACGGATTCCGGAGGAACAGTGACCCGAAGTCCTAAAGTGGGAAATATCAGGCAGAAGAAAGCGGAGAGGAGCCAGAAGAATTCGGTACTAGCAAATACATGGTCATATGAAGAAGAGGGGACTGAAAGAAGGACGATGGAGCGACAGGAATCTATGAAAAGCAGGAACCAAGGGTGATCTACTGTAAAGTGGAAAACCTATAATTAAATAAATATAAAAGTATTTTAGCTAGGAGCGTAATATCCGATGCTCAGTGAACGAACAAGTATGTCGCTGCTCATTTATATGATAAATGCCATGTACACCATTAGGTAGTCAACTTTAGAGTTTCCCATGACTTTACAAATATATTTCATAGAAACACATTGTCACGTCACAAAAAAAAAAAAAAAAAAAAAAAAAAAAAAAATCCGGCAAACAAGAAGGGAATTGGAAACATGTTCTGGTCCTTCCTGATGCTATAAAGCCGGGCCAGTCGCTCCGTTAACACGGGAAAATGTCCTACTAACGCTCAAACTTGGAAACCCTTTAAATGCGGCAAATCTAGAATAATCCATTTCTATAAGTAGTTGCTTGGAAGACATTTTCCGTTGAGTTCGGGATATTTTCTGGAGTGCTAAAGCTAGCAATCATTGTAGGAGTGAGGTCGGTCAATGCGGTAGTGACAGTCATCCAATTTAACGAGTCGTTCTGTGAGCGTCGAGACCATCCAACACAGCGATGAATCCACAACGCCATAAATATATTTTTTCTTTGGATATAGGTAAAGCAGTGAAATATGCTTCACAATGCTGGAACCATATCTAAGGTCGACAGAATGAAGGTATACAGAAACAAAAGATATTACTTTGTTATGCTTATAAAAGCAACACCAACTCCAATACTCAGACCATAATACAGATTCCAAGATGGCGCCCGTCGAAGCCCAGCGACTCTGGTTACGCAGAATAGAAAACTATACACAATGGACATAATATAATCCATATTAACGGAGCAGCGAGGTAACCCCTAAGCATTTATCACTTTATACTTTCAACTAAAACGTGTAATAACATAAATAAAGAGCATCATGACAAATCCTAAGAGCTTATCACATTATATAGTAGCACGACCAGTACTATTCATTTTCCACCTTATACTTCCAATCAACATTTAATTTACCTATAAGGTATGACAACTCATAAGCATTAAACACAGCAAACTTTATCTTATTGGACTCAATCATCCTATCGTCTGTAGCAAGTGCTAAAGTTTCTTTTATATTGTTTACATAGTAACCTTTTCTGGTAAGGACATAGGTACTGCTTATACTATAATATTTAAGAGAACTCACCAGATTGTCCAGTTTACTCCAATTGTCACGTTTGAAGGTGTCAGTTCCCTCACACGGCAAGAGCCATTTAAAATTTTCCACTGGTAAGCTCATAATATTGCTTCTAGGTTATGAAATACTTTGAAACTCATTAAGTGAAGGAACATCAGTGAAGCTGGGATCTTGAATGTTATAGAAAAGAACGTAACTAATCGTCTTTAATAATGACTATTAATGGGTTAAAATCTCCTCACCACTTCGGTTAAAAACTGTCAATAACATCTTGTGCACACCAAATATTAAAATTATCTTTACTCTCTGTAAAATGTGTCGGATGCATTCTTCAGGATTTCGTATTTTCTGGTTGAGCTTTAATGTGTGATAGGATGGCTGATTCTTAAAAATCGTGGGGTAGGCATCATCTATTAATTTTGGTACTTTTCGAAGGGCACGAATTGGTTCACCATCATTTACTGGAAAGATGTCTTCCTTAACCTCAAAGCACTGTTCAAAATGATGAATACAAATTACAGTTTTGTCATTTACGATGCATGTTCCTGGTCCACTTATCCCATTACGATTTTACCTTCGGAAATTTAAATGTCGTGTGAGGTATACTACCATAATTAGATTGCAGCTGGGAACACAACAACGATGCATTTCGACAATGCTTCACAGTATATATTTACGTAAACGTTATCACCTTATGTTAAATACTCAACTATAAACTAATTCGTTAGTCACTAATTACCACTGTAATATGAATTACATTAATTCTTCAAACACACAAAGTAAACAAACACACACTTTACTCTGTACATATAACCACAACATAACAAGCTGGGCCACGAGCGCCGCCATTTTTCCTGCAATCGATTCTCGTATTATGGTCTGAGTATTGGAGTTGGTGTTGATAAAAGCATACTGTATACTTAAACAGTTGAAGAACTTAAAAATAGTCCCCCGACTTTTCCACTGAGGTAGATAACAGTTCCTATTAGGAAATACCAAAGGCACTATATAAAAATGTAAGAAAATATAAATAATTAGGCCATAAAGGACAAAAAATGAACAATATGGAAACGAACAGATAAACAAAGGTACAAGTACTAAAGGTGAAACATTAAACGACAGATATTATACTCGCATGTAGGGAAAGAAACTGTTTAGCTGCCTATAGAAGTGACAAACGAAGATCTTGGCCGAGGGCTGGCGGCCTCGGGTGTTGTATAACAAAAGAAGTTAGAAAGAGGAGAAAATTAAAGGAAGGAATATAGAAAATGTTGAGAACATCCTGTTCACCTGATATAAGTTAAGCGACCATAAAACAAAATAACTTTAGACGGTATATCCTTGTAACCTTGAATTAATGAAAGTAATCATAAACCATCCAACTAGAAAAGGAACTGGAGAAGGTTCAAACAGGAGCTCTGTTTCCGATTTTATTTGCATGGCATTCTGTGTTTCATCTTGAAGACAAGACAGAGATAATTTATCTGGTGAAAAGTTGGTGTGGGCCGGGAGATGGTAAGAGCATGAAAAAATAATTTTAGTATTCCAAATGCTAAGTTGCTTAGAAGTAATGTTAACCTTTATTTGTAAATAAAAGAATACGGGGAATATGAAATATTATGTTTAATAAATAGGGAAAGAATACTTATTAGGTGTGAAAATAGTTAGTTGAGCAGACCAAATAATTAGCATTATTTATTCGCATCCGGTCCACACATAACTCTCAGAAATAAGAATCAAATTTCCAGGCAATTCTCCTGATGGTAATTACCAGTCCGACGGCGTAACCAAAAACTACTTCCCCTTTATACTCCCTCCATCAGACAAAACTTGCTAGTATTATACCTCCACACATTTTGGGGAACAATGGGGAAGGTAAGGGATACCATCGATCGAACGTGGGCGATGTGTTAATGTGCTCTTAATTTTTGGAGCGGGTGGGGCTGGGGAGACGTTTCGGCTCTTCCTTAGCTTGGAAACTAGTTAATAGGCTGAATGGAGAATGAACAGCCCTATTATTCACCAGCTTCATTAGTTCCAAGTGACGCGGTGTGTATAGAGCTAACTTCACTTAAAGACCACATCTTCGTGATCTGTCAGTCTAGGGACATTCTTTAGCATTGTATTAATTCACATATTATTTTCCTTCCTGTCATATATTCAGAAGACGCAGATAGCTTAACCGCTAAAGCTTTTGCCTTTTACTCATACAGCACAAACTGGTGTAGAAATCGTGAAATTTTGATAAGAATAATAATTCAATTTCGAATCAAAATTGTTTAAGATACGGTTGGTTGGTTTCCAACCAACCATATCCCCACATGGCAACCTCGGCCTTCGGGAGTAACCTCGCCCAGCCACGTGATGACCGGATTCATTTCTCAGATGGAGGCACCCAGAGGGCAGTGTCCATTACCTCCAATGGTAGAGCGATAGTGAAGATGATGGTGAGGCGAGAGGACCTACAACTTATACCGTGGACTCCGAACGACGTTGAGCATAGGAGACACTTCACATGTGCTAGACAGAGGTGAAGGCGTGGATAGGGCCAACTTAAAATCTAATCCAAGAGCCGGGAATTGAACTCGGGACCCTTAACAGGGGAAGCGCGAACGAAACCACTGCACTATCCCGGCGCCCGCTTGTTTAAGATATCAATGAGGAAGTTTTTATTTAAATTCCATGTTTAAATTTGACACGACGGCTCTGTCAGTCACAAAGATGAGCAGCGCCTTTGTTATACGAAAGCAATACGCACAATCTCAGGATAACTAGAATCTTCGGGAAGTTTCTCCTTCCCGAACGCTCTGAAACCAACGGCTACATAAATGAATGAGTGCGGCCAGTCAGCGACTGAGTGATTTAGGGAGTGCGGCAAAGTTCATCATGAATACAGTGAAGTGCAAGGAGTGCTTTTATTGCAAGAGATTAGAGATGTCTTGTTAGGGGTATTTCGTGAAGACACTACAAAATGAAGTAAATATGGAAACAAAAGTGAAGTGACAGTGAACAATGAAATTAGCTCAGTTAGTGAAGTACCAATGTGAGCAAGACGAAGCCTCAGTTGGAAGTTGAACTAGAATATTAATTGACTATTTAAACTGAGCTAAGGGCCGCTGGAAAGAAGAACGAAGTAACAATAAATTCATTTGACAATTCCTAATGGTCAGGGTAACTGTACTGCTTTCAGTAAACTAAGCACTAGCCCAAGAAGCATAGTTATTAGTGTTCTGTGTTGAGGAATTTTGAGAATGATGCTCTCCATACCCCTTATGAGCTTACAGGACAATTTTTAAACATAAGAGGTATTTTTTCTTTCGATAAGAAAGGCAACAAAAAAGCAAGATTTGTTAACTGGTTCAAAAAAAAACTGGAGCGCATTTTGGGAAGGAAGTCTCACCGGTGGCAGTAAGTTTCAAAATTTTTATAAATAAAAAATAAAAATGAGGTAAACTCCTTAACACAACAACTCTTAACTTTAACCGTATATACTTACGTCTGCTGTTTAATTTTGCTCTCTCATAATTATGACGTTTTCTTACCTTCATGTCATATAACTTAACACTTGATGGAAATAATCATTTCTTCCACACTAGCCGTGTGCAGGCTAAGGTTTGAATAAGTAGAGTCAGACTGAAAAATTCAGTATCATAACTGGGATTTGAGCCACGGATCTTCCGCTCACCGCGCGGTTGCTCTAAACCACTGAGCTACTATGGCCGACATGCCGACATGACATAAAATTCCTCAAGTGACTCATATGTTTCCCGGTGGACCACTAGGAGTTCTCATATACAATGAGACACGCACCTTTTGTGGCGACTTACTATCCTGTAACTATTTAAGTCCCAGGTTTCATAATTAAACCACTATGTTTTTATTTTAGGTAAATTGATGGATAAATGATGATTTCGATCACATCACACATTTCTCCTAGCGATACTCCCATCTCTGTAACCCTTCCAAATAGTGCTCAGCGTTTTTCCCTGTAAAATACTTGTTCACGAAGGTGATTGCCTCTTCATTTGACGAAAATCTCTGTCCTCCGAGCGCAATTTTAAGATGAGGGAACAAAAAACGTCGTTTGGGGCTAGATCTGGTGAATTAGGTGGATACCCAAGCAGTTGAAACCGTAATTCGTGGATTTTCGCTACTGCAACCGCTGAGTTATGAGACGATGCGTTGTCTTGGTGCAACAGGATTTACTTTTTCTGCAATTGTGGTTGTTTTTCTGCACGTTCTGTCTTCAGCTTGTCAAGTAATGATGCATAGTATGTTCATGTAACGGTTTTTCCATTATGAAGATAAACGATTAAAATAACTCCAGGACTATACCAAGATACAGTCGCTATCATTTTCCCAGCCCAAAAAAGACAGTTTTTCCTTTCCTTTAGAGCCGGTTCCCTCTCTGCAGTCCTCTATTTCTACTGTATTTTTGTTTCGGGCGCATAATGGTGTATCCAAGTTTCATCTATAGTAAATAATCGGCGATAAAACTTGGATTTACTGCGCCTAAACTGTGCCAACAGAGCGTTGGAAATGTTTATTCGAACACGTTTTTGGTCTAACGTGAGCAAACGCGTCAGCCAACGCGCGGGCAGCTTTCTCATGTCCAAATGTTGATTTAATATGCGACAAACACGTTTTTTACATGCTCATAATCTCTGCAATCCCTCTCAGTTGAATTCAGCGGTCGTCTGGCACCATTTGGAGATGTTTTCGTCGGTAGTTTGCAGTTTTAGGACGTCACGAACGTTCATTGCCTCTCATGCTTTTACGGCCGCGTTTAAACTCAGCAGCCCAAAATTTCACTGTGGTAAATGATGGTGCAGAGTCCCCATACACAGGGTCCAACTCATCTTTGATTTGTCTTTCAAAAGTAAATATTTAATGACAGCTGGATACTCGATTTTTTCCATTTTCATAAAAATACTCACATCAACTCACCGAAACGACTGTTATATAGCAATTGAGCGGCCTAAATGGTTCAAACTTTGGTGATTAACTGTCAAGAGATGTACAACAAAATTCTGTAGCTTTTATTTACGAGTGCTCCATCTTCGTGTTGATGTCGGAAACTTTTCAGGCCACAGTCATAGACTTAGTCTCGAAATCTTAATATTAAGATGTGATATACGCGTGATTGCTACATTCTTCACGCAAATGGTACTACTGCTACCTTTTATATTTTAATTCAAAGATTTTGATTGTTTCACTCTAGATTGTTTCACCCTTACTCTTTTCTTACTGGTCGCCCAATGTCTGCCGTTGACTTGACGAGCACAAGTGGATATTCGGACTTAAGGGTAAGGCAAGCTGCTTTAATAGCAACGGCTTGCCGTAATACAATCATCAAAGGGTAATTACTAAGTGACTGACACAAACATTATTGGACAGTTTTAGATTCAGTTCGAGGGTTTAGTTAAACCTCTCATTAGAGATTCAGCTCTCGGGGGCCTTTAAAAATCACACCTTCGCTATATCTCTAGGATCTGGTTATAGGAATTAAATGCTATACAGGTTATTGTGAATATCACTTCTAGAATGTCACTTTAGAGGTTAATTATTTCAGGATAATTGGCAGCCATTTTGAGGCATATCTTGCGTTGTGACTTCGAATTTCCTGTAACAGAAAGCGCTTGAACCAGTTATTTGCAATTGGTTGTTAATCTTATTTTATATTCTACTATTTAATAATTGCCTTATTTTATTTTATTAATTGTTTAATTTACACTGTAGACTGTCCTGCACCGTGGCGTACCGGGCTAAGACATACCTTGGTCCCTGCCCACGGAAAGCGGTCCGGGTGCAGCGGGAATTAACGTCACATTGATAAACTGTCGTCTTGTCGCTGCTTTTTTAGAAGGTGGAATACAAAGACTCCACGTTCTGTTTCGCTATTACTAAGCAAAATGCTGCTTCTCGTCGATTTCTGCCTCAGCTGCTCCGCATGGATCTTGCACTCTGGATTTGTGTAGGATATTAGCGCAGAAAAACCAGAGCTTTCTTTGAAATGCGATTTATTAAAATAAAATAGAATTTAAGGTTTGTCGATACGTCTTCGTTGCTACGGCCCCGTTGCTACGGTGTTCCGAACCAAGTGACTTCTTTTCCCTCGTGGTCACAGATCACGCCGTTACTTCCCCTTAACCCCCTACAAATTTTAGCGCGAAACATCGCGTGGTCACGCTAACCAAGAGTCCTTTCGCTCAATTTCCTCGACCAGGTGTGCAGTCAGTTTCCGAGAAAAACGGTCTCAGGGAGTAAGACAAGTACCTGGTCTGTGACCCTTCTTACTTGCTCGCACACTTTTATCCCATTCTGTCACTTTTAGCACCAAAAAAGCCACCACTAACTGTACCTTTTTAGCATGCGCTGATTGCCAAATTATATCATTTCAATACTTTGTGCATTTACAGTTTTGGCTTCACAGGATTGATCTTATCTCTATGATGCGGATTTTAAGTTCCAGGTATAAGATCGGTGACCACTCATCATCGTGAGGAAACTGAGTTTACGCTAGGTAAGCGACCCTGGTCATAAAAGCCAACGCTCCGGCTGGGAGATGCCGAGATGCTGACCAGATCTCCTTCACTTTATCTTTTGTATATGGGCATGAGGCTGGCAGGCGGGTTGGCAGGTCCTGGCCCTATATGGGCTGTCACACTCTGGGTTACACTGTAGACTTAATTCCTTGTAGCATTAACAAATACATCTCCAACAGTAGCATAGAGGCCATTACTTTTGGGAAAGTGGTACAAATCTACATAATTTACAAATATTAACACAAAGACATCATTAATTACTAGAAAATAACTATAATCCAGCAATTCAGGGATTAAATTTTACTTTTGCACCACACCAGCTACAACTCTTGGGCATGGAGGCCAACTTAACTTCAATTTTATACAACTCTTTATGTTAATTTATATCAGCAGAGCTTCTCCAACATATTTATAGAATAGTGTCATAATTATTTAATTCAGGCTTGTATAGTGTTTAACGCCCACTTTTACTACACACGGCATCGCAGGCGATGACACTGATGATACATGAGATGAAGATGGAGCACCTGTGGAATGAGATGGCGGGGGAAACCGGAGATCCCGGAGAAAACCCGCCCCAGCGCCGTGTTGTCCACCACGAATCTCACTTTCCGGTCGCCTGGGATCGAACCCGGGCCGCCTTGGTGAGAGCCAAGCGGTCTAACCACTGAGCCACGGCGCGGCCTTAATTCATGCTTGTCTCACCCACTCTCATAAGACAACTTTATTGTGTTATTACTTATGTCATTGCAATAATCCACTCTTAATTGAGCGTAGGACGTACCTTCAGATTATTCTTAAGCTACTCTAAAACCACGTAAGCGTAATTTCTAGTAGCATCAGAGCGCAGAAGGTCATCAGTTCAATACAGGAGCACGTCACAGTACTAGAGTAAGAGTTGCACAGTAGTGGCAGCAGAGCGCCATACAGTTCGTCAAATGTTTTTATCAAACTGTAGAGGAATTTAGAGGACATTGCAAAAACATCAAGGTAATCATTCATTTGTCATAAAATGTTTTAAATATTCAATAGTTCAATTAAACTACTTAAACGATTTTTGAAAATATTTCCAACAACTTTTCTTATAAAATATAGTTTGTATTGCAGAGAATTTTCTTCAACATACTTGGAATATGGTTTTAAATCCCCAGTTTGGTACCTATCCGACTTTTAAGTATTGCTATTTACGCACACTAACAGGGATGCAATTACTTTCACCTTTGAGCTTGGGTCAGGGAATTTCAAAAAGTGTTTCCGTATATAATTGTTTAGTGTAATGCCACATTCACAGACATATTCAGTATAATTATTTTAATATATTCTTAAATTAAATAATAAGCAAAGTAATTGTAATCCTTTTCTAGTGATAGACCTTCCCTCTACGGTTGTATGACGGTCAGAATTTTGGCGACGCCGCTATGGTTATGGCTATTCTGGTAGACATCGTCGTCACTTCAGTGAACAGGGCCGTGTTTGTTAGTGCATTCCCTAAGAACAACAAACTGGAGTGTCTTAGAGCTTGGTGTAAGCGTACGCTGTACGCTCTATGGCAGCCAAGTAATCTTACCCAAGGTTATATGCAACTAAGAGAAACGGATTTATAATAGAATACAACAATTTGTTTTAAAATCTGTCTTACCAATAACTGTTGTGTAAATTTTGTAGCGTAGTTCAGATAAGCTAATGTCCACCTAGATAGTGTGTCTGCCTTAGATTCAAGAGGTCCCGAGTTCAAATCTCGGTCAGGGTGAGTTACCTGGATAAGGTTTCTTCTGGGGTTTTCCCTTATACTGAAAGATAAATGTCGGATAACTGAGCTCCATGGACCTGGGCTCATTTGAACATCATGTCACCCATTCCATTCATCGTCCGATATGACTCAACGTTGGAGGAGTAAATTTCAAAAAAATTCTAAAGAGCTACATTACTATTTACTTTCTCTTCTGTCATTCAAAAGTTCGATATCGCAATTCTACCAATACACAAATGGAACTCTCTCAATCCCACTCTTAAACAAACCTTTTTCTAAAAGATGCGTATTTATGGTTTTGTTATTCATTTAACGTCCCCAAATGTAATTCATATAAATGAAACTCGTGAACTGAATCTAAAATTAGCCCAATCTGCATAAATCATACATTTATCCGACATCCATCTTTCAGTATAAGAAAAAATCCGGAGAAAAAAACCTGTATCCGGATTGTTCATTTTGATCTATTTTCGAAGGGGGAATCTTCAGAACGTGAGGCAGACACTACCAATACATCGCTGAGGTGGACCAAATTAACAGAAAATATAATTTCTGCAAATATTTGTCGTGATTAACATGAAGCGGAAAGAGAAATATTTAAGCCGTTGTAAGAATATTTTATATAATAGTGGAGAAAACTATATGTATGCAGCACATTTTTGTAGAATTACTGATTTAGATTAAACGACTGTTAGACATAACATATTCAAAGGTACAGATTGTGTAGAAGGTAGTTCTGAATGGAAGGAGAGACATATTGTATGTTCATGTCTGTTTCTTCATTTTGAGTTGCAAATACTCCCTCAGAAGTGCGTGAAGTATTAAGCAATAAAATTGTATTTCATTTAAAAGAAATAAAAACTGAATTGTTCACTGACTGACCAAGTTATATTTCGGCCGAGATAGAGTGAAAGTCCTGCAATTTGGGACTTTCTTTGAGCGCTATTATTCGACAACCGATGCAGTAATAAAAGCATCGCGTTGCTACATGTATGATCTTATTACTAGGAAGCAGTCCAATGTAATTTTTGCCACGGTCTGGTATACTTCAAACAGAGTAGAGACTACAGCGATTTAATATCTATTTCATTTTTGCACTTTTCATTCCAGTTGCACTGGGTAGACATGTATAAGTGTGGATTGTTAGTTCATTAAAATGTTGGCTGGAAAGTTAACATTAGGGCAAATCAGGTTAAATTTATAGGAAATAAACTAACTTTTGTATATAAGTCTATTACAAAGTTTTTACAAAAATGTGCGACGCGGAATTTCCAAACAGATGCAAACTTCTTCCGTTATTTTAATATTTAAGAAAGCTTGGTTTAAGGGATTCATAAACTGGGAAGAAATCTAAATGTAATGAGGACGACAGTAGAGCGTCTTTAAGAAAATTCTCATTTGTCAAGAAGGAGATCGTTTCTAAAAGTCGTCATCCTACAGAAAATGTAGTCACCGGATATTTGCAGTTGAATGAATGCGCAACGGGTTAAATTGTTTAAATATTTGCTCACTGGATATAACACAAATATAAACAAAGACAAAACACTATTCGCATTACTGAACAAAAGACTGTTTTCAGTAAATTAAATGCCAGGTCAGGAGATGGCGTGAGTATCATAAATTAATTGAGTCAAAGAAACGTAACTACTTATTTATCCCAGATGATGGGAGAGATGCACACTGCCAAAACGTCGATATCTAATCATCTTTTCACCTGACTTGCTACTCTAGAAGAACTTGAGCATATCAGTCACCAGGAAACCTTCAGGTCTTATTTTGTTTCAATATAGTTAAAATGAGAGTTAGATTTCGGACTGAGGCTTCGTGAGAGAGGCACAACCATAGTGCATACTGCTCTCACGTTGTCCCGGCCGAAAAATAGCCTCACCGCTCTACCATTAATGTGTAGTGTTTAACGCCCGGTTTTACTACATACGGCACCGCAGGTGATGACCCTAATGGTACATGAGATGAAGATGGAACACCTATGGAATGAGATGGCGGTGGAAACCGGAGATCCCGGAGAAAACCCACCCCAGCGCCGTGTTGTCCACCACAAATCTCACTTTGCGGTCACCTGCAATCGAACCCGGGCCGCCTTTGTAAGAGCCAAGTGGTCTAACTACTGAGCCACGGCGTGGCCACTCTACCATTAAGTAAAGCTGTGTGAGCAATAAAGGTAAAAAGTATTCTGAGTTTTGAATGTATTAGCTGTCTCTGTTCTTTAACCAATATGTAGATTAATGTGAGGTAGGATGAGATCCTGCGGTCGAGCAGTCCTTACCCTCTGCAGGTTTGCACATCCAACTGGCACCGCCATGAAATAGTCAACTACTTTTGTCTTTCATTTGGGATAATTTTTGTCCTTTAACGCTACCAGAGCAGCAGCCAATCAAAGTCCTGTGGTGTTTGTCATATTTCAGCCACTGGAGAGCAGCCCGCCTCGATAGGGTAGATGGTAGCGTGTCAGCCTCACGCTCAGGAGGTCCCGAGTTCGAATCGCGGTCAGGGTGAGTTATCTGGATAAGGTTTTCCCCGGCGGTTTCCCTTATCCTTAAAGACTAATGTCGGGTAACTCTAAGCTCTATGGACCCCGGACTCATTTGAACATCATTTCACCCATTTCATTCATCGTCCGATATGACTTGATGTTGGAGGATGTAAAATTACAACAACAACAGCAACAACAACAACAACAACAACAACAACAACAACAAAAACACTGGAGAGCGACGAGCGCCAAGTGAATCCACCTCAAATACATTTTGCGCTACGAATTTTGAAAAAAGTGATCCTTATGGAAGGTAGTGAGCGAGTTCGAGATAACACCTTTCACTCGGACTCGGCGCTTAGACTTAACAGTTCGTCGCATATGACCGTCGTGAGACAGAGGGCCCCATCATGCTGTGCCATTACTAGCAATGAGAACAACCAGCATCTTTCCGTCAAACCCTGTCTCCTTCAGTTTGGGCGATGACCATACACTAGGTTCGGTGTACAATCACCACTAGGGAAAGGCAGCCTAAAATTCACCGTCATAATTCCTTGCCTTCCTTAATTGGGCCGTGCTAGGAGAGGGTGTCTAGCTTACAATCTCCAATTCCGTCCCTCTTATAGTCAGCGATGTTTCTAACACAACTGTAAAATCCCCACATTTTCAGCTCCAATATTTTCAATAAACCTAATAAAGAAAATGCTAGCATATTATAAGGACTCATCGCGACGTAAGCACTGTAATAGCCATTAATTACACTGGGGAACAAAAAAAAAATATTTTCATATACCCGAAACAAAATAGGCAAATTCTTATGTAAACTGATCTGCTGATTCCAAAAATGTACCTCAAAATGCTGTATCACGTAACGTTCTTTAGGTATTCATACTTTTTTATGAAAACTTACAGAAATGTGATGTGATAACTCATATTTGATTAATTGAAAATAATAGGTATTTTATTGGCAAATAACATTGAAAATAATAGTAATTATTATTATTAAAATAAATAAACACAAGATAATGATAAAAACCAATACCTGAATTATCTCAGAAGTGTTTCACTGTTGATTTTTTTTGTATTGACTCTCTCGTTTGAGGAACCAACAATAGTCTCCGAACACGGCTGAATCCCAGCGATACCTTGGTAACGTCTTTCCATCTCAGAAATGTTCTGGTGAAAACGCTCATCTTGCTCATCACTTACTACAGCTCCTAGGTTTGTAGGGAAACTATCAAGTTTAGAGTGCAAAAAGTGGATTTTAAGTGACATACGGCAACCCATTTCTTTGTAGCTCCTTAATAGTTCTAAGACTAAATTTTCATAATTTTATTCTTTGTTATTGCCCAGGAAGCCTTCCACCACTGATTTAAATGATTTCCATGCTGCCAGTTCAACACTTTTAAGCTTTGTTTCAAGAAAACTGTCTTTAAGAAGTAATCTTATCTGAGGACCGACAAATATACCTTCCTTCAATTTAGATTCACTTATTTTGGGAAAGATACTTCTTAAATCATCAAATGCACTTCCGCTTTTGTTCAAACCTTTAACAAAATTCTTCATTAACCCGAGCTTTATGTGAAGTGGGGGGGGGGGCGAAGAACTTTGTTTGGGTCTACTGGAGGCACATACTTAACATTGCTTGCTCCGGGGGTATAGTCTTCCCTTTTCCCCTATTCTTTCACTATAAAATGCTTGTCAGTTGCCCTACTGTCCCATAAGCACAAAAAGCAGCAATATTTTGTGAAACCTCCCTGCAGTCCTATTTGCAATGCAACTACCTTGTGGTCACTAGAAATTTCCCAGCCATGGTTTTGATAACTAAGAGCATCTGAAATTATGGACATGGAATCGTATGTCTCCTTCATTCCTATGGCATGAAATAAAGGTATAGAAGGTAGTAAATTGCCATTATGAAGCAACACTGCCTTTAAGCTATATTTAAAAGAGTCAATGGCTATTATTTTAAATTAAGTCAATATGAGTTGGTATCACACCTCATTTCTGTAATTCTATATAAAAGAATAAGAATATCTCAAAAACGTTACGTGATACAGCATTTTCAGAGGCATTTTTGGAATCAGCGAGTCATTTTGCATAAGAATTAGCCTATTTTGTTTCGGGTACAAAAAACGTGTTCCCTAGCGTTATTAGTTATTAAGTATGTCTATACATATATCTCTAATTACTCAGAAATAAAATGTCAACTACTGGCAAAATGTGCTGAAAGAATTACTTTGAACGAGCCAATTTGTTGATTAAATTCTAGAGAGAGCACACAGTTTATTTCCTATTTGCTTGTGGGTGCTGTATCTGCAGAACGTGGGCCATCACACGATATGTCTATGATTGCTTTGTAACCAGTGTTTATTTGCTCTAGAACATTCAAATTAGTATCCTTCTGTTGTTCTTCCGTTAGAAAATCAGGAATAGTGAAACAGCTGAATCAGCCTGCTATTGAAATGGGACGCTAGATAATGTGTATCTCGTTACCAGTACCAAGACAGTCAAATTGAGTTAGTGTGGGCTCAAGTATAACAAGAGCTTACACTGAAATAACTCTTTTAAACTGACTGACGTTGAACGACTTTTTCCCGAAGACATTGACAACATAACATAACAATACTGGGAAGACTGCGTGAGATATGTAGAAAAACTACAAGCCGACGACTTTTGAAAAGAAATAGGCCGTGAGCAAATTTTGCAGCCAATCATCACAAATTTGCAAGACCCACACGACGAATACATTGACAATAACAAATTGTCTCTTAACGTGACATTGACACACCTATACTTATGAATAACAGTTCCAATGGAATAGAGAAATCGCCAGAGTTTAAACTATACATTTTTGCCAAAAAACGACAACTTTCAGAGGTAACCGCTGTCCTTTGTCACTGGGTTGTAACCTTTAGCCAACAAAAGGCGAGCCTCATAAACAGAGTGAAAGGCATTGTAGCCAGTATTCTGGTTACTTTGTTTCCCAAAACTGTAACTCAGTCGCTTTTGACAGAGGAGTGGGTCACAGTTGTCATATTTTGGAAAAAAGGTTTACAACTGTAATTATAGCATTTAAAACATATGCATAATATGCGAATATCTTTGTTTTGATATTGATTTTAACAAAAGCATTATAAAGTTTTGAAAAATTCAATTGGTTTTCCGTGTGTGAGGAAACTTGAATGCCATAACAGGGTTTGCAACAGAGTTATTATTTGGAAATTAATTGTTCTTTCACACTGGCCGTGTGTAGGCTAAATTGTGGAAACGTAGAGTCAGACTGAAAAATTCAATGCCATGGTAGTCCAGCCGCACTACCATTGTGCGGCTGGACGGAAACCAGAAGATCCGTGGTTCAAATCCCGGCTATGGCACTGAATTTTTCAGTCTGACTCAACGTTTCCACAATTTAGCCTACACACGGCCAGTGTGAAAGAACAATTAATTTCCATTAATTGACCTAATAGTGGTTAACTATAAAGCCCGGGTCTTAAAGTACTTACATGTAGTAAGTCGCCATTAAGGTAGTTGTCTCATGTGTTTATGAGAACTCCTAAGTGGTTTACCGGGAAAATACGAGTCAGTTGGAGAATTTAATGTCATGTCGGCACGTTGGCCATAGTGGCACAATGGTAGTGCGGCTGGACGGAGACCAGAAGATCTGTGGTTCAAAACCCGGCTATGGCATTGAATTTTTCAGTCTGACTCTACGTTTCCAGAGTTATTATTTATTTATTCATTTATTAATTTACGTCCCCCAACTTTAAGTCATATTGGACGATGAATGAAATGGGTGGCATGATGCTCAAGTGAGTCTGAGGACCATGGAGCTTAAAGGTACCCGACATTCGTCTTTCAGGATAAGGGAAAACTCGGAAAAAGCCTTATCCAGGTCTCACCCCGGCAGAGATTAGACCTCGAGACTTCTTGAACGGAGGCAGACATGCTACCATCTTCGCTAATGAGGTGGATTTTGCGAGACAGATTAGAAAATAATTGGGGGAACGAGATGGCAACGATGAGCACACAAACGCATCTCATTCGCTACAGTCCAGAAGTCTTCCCATTTGAAAAACATCCAAGGATGAAAGGTGAAGTGAAATGAAGAGAATTTCCTACAGTAATTTCGTAGAATGTAATCATTCCTTTCAGCATCCTTCTAGCGAACCAGGAAACCCAAAAATTACTATGATACGACACAAAATCCCAAATGTGTCTCACATATGCTGTGTCACACCTTGCTCTCTATATGTAGGTTAAACAACATGATTTTAAGCGTAGTACTTACTCCCAAAAAGGCAGGTTTTGAAATCATAAAATAGAAAAGCACTTCAGGTGAATCAGCAGAATAACCTTCCAGAGATGCCGATTAACTAATTTGGTTTACTAATGCCAATAACGAAATCATCTGTTTTTTGTTTCCCTTTTTTAAATTATAAAAGACGGTTGAACCGACTTTGCGCATTCAAAACACAGGGAAAATGAAAGAAGAACCTCGTTTTAAACGCCTTATCTAACTAAGCTTTCCGTTTTCAGGTTTAGCTACGCTGAGAAGGTTCAAAACCTTGGGATTATAGATGCACAGAGAAAGTCAATTGTAGTATTTATGCTAGAGTGAACTCGGAAGAGCGGTGTATTATCAGAAGCGAAGTTCAAATCTTATTTTCTACTTAAGCCGATTTTGCAGTGCTTAAGCATACTTTAAACTCTGTTGAGATTTTTCAATGTGATTAAAGATGAAGCAGTGTCCATTTATCTAACGACGTCTTTTTATTTTCCTTTTTAAAGTTGTATTCATATCTGAAATAGTGAACATTAACGTTTCATAACGGAAAGTTATGAAGTTAAACAGTTACAAAACTATCCATATCTTTCATAACTTTTATGAGTATTCTACAAATGAACCGCAACAACGTGAACATTATTATAATTTTTTCTGGCTGCTTTTATCACAAAAATATTCGTTAAAGTACTTTCAATAGGGTAATGGATTGTATTGGATGAATACGGAACAGAGAGATATATAAACAGTTTAATAACACGCTGATATGATATTTGTGGGATTCTTGGAGGTACTTTTACGGAAAAGGTATCTCCAGAAACTGGTTGACAAACCAAGTGAGGACAAACCAAGTAGGCTCAAATAGTATTCGTTCACTGACATTTTAGCTAGTTGGATGGAGTACCCTTCCAAGCAGATATGGGCTGAGCCAGTGGCGGGAGGGAGTACTTACTTAGATGAAGCAAGGACGTTCTGTTGCGGGTAATATTTTCGAGTTCACTGTCTACAGTTTGAGGAGTGTCTTCTTGCCAATCCGAGTGAAGTCTTGTAACACTATTGACGACTGTATTCCACTGTACGTGGGACGAGTTTAGCATTCTTTATACCCCCAACGACAGTAGGAGCAACCACCCCAACCCACTAGCTAAAATATCAGTGAACGAACAGTTAACGTAGATTAGAAATGTAAGGAAGTTCTATATAGTTGAACTTCGAAAATACAGCGGTCTGGCAGATAGCTGTGCTTCTGATTATGCCAATAATTTTGCCGTAGTTATTT
This sequence comes from Mantis religiosa, assembly GCA_030765055.1. Lineage (NCBI taxonomy): Eukaryota > Metazoa > Arthropoda > Insecta > Mantodea > Mantidae > Mantis > Mantis religiosa. The sequence goes on along the minus strand of CM060951.1, from coordinate 33,453,745 downwards.
TAGAAAGATAAACTTTAGAGCTTGTCCAAATTTAATAATAATAATAATAATAATAATAATAATAATAATAATAATAATAATAATAATAATAATAATAATAATAATAATAATAATAATAATAATAATAATAATAATAATAATAATAATAATAATAATAATAATAATAATAATAATAATAATAATAATAATAATAATAATAATAATAATAATAATAATAATAATA